>MU968390.1:50719-361265 GCA_034641835.2 Pinus albicaulis
CAGCAGAACGATCGAACTAGGGTTTCTGCAGGGGTGATCGCGACTTCTCCATTCCTCGAATTGAATCCATCTTAGGAAGAGGATAATTATCATTTAGTGAAGCCTTATTAAAATTTCTAAAATCAATACAAATTCTGATTTCTCCACTCTTATTTCTTATCGAAACTATGTTTTCAAGCCAATTTGAAAATCTGATTGGAACAATGATCTTTGCACCAAAGAGTTTCTTAACCTCCTTTTCAATCAATGGCATGAGAAGAGGATTAATTCTCCTCAATTTCTACTTGAAAGGCTTCTCATTTTCCTTGATAGGAATAGTATGTTGAATAATGGAAGGATCATATTGCTTAAATCAGAATAAATCCAAGCAAAAACATCCATAAAACTTCTCATCATCTCAAGATATTTGGATTTCACATCAGCTAAAATAAGCTTTGAATTTTTTGTCATTTTAGGCAAAGCTAATGTACCAAGATTACAACTCTCCACTTCCTGTTCATCGGCTTGAAATTTTGGTGCTTTAAAAACATCATTTTGATCAAAAAGTTTCTCAAGAGGAATAAGACCTTTTGGTATTGAATTATTCTTCAATTTTAAAACTTTAGAATTCTCTTTACGCTCAACAAGCATATTTTGTTGATCTACATATGTATTTTCAAATTCTTCTTTCAGCTCAATAAAATTCTTTACCCGTTGATCATCTTCAAAAACTTGCAAATTTATGATATTGTCCTATATATTTGGCCTATGACGAACTTCAATCTCATATTTTTCATTTGAATGCATAGGAATAATGAAAAATCTTGTGGAACTAGCAAGGGAATCAGCAATAGAATTCTGATCTCTAGTTTTAACTATGAAGGAATAAGACTGAAAATTTTCCAACAAGTCTAAAACTAAATTTCTGTAAGCCCTGATTCTTACATTCTTCATTTTATAGACACCTTAAACTTGTCTACTAACCAATTCAGAATCTCCAAAAATAGAAATATTTCGATCCTTCATCTTTTTCAAAATGTCTAGACCCAAAATCAAAGATTCATATTCAACCATGTTGTTTGTGCAATCAAAATCCAGTTTGTAAGTGTAAAACTTACTCTCATCATTTGAATCTATAATCCAAATACCTGCTCTTGCCCCTTATTTTCCTGATGATCCATAAAAGTACAATGACCTCAATTCTTCCATCTCTTCGTCATTTACTTGTCGATTTTCTGCATGCTAATTTTCTGAGTGCTGATTTTCTAAATGTTGATTTTCTACATGCTGATTTTCTGCTCTTATTTCTTCCTCAACACTAAGCTGATTCATTGAAAATAATGGTAGATCCAAGCTCAATATCAAAATCATAAATGGGAAAATTTTTAAGTTTATCTTTATTGCTTACCATGTAGGCCATTCTAGTCTCCTGATACAACCTCCTTTGCTCACCAAAAATAGGAATTGTGGCATAGGAAAGATCCATCTGCATTGTGCCTTCGATTTTAGTTGCCCATGATCTAGACAGTAGCATACCAAACTTTGGAGGAACACCAGCTACAGAAATATCCATAACAAATATCTTTGCTGGAATTTTTGTGAGGCCAACAACAACATCCTTGATTAGACCAATACATTGAACCCTCTTGTAATCAAAAGAAAAAAAATCCTTATATGGTCTTGTGATTTTCAATCCCATTCTCTCCATGATAACCTTGCACATAAGATTATGAGAAGCTCCTGAATCTAACATAGCATTGTGCCAAGTCATATCATGAATACTAATGCTTACATAAAAAGGAGGCAAACTCTTCATTTTGATCATCTTCTAACCTTGGACCCAAATATATACTAGGATTATATTCTTTGACATTCAAGATATCAGCAACCCCTAATTGTGAATTCAACATCTTAACTTTATTTCTTTTATATTCATTCACCTTGAGAATTTCACTGAAAGGGACTGATATTTTAATCTTTGAAATTCCATTCTCGAGGTTGAAAACAGAAACAGACTTCTCAGCATATTTGATAAGAGGAGGAATTTGAGTTTCTTTCTTACCAGGTGGAATATCCTTTTTACCTTCAACTACCTTTGGGATATCATTCTTAGCATCAATAGCCTTTGGAGAATCTTTCTTGGGCTGCGCTTTTTTTGCAATGATAGGCACATTTCTATTTCTATGATTATATTGCTTTTTCATCTCAAAAATAGCATGTTGATACCCTTTAAAATGTTCTTATGGTTCCTCTCCTTGATTAGCCAAATTTGACTCATCATGCTCTTCTTTAGTCAAGAAGATTCCTGACATTTATTCATCAAGACAATGGATGGATTCTTCGGGAATCTTAGGCTCATATTCTTCATCTACCAAATTTTGCTGAAATGGAGGTCTCACTGGAGGGTCAACTTGCTGATTTCTGTTCTCTCTCGGCCTTTGCTGATTTTGAAGTCTCCTAAATTGTGGATTTTTGAATTGAGGTTCATGTTGCACATGAGGAGAAGAAGTGTTCCCAAGAGCTAACCTATCCATCAACTTCTCCGTGGTTTTCGTCATTGAATCAAATTTGTCTTCAGAAGTTGAGGTGTATGGTTGCTCTTCTTCTTTCAATTTGGTTTTTCCCATTTTTGAATTTTTAGTAGCTATCACGTTTACATCAACCTCAATTGCATCACTTTACATTTCAACAAGTGTAGGTGACTCTCTTTCCCTCAACAAGATAGAAAAGTCATAATCAAATGCATCAGCATATCTCATTTGTGCTAAGGCTTCTGGAGGTTTCAAATGGGTTAAAATTGAGTCAAAAACTTTATTAAATCTCTTTGAAAACTTTTGGACAGATTCATCAATTTCCCTTCTAAGTTTGTTGTATTCAGTGAGTGCTTGGACTGGATTGGTTCTATTACCCCATTTTCTTAAGAATTTATCTTCAAAATCATTCCAAGTTCTAATGTTGCCCAATGCAAGAGCCTTAAACCATTTCGTAACTTCACCAATAAAACTCTGTGCAAATAACCTTAGCTTCACATCCTCATAATCAACTTCTTCCCTGTCTATAAAATCATTGAATCTATCTACAAATTCCTCTGCTGAAATTTCCTCATCACTACCCCAAGTAGGAATCCTAGCAGCATATTTACTAGGAAGGTCATGCAAAACAACAGAAAGTACAAGTGGTGCATACCTAGTAGGAGCAGGCATGATTGGAGGATAAACAATGGTTGTAGGAGGAGCAGAAGAAGATTAGGAATAGATATGAGGAGGACTGTTTCATTTTTGTAAGCCACTGACAATAAAACTCCAATTTGGAAGGGGTAAACCAACTTTCAATTTTAACAATATTTAAAAAGGATCAGTTTCTTTGAGTTTATCTAAAGACTCTTTTTCTAGCAGTAATTCAGAGGTAACAGCTTCCCAAAAATCTTACTTGGCTTGTTGTGTCACTAAGGATGAAGTGTCAATTCCTCTCTTTTGCAAGTCTAAAATAACATCAATGAGTTATTTTTCACTTTCTGATCTAAAAAACACTTCATGAATCTTGTCATCAACTCTCTTATCTTCATGAATTCTTAATATTTCACAGGAAAAAGATTTCGAATGAGATGGAGTACCTGATATTTATGAAATTATTTGACTTTTTGAAATATTGTTTGGATTGTCCACAATGGTAGGTGGAATGGGATCAGGATTTCTCTGTGTGTTTCTCCTTCTTGAAGCCACCTTTAAACTTTGAAAAATTTATGGAATCACCAAGGTAGATTGCAGCCTTGAAAAACTTTATGAGCTCCTGCTACCTTCAGAAGTTCAGCTTCTTGATTTCGATAATGAATAATCTTCAGACTACTAGCAGACGCACCAAAATAATACCTCAAAATCAGACCCTGATAGACTGCTAGTCAAGGAGACTCTAAGTAACTATTTCAAAACAAACTTTTAGTTGAGGCTTAGCCTCCTCAACCTGAGAGGGATCTCTCAATAGGTTAATGGTTTGCAAACAAAGATCAGATGGCTAAGTCTATGAATAAATTGAATAAAGTGAATAATTGGTTGTACTACTAATCAACAAACATCTATTGGGAAAATGGAGTCAAATGTGCTTTCATAAAACATAAATATTAGTTTCATATGGAAGTCAGGGAATTTCAGGGTTTAGATGCATCAATAGAACAGTAGGACAGAGAATAAACACAGTTCATGAACATATGAAGGAAGTTAGAGCACCTTCAGTGAATTATAAGTAACATACATTCATGCCACTCCAAGTAATTTAAAGATAAACATCATGAGACAATCAAACATCCATAACGCTTTCTGAATCCTGAGTGATGAAACAAAACTCTCTGTATTAAGATAAAAACATAGTTCTCTGATATCAAAAAAACTATTCTTGTTCAATGGAAATTCCAACCCTATGCAATTTGATTTCTTCCCTCTTATAGAGTGGTCATTACATCCTTGGATTCCTTCCAAACATTTAAGAAGAAATTCGAATTTGAGACCTATCAACTTTTCAACCAACTTTATTTACAAACTGACAATTAAATTGTTTGTCTTATATTCCTAATACAACTAGGACTAAAACACTATTTATTACATCATAACAAACTTTAACAACCTTATCTAATCATTAAAAACTATTCTTGACAGCTAGACTTCGACCATGACACTGTTCATCTTCTTGTTGTTAGGCCCCATCAACCTGCTTCTTATCCATTCCTGCAAAATAGGAGCAAGTCTCCTACAAAATAGCTGAATGCTTCATTTCTGTCCATTCAAATCAATTTGTCGAACAAATGGTGCTTAAAACATGTGGCAAATGTCTTATGACTTTCACTTGAATTTGACATTCTAGCTGTGCAAATATCAACCTCCAGAATGGTGCAACACTATCAATACTATTGTGCTACGAAACTATTGAGTCTATTGTTTTCGTAGCGCATACCTTTCCTTTTTAAATCATACTTCAAACCCCCATTTTATATGTGCAAACCCTCTGGATATTCATTTTTATTCTCCATATACCTCCCACTAGCATCAAAGGCCAACAAAAAACCCTTGTCACCTTTGAAAATTTGTAGAAATCTTTCAAACTGCATCCTACAGCAATTTCGTAGCACGCTACGAAACTGCTATGTGCCACCTTCAGTAGTTTTGTAGTGTGCTGCCAAACTGTTGAGTCTTCACTTTTAACATCTTCTTTCCAAAATTTTTGTTTTAAACCCCTTTAATACCATATATTCAGGTGTATATAAACCATTATAACCCATAACATCATCTTTAAACAACTCCAAAAATGAGATATATTCATATAACCTCAAAAATTTGTTAAAGGATGACACTTACTGTTTGCACTTATTTTAGTTGTGGCTGATCTTCAAATTGGGCTAGCTGTATTTCCAAGTCTTATACTCTCCTCTTAAGCTTTCTATTGTTTTCCCTTAGCTTGGTACTGACCATCCTAATGAATTTTTATTCTTTGATTGCAGGTAGGGTCCATATGAAGAATTGAGCTTGACTATCAATTAATTCAGGGTTTGGATTTTTCTCCAACTCCCACAGTTTTTTCATCCTTTCAATTTTTTCACTTTCTTCTGCATGCATTCTCACATTTTTCTTCAACTTATCAATCTCATTATTTTCCAATCTGAGTTTGTCTTTGGCATCTTCATGGTTGCTATTTTCCTTCTGAATATTGAAAACCCTGTTTATGTCTTCTTCAGGCATTGAGAAAGATATATTTGTGGTTTCTTAAAAAACATTAGCACTTTCACCTCCTGTTTGATCTTTCTCTATGTCTAACTGCTTCAAATTCTTGGAGTGCCTAGTTGAGGGTTTTCTGGGTTTAAAGACAAACTCTGCCACATCACCCTAAAAATATAACCTTTTGGATGTCTTCAATTCATTTGATTTGCTGCCACCTGTATCCAATTTGATGAAGTCTTCTTGCACTTGGAAAGACTCTACAATGTCAATAGCTTGAAGTATATCATTCAAATTACCCTTTGACCCCTCTGTAACTTTAGCCTTACCTTTTTCCTTTAACCTTTTACTCCTAGTCAACCTCATTTAATCTGTTTTACTAGTTGACTGCTCTAGATTTGTCTCCTTAACCAAAGTTTTCTTCTTCTATACAGATTTAAGAGTATCTTGGATTTTCAATGTTGTTCCTATCATTGGTTCTTTAACTTTTTTTCGAGGTTTGAGCTTCAAAAATATTATTGAATTTGTTTCTACAGGGGCAGTAATCTTTGATGGAGTTTTCTCTTTAGCTTGAGGACTAACATCTACTCCTTCAATCCCAATTCTACTCAAAAAGAGGAATTCAACCCAATCTTTGTTTTCTTTCTGCAGCTCATGTAAGACTTTTAACTTAACTAACACATGGTGAAATAATGAGGTTTCACATGACTCAACTTTCATTTGTACCTTATCAGACATCTTAGCCAAAATTCTGAAAATATAAAAGGGTAAATCTAGAGATATTATCCCTGTGAAATGAAGTAAAAGTTTAAAGTGATAGGTATACACCTTGTGTTATCTCCCTTCATAGGTGAAATACCTCTGAATATTGTAGAGAAAATTTTCAAACGTATCTTTGACATAGTTTCTTGGCATAGCCTTGTTTAAGTCAACCTCTGAAAACTCTAGTTTTAGAAATATTTTGCAAGGTACTATGTCAAACTTGAAATTTATAAACCACCTGTCTTCTCCTCTCAGAATTTATGTAACTGATGATATCACTTCAAGGGAAATTATTAAATTTAGAAATCCAATCCTTGAATTCCATTATTTGTGCTACGAAATCACCAGCGTTTTCGTAGCGCAAAATCAATTTTTTACACTGAGCGCACTATGAAAACGTGGTTTCATGGCTTATTCATCAAATCTTCGAAAAAAAAAATTTAAAGATGGGTTTTAAAACATGGCATAAGATCTTTGAAGAATGAAACAAGGTTGTTGAACATTGTTTGGTGATAGAGTGATACCTTCAACTCATGATCTAGACCTCAAAAAAAATAAAAATGACTCTAACCCTATCTTAGAATTATGACTTAGGAACAATTGTAACTGACCAAGTTTCAAAAATTTCTTTCTTATAGTGATAACACATAGGATAAAGAAGTTCTAGAGAATAAAGGCCAAAAATATGAAATGATGATCTCATCATTTATTTGATAGCTCAGTCGAAAGAGATGGAGAATGAGATGGATAAGTTGGTGCAGGAGAAAAATACCATCATGGAAGCAATCCCTGTAACTTTTATTCCTACAGTTACTACAACAGTTCCTTCTACTTCAGTATCTCCAATGGCAACAACAATTCGAGTAGCTACAACCATTCCAACTACATCAGCAACAAATTCAACAATAGTAGCAGCTCATCCCAGTGATGAAGTAGGAAAACTGATTAAAGCCATGTAGGATATGTCCATCCAAACAAATGAAGTAATGTAATATCCCAAAAGGCATAATGTGGTAATACTTGAACACAATATAAGAACTACAACTAAGTAAACAGTAAATCTCAAGAAAAAATTAGATTATACAGAAAAGCTGAGCCATTTTATTATATGGAGATGAATCAGTTACACAATGTACAGAAAATTGGTAGATCTAGCCCAAGAGAAGGCCTAAAGTCACCCTACAATGGTGCTGCAACTAACACTGCGTAATTGGTGATCTTACAGAAGAAATACTATGTTGTCCCTTCTGCTACTGATATACATGTAAATGCTACAAAAGGAAATGCAGATCTAGGGAGCTTATGAGATCTGATGATGCCAACATTCAAGATCTGGCCAATGTGATGGGAACCCAAGATAACCCAGAAAGGATTTTCCAGATCTACAAATTTGGAAAATCACCCTCCTAGGGTTTGATCCTTTGCTTGTTGGGTTTACAGATCTAAAGCTAGATATAAAAAAAATATGGCTACAATATGTTTTACAAACATATTTGATCTTTGAGGGCTGATCCCTCCTTCAGATCTACAAGCTAGGAGCTTGAGATCTTTGCTTCTCTTCTTCCTCCTTCATATTGCAGCAACTGAAAATACAGCTACTATAGAAACTGCGTTGTAAAAGAGAGAGAGGCTCTATGCCTGATGAAATATGTTGCAATAGACTCCAGGCTGATGGAAATATTGATGGCAAAGTGAGGGGATGATCCATCATAGGATTACTAGCTAAAATGCAATTAACTTCCTTCCTCCTTTGGATTTGCAATAATGGACAACATAATTATGGATGGAATTACTGCTGCTGGGAGGTAAATAACTCTTGTCCTGATGCTAGATATGAAATGAAGCTCTGGGAATGCTCATATTCATGCCCAAGCTGATAGGAATAATCCCACACCCATTCTCTAGCTGAAATACTGAAGACAACCTCCACCTCCCAAACTAATCTTCAGAAACTGTGTAATTCTTGAATATAGATGTTTTGCAGATGATGGAAAATATACATGGCACCAATTAGTGATGTATAATTAAGTACAACCCTCTTTCCAGATCTACTCAAAGAAATAGGAGGGATTCCCGACCAGGAACACCCTGTGCTAACGAGCACTTGCAATCTTTGCTAAATATCCCAAGAAAGAAATGGAATGTCACATGACAATTCGAGATCTAAACAGACCTAAAAATATATACTCAATAACCTACCTTCATTGTTTCCTTCATCTCATTTATATATTTTATGAGCCCTCCCATGCCTTGGCCCTCATCTAAACTGTGTTGTGCATGTGGACATGATCCTCCATGTTTGACTGCATTGTCTCTCCAAGTCATCCATCATGTCTAGGTGCAATGTACACCCTTTCCATCATGTGTGAATTAATTGCACAACCTCCTCTATCACTTCATCATGAATTCTCTATTATCTTTCAATAGATTCCCTCCATGATCTTAGCTGACTGCTTCAACCTCCATGATCTATCTCATTAATGAGACACGATCTTCAATTCCATTCAAACTAGTAGTTGCTCCACTACCTCATTATGTAGATCTATGCTTAATTAATCCACATTCACACATAAAAAGTGGATATTTATTCATCTTGAGGATTATGGGTCCCTCCATCCTTTTATTTACTTAATTCATTAAGAAAAATAAGAACTCTAATATTCCAAATATCAAGTGAAAATTTGCGAATATTATAGCCCTCCCTAGAAAAATGTTGCTTGACCTCAAGCAACTACAAAAGTAGATGTGTTAGTATGAATTCTAATCTCAAGTGTATGAAAAAACCTCACTTTAGCTATGCATAAAAAACAACCCTAACATCAAATATGGCTACCAATTTCTTCAGATATGGAATTAGTTGACCAAGATAAATGCTACAAAATCTAGATATATGCAGTAAAAGACATTAAGCAGTTAATAAAAGTAAGAGTTGCTCCAAGCATCCAATAGACAAGAGAAGAATGTTTTTAAAGAAATTTTGTATTTTTGACACTTGGGAAGGGAACATAGAAATATGTTACCAGTCCATGTCAATGTGATGGGTTCTTGTAAGTCCTCAGCACTTCAGATCTAAAATATCTCTCTCTTGATGGTGTACTGTTGCACGAATGAATCCCTCTTGTGGACAAGAGAAATCTCCCTAGTATCCTAAGGATATCTAGAAACAAACAGACAGATGTAGAAAATTTATCTATACTATTTTCTTACGAATTATTAATTAACCATAGGAATATGCTCCTTCCTAAAGTCCAACGCTTTGTTTGGTCTTCAATCTAGTCGCTCCAGAAGTTATAGATCCAACACATAAGATCTGCAATCAAAGACAGGAAAATGGGATCAAAAGCATCTGCGAGATATAATAATTCAAAAGCATAAATCTATCTCAGTGATCAAGGAATCCAAGGATTAAATTATCCAAAAGATACATGAACAAATTAATGAGAAAATAGAATCCATTTGTATTAACTTTGAATAAAAGAAGAAACCTTACAATCGTGATGCCTTGACATTTGTACAGGTTCTTTCGGGGTCCCAAACAACCATTTTCCTCAGTTTAACAGGAATCTGAATCTCTTTATCAGCATAAAGTTATGACCATGAGTTCGTAATATTTCTCATGCCAACGATGCAGAATATGGAGTGTATGTTCACTCAAGAGTTCCTCTCAAAACAATGAGTACTAAGTACTCTCTCCAAAGCAAGAAACAAGCACCTAGTACAAAATACAATCTATAATCTACCCTTGAGACTGAAGCTTTGCCTCAGTTTATAGCAGAAGGGAGGTAGTTTTAGCTCCAAAAAGGAAGGGATAAAGCCCTCTCATCATGGGATTTTAGCTCCAAAAACCAAGGGATCACTCCATTCATGAAGGGATAATGGTTCATGAATGGAAGGGGTGAAGCTCAACTAGATAATGCTTCTAGAAAGCCCCAGATGGGAGAATATTCGACCTGCTGGGCTTCTAGAACTTACTTTTTCCTTTTTTTTAACTTTTACGGGGGTCCATAATTTTAATGAGCTTTACGTGTGGGATGTACCACAATTTTGACAACAATTAGCTGTGGTACCACAGGGAATGACTAGGAAAAGTGCGAGAGTAGGATTTTTAGGACTTTTAAGATTTTCTTCTAGTTCCAAGACTTGATTTGGGGAACTTTATGTTTTTAGACTTCTAAGGAAGCAATAAATAGGTAAGGATGAACCCATATAGATAGCTCAATTTCATGGTGAAAAATTTCGGTGTAACAGATTGCCCCTTAAAGCACGAAGTCTGAAGAGTTTTTTGAATAATTTTGAAGAGTGAAGTGCTTTATCATTCCGAGGATTGGGCAGCAAGCACACCGATTGAAATGTAAAAAAACATTCAATGCAAGCATATATATATATATATATATATATATATATATATATATATATATAGATATAGATATATATATGTATATGTATATGTATATGTATATGTATATGTATGTATGTATGTATGTATGTATGCATGTATGTGTATATATATATATATATATATATATATCATCACTGAGGTAGGCATTCCCATAATCAGATCAAAACTAACTACATGTTCTAATACAAAAATGATTTTAGAATTACATGAAGTAGTAGACACGGTATGGACATAGCTATCTGTTATGAATAGTCTACTCTATGATGAATAATAAAACTCCTCGCAACCTAGATGGTGGAAACTAGATCCAGCGTATTGATTTCCTCTTCTCAAACTAGTATGATTCTATCCATGCGATTGATTAGGTCGAAGTCGAACATGGTATAAACCACTTGATTAGTAGTCAATGTTGTGAACTGTTAACAAGTGTGAGAGAAACCACCAATAATGGCGATGGCTCTCAAAGTACTCAGTACAATCTATGAAATGTGAATTTGTGATCTGAAGTCGAACATTTCACATAATCATTTGATCGAAGGTCAATGATGCAACATGTCGTCGAAGGCGAGAAACATGCCATTAAAGCATGCAGATCCCAAGGTATTGATAGGATCCCAGATCAACTTTCTAGATGATGAGATGTCATCGATAGAAAGTGATCCATCGTAGGAGAGCCCACGACATGAAACCATTATATCAAGTTTTGAAGAAATATATAGCAAGGAATGACTTAGGGATGGTCAACGTGAATGGAGACAAATGTTTACAATGAATGGTTTATTTAACTGATCTCTTGAGCACATAACGACACTACAGATGGTTTGGTGACGATTGACCTAAAGCTAATACCCAGAAACTGGCGGAAGTCTTTCAATGTGGTTTGATTAACTATTTGGTCAAATGATTTCCCATCCTAGACATGAATGTGACAAAATTTTCATGTTCAAGAGTGGTATACAACTTTTTAAAATGAAGTGTGACAATTGGATTAATTTTCTCTCTTTTTCCCCCACCATTTCTGGCAAGTACCTCTTTATTTTTTACAAGCTTGAGGAGGATAACATTTTCTTGTTATATAAGCGCATCCTTTGGATGAGTCCAACTTAGTATTAAAATGGAACCCTAAGAAGGAGTGGTTCATTCCTATTTATAATTTACAGGTACTTTACTATTAAGTTTTAACAAGTCTAGTATAGGTGAAACTCAATGTTTTTCAATTTTAGGGAGTTAGAAGAAAAACTTAAGAAAACTCCATGGGTGAACTTTTTCATAAATTTAGTCTCTCAAGCCCAAAAAAGGATAAAATAATGCAGTGAAGAACTCTATTGACCATGATTAGTCAACATATACCTTTTTCGTAAATAGTCCATTTTAGACTGGAAAAGGGGTAAACTTATACTGAAGGGACGACAGTTCATTTCCTTTAATGAGTTCAAATAGTCAAACACTCAGCAATATTTTCATGTTTAGAGAGTCTGAAAAGGGTTTAAAAGATGCCTCCAGGGTTTTGCTTTTTTTGTAGGTTTTAATGAGTTCAAAAAAGTAATAAAAACGTACTCATATAATGTCATTTTTTCTATAAATTTTAACGAGTTCGAAAAAGTGACAAAAATCATACTCATTTGCCAAAATTATTATTTTACCCAAAAATCTTGTATTCTGCACAAAAACCCAAAAAATTAAACATACCTGTCTCAGATAAGTAAAAATTATTTGAAAAACAACCTTTCAAAGTAGAAAATAAATAAAATATTATTTCATTTATTCAAAAAATCTTTATAAAAAGTAGTTTAACAAATTCATTTTTACCATTTGTAAACAGAGTGAAATTTGAGAGCTTTTGGTAGAAAAATTTCCGAAGGAGATATCAAAAGAACCGACCGTCCGAATCCAAAACCATCGACTCCAGGTAATCCAAAATTCATTTCTCTTCATTTTTGTCCATTTACATTCTCTTTTTAGGCTTTATAATCATTTTTTAGGAGAAAAATAGGTTCAAAAAATCGCTCTCAAGGTAGCGCATGTAAAACACACAGTAATTGTGGAGCCCGATAATTTTCCAAAGGACCTCGATAAGTCCATTTCTAGGTTTACCTAAAGAGACTTCATCATAATCAATTAATTCTTAAGTCCCTTTTGCAAGCACTCGCTTAACAATATAAGGACAATTACACATAAGTTCAAAATTTCCAGCCCCTAGTTTATCATTAGCTTGGTCATATACCAATACTAGGTCACATTTTGAAAAAATATGAGATGTAACACTTTTATCGTACTGAGCTTTAATGCATTTTTTATTAGCTTCGACTACCAATGCAGCGGTGTGCCGAGTCTCATCTAATTTTTCCAAGTAAAAAAAAGCATTTTTCCTCCTTAGAGGTAGCTGGTAGTAACTCTATGGCTAATTGGAGTGACAGTATCTCGCATTCAATTGGTAAAATAATCTATTGCTAAATAATATACCCATGCCCCTTGGCTGAGTGAGGGTTTCATGTAATGAGATCAATGCCCCATTTTGGAAAAGGACCGACAATAATTATGGGGTGAAGAGAAGCGGGTGGTGCACACATTTTTTGATAAAAATTTGACAATTGCGGCATTTTCGGACCCCAAGAATACAATCTTTAAATAACGAAGGCCAAAAATAACCAGCGCAAAATATATTTTGGGCTATGGAATACTCATACATATGAACATCGCATGCTCTAGAATGATATTCATTCAAAACTTGTTCAGCCTCTTCCTGAGTTAAACAATGTCTAAATACAGAATCCACACCACAACGATAAAGCATGTCTCTGACAATATTGTATTGCTGGGATTGGCAACATATCTTTCGTCGATGTGAATGTCAAATTTCAGGCTAAAATGTTTGGGTTTGGAGGTAAATGATGATATCTCCATACCAAGGATCTAACGTACTGATAAGAAACAGAGATTCATCAGCGATTGGATGCTCTACCACAATTTCTGTTTCAATATTTGGGAAGTCACACATTAGTTCCGTGAACACTAGTGATTTCTTTGATTTGGATTTTTCAAATTCTAAATCAAACTCTTGAAGGATAACTATCCATTTTGAGTATTTTCCCCCGAGTAATTTTTTAATCAAAATGTACATCATTGGGTTACAATTAGAAATCACAGTTGTTTTTCATAACAAAATGTAATGACAAAAATGTTGGACATCTTGAACTGCTGCCAAGGCCATTATCTCCACATGTGAGTATTTAATCTCTGCAGGATTGAGATTCCGACTGAGATAGTAAATCACATGTTCATTGTGGAATTCATCTTCCTAAACTAAGACCATTCCAATAGTGGAATCAGAGACTGATAAGTATAAAAAGTAATCCTAGCTATAATTGGGTGGATGCAGTAATAGTGCATGGGTCAACACATGGTTTAAAGCATCAAAAGATCGATCAACGATCTCTTCCCAAATGAAAGGAATATTTTGTTTCAAAATCCTGGTAAAACCTTTGGTTAACTAAGCATAGTTCTGGATGAATCTATGTATAAAGTTTTCTTTCCCTTGCAAACTTTGGAGTTGGTAGAGTGAGGAAGGAGGAGGTAAATTGATAATGGCCTCAACCTTCGAAGGGTCAACATGAATTCCTTCTTTAGAAACAACAAATCCCAGTAACCTACCAGATTGTACATAGAAAACACACTTATGTGGGTTCAAGCTAATATTATAATACCTACATCTCATTAAAATCACTCGTAAGTGAGTAGGATGATCTTCCCCGTGTAATGAATGAGCAGGTAAATCATCAACATAAGGTCGCACAGGATCAACAAATGGAATAATGTTTGATGTAATCATATTGATATTAACAATATTGTGGGGTAAGTTAGGTGGAGGCATAGAAAAGGTTCCCATTAAAGTGGAATATTTGATTAAATATACTCCTATATCCTCATAAGGGATAGTCGATTTTCCTACGTGCTGAATATTATCAGTAGAAGCTGGGTCATATGAATAATATGAGAGATGATCGACTTTCAAAATATTTCGTTGATGAGGAAACATAATTATCCGAAATATGGATGACATGATAGCAGTCATAGCATAAGACCAACTTCAACCTATAATAAGGTTGTAATCTAGAGGGGCATCAACTACTTCCACATCTAAATTAATGGTTTTCCCTTCAACTTCTATACGTAGATCCTATAAAATTTTGAATGGATGGAATCCTCTTCCATCAAAAGCTTTGAGGATTGTTGGTGACTCGTAAGGGTTGGAGTACTAAGTGATTTCCAATAGTTTAACAACATGATACACATAGATGCTCCTTCATCAATAATAGTATGAAAGCAACGTCTGTTTTTTACTAGCACTGGGATCTGGAAAGACATTTGATGAGGGAGACGAGGTGTAAAATTTTCTAAATAAAAGACCATGAGATTTGAATCCTGAATAACTACAACTCCAATTGCCGATAAGAGTAAGTTACTTTGTGCTGGACATGATTGCAGCACTTCCAAGGCAGACATTGTTGAAGGAGAAATTGCTAAATCCTCTACAATGTTGTAATTATGAGCAGCTGTCACATGTGGATTGAAAGCTGATTTACGAAGTACACCTTTGGTAGGAATTTTGATTACTAAATCAAGATTCGGTTTCTCGATATGTAATGTATCAGAAACCGAAGGAGATGTAGCTGGTGAAGAACAAGAATTTTCTACTTCTTTACCAACAACAATGTTTTTACTACCATAATCTTGTGATCGAGTCGCAACCATCAAAATATCTGTTGATGTATTAGAGGAAGATCCAATCATTTTTCTATCTTGAACAAGAAAAGGATCCTTCAAAACAGCAGGGGTGGATGAACCTTTGATGAATTTAGGTAACTCTACCCTATGCAGACATTCTTTGGTGAGATGATCCTCGCCACAGATAAGACAAGGATAACGAGGATTCCGTTTATCATCAGTTCATTCATTTTTATCAGTTTTTTCCTTGGGAGATGAAGTCTATTTATTATTTTTCTTCCCTTTATTCTTGTTACCAGTTTTAGACTTTGCAGTAGATGAATATACAATGCGAATATCGACAAAATTTTCTAGGGAAGATTCTCCTTTTGGTGAATCAGGTAAAGTTACTATAGGAGAAGTAACCTTTGAATATTTTTTCTTACTCTTAGTTGTACTAACTAAATCGAGTACACCATCAGTGGCATGAGACCCTGAAGGAGTTGCTGTTATCTGACCAGGATAGGGTAAATCTAGGATTTTCTCATAGAAAGTTCTAGAATGGGTATATACCAAGTCAAGATACTGAGCTTCAGCAATAACTTGTTCTTCGGTGATAACTCCTGCTTTGGATACATCTTCAGTGATCTTTGGTAGTAATGATTTGACAAACCATTCTTCCAATATTTTATATGGGATAAAAAAATTTACCATACGTCTTCTACGTCTCCATTCATGAATATGATCTGATATGTATGTAGACGTAGATTTCTTTAGTGAAGTTAATAACTCCTTGCCATTTTCATAACTGACTGGCAACTGAAAATGAGTTAAGAAAGCATTTTCTAGAACGTTGAAATTGGTAAATGAGACTCATGGTAATTCAATGTACCACTTGACAGCTAATCCTATTAACGTTCTCTAAAAAATTCTAAGTCGAATGGAATCGTTGATTAATGAGTTGGATGCACTACAAAGGTGGTAAGTCATGACATGATTAGAAGGATCCTCTCCTGATTTTCCTTCAAAATTTGGGATATCACTGGGCAACTTATGCGGCATAGGCGACCAATACGGATGATAATATATAGGATTATTCATAAGGTGAGATAAATCCAGTAAATCTAAAGTTCCTATGAATGGAAATCGATAGGTAGGGTCTTGTTGATAACCTTGTGAGACTAAACTAGTCCCAGGAGGAGGATTTCCAGGATAACCTGGAATAGGTTGTGCATTTGGAATCAGAGTGCCCCCTGGATAACCAGGATAACCGGACCATACTAGGGTTGAACAGGTGTTTGATATGTATACCCAGGGTATGGTTGTTATGGGTAGACTAGAGTTTGAACAGGTCCATATTGATATGGTTCCTGATACAGTTGATAAATAAACTAAGGTTGACTTGTTATAACTGTAATTGTGCCAGGTTTTCCTTTCGACATCTGAAGAGTAGTCTGAATTGTAGGTCCAGACTGTGGAATAGAAAATTGAGGAATCTTTATTTATGTTTGAGGGGCGGATGTAATAGGAGTTGTAGAGACCCCAGGAATAGGTGTGGTTTGTTGAACAAAAGTCTGAGTAGTAGTTTGGGGCAGAGTCATAGGTGTAATCAGACTAGGTTGTTGAACAAGAATAGATGAAAGTGTTTAAATGACAGGTTGGATAGGTTGTTTGGTTTGATTATAACCAAATGGTTGTCCAACTCGATAATAATATACTTGCATATTTGGTTGAAATTATGTTGTACTTGAGATGGGTCCCACACCATTATGGGTTATGAAGGTCCCAATGAAGGTTTTACATAAGAAGGATCATAACTTGGTTGAACATATGGCTGATAATTGACTGGATGATTTTGAGCTCCTTGTAGCATTTGTTGTTCTGGATAGAAAAGTTGTCCTAAAGGAGGTTGCAATCCTTGAGCTGGGTACTATCCTTGAGGTTGATATTGGCCTTGAGGCACGTACTGGCCTTGAGGCATATACTGTCCCTGAGGCTGATATTGACCCTAAGGCTGACCTTGGGGTATGTACTGTCGTTGAGGTTGATACTAACCCTGATGTATGTACTATCCTTAAGGTTTCCCCTATGCTGTATTTGACTATTTTGAGATTGTCCACCAGGCGATACATTACTACCTTGAGAACCAGGGTTTGGAATATTTCCAGAAATCATATAAACCTGCTCATTATTCATTTTTGATTCATTTGGACCAGATGGCGACATTGGTTTGTTAGGAAGAGGAGATGCTCTTGAGAATGTACCAGAGAGTGACTGATAGCCTACAGGAACAGACAGACCACCATACAAAAATGTTTTTGGCGATTTAGTAAACATAGATGACTCACTAGACATGTTTAGTTGAGGTCTATGACCTATTGATGTAAGGAAAAAGGGAATTCAGGGTGGAAATTATTGAAGACATACATTTTGTAGAAAATCTGTTAATGAAGAATACCAAACGTCTTGTCTAAAAGGGCTGTAAAAAATTGATTCACGTTCTCTAAGTTCTAAAGTTTCCTGAGCTGAAGGAAGAAAAACCTCTTCCTCTATATCAATGATTTCTTCAATACTAATGAGACCAGGAGGAAGATCTTTTGTAATCCGATTTCTTACTCTGGGTAAACTAGGATAATTGGAAGTTGGAGTAGCGAATTCTAAAGTAGGTTATGATGTAGCAGGTTTAGTTTCCGGTTCATAAATTTCAAGTTCTATTATCACAAAATATGACCCTGATAGGTTGCTCACCAATTAAACTTCGTGTAACTCTTTCACACCAATCTTTTGGTTGAGGCTTAGCCTCCTCAACCTGAGAGGGCTCTCTCAAAGGTTTATGATTTAGATGGATAACTATAAGCTAAAAAAATAAAAAATGTATAACTGGTTTTATCACAGATTAGAAAACATTCATTGGGCCATGGAATCAAGGTATCCTTCAAAAAAACATCACAATCTGTTGAGCATGGAAGACAAAGAACTTGGAGTCTAGATTAATGAATAAAACAGTAACACAGTAAAAAACATAGTCTATTTGCATGTGAAGGAAGTTAGAGCATTGTCAAATGAATTCTAAGTAACACATACAAATACTACTGCAAATATATAATTGAGGAAGGCCATAGAAAGATGATAAAGATAAACTCTTTATGAATCTTGAGTTGTCAAAACAGATCCCTGTATTAAGTTGAAAAAGACACAGTGACATATAGTAACACATTCAATTGCTAATGAAAATTCCCAACCATTATGAATTCAACTTCATGTTCTATATAGAGCATTTACAATATAGGATTCTTTCATCCTCCACTAGGGAATTCAAATTCACTTACTTTGAAACCTTTCCTAATCTTAAACATGCCATTAATTACAAAATGACAGCTATACTGCCTTTGAAAAGTCCTAATTCTAATAGGAGTGAAACTCCTAAATATTCTTGAAACAACCTTATCTAAATTTTAATTCTTCCTTTGACAGCTACAATCCCATGTATTCGAACTTTGATGATGTCTCCACCTCTGATGTAATCTTGCTGATAATGACAAAAACTGTCCTAGAAATCAGGAGACAAGTTTCCTGATTTTTAGCCCTTAACTTCCATTTTCATATTCAAGCACTTGTGATCATTGATAAATCAGTTTTACATGTTTCATATCTACCAATCATTGCTCTGAATCCTTTAATATTCTACCTTTGTATAAAAACATCTCCAAAATAATGTAAAAGGTTAGGAAATAGGTCTGCGCTACGAAAGTAGCCTGTTTTCGTAGCACATTTTGTAGGTCATTTTGAAACTTTTCCTTTTGTCATTTTTTCTCCTATTTTTATTCATTTGAACCTTCACCTGTAATATCCATGCTTCCACCAGCAAGATTTAAAGCCCAAAATTATCATTCTTCCCTCCAAAATTCGTATGAAAAAGTACAAAAAAGACATCTTCAACAGTTTCGTAGCACGCTATGAAACTGTTGTGCAAGCTGATTTTGACCCAGTCTTCTAAACAATCTTCAAAATTTTTTGAGTTGGTGATGCTTATACCCTATAAGCGCTGATATTATTTCAAGACATATAACTTTTCTTCAAAAGGATGATTTTCACAAAACTTTATCTTCACCTTAATGAAAGACTGATTTAAAATTTATCATTTTTCTACACTATTGCATTACCCTATTTCACTTTTGCTTTAGCTTTTCTTGAGATATTGTTAGCTGAATCTCCAAGTATTCAACCTGTTTCTTTAACTTTCTATTTTTATCCCTTAAATGAGTATTTATAACTCTCACAATTTTTTCTTATTTTATGGCTGCTACAGTCCAAGTGAAAAATTGTTCCTCACTGCTAGGAATTTCTGATCTAGAAACCTTTTCACCTTCCCAAAGGGCTTTTATCCTCTTGAAACTTGTTTTTTCAATAGCATGCTTTCTACCTATCTTCTTAACCTGGAAATTTCATGATTAGCTGACTTTAACTTTTCCTCTATCTCTTCATAACTGATTTTTTCTGTTTGTGTTAAAAATACTCTGTTTTTGGCTTTTTCTGATATAGGTGAAGAAATATCTATTAATTATTCACAAACAGTAGGTGCTTCATCAGTTTTCTCCAGCTCAACATTAAGTTTTTGTATCGCCTTTGACTGCCTAGTTACATGCTTTCTAGCCTTGAAGACAAATGTTGCATCTTCATCATTGAACCCCAATTTTTTGGATGGCTTCATATTTTTCTATTTACCTTCATCAATTTTTATGAAGTCAGCTTGTAATAAAGGAGGCTCTTCTATTTCTATTGCTTGCAAGATATCATCTAAGTTACCCTTTAACCTGGACTATTACTTGTTCCTGAAAACACTGCTTTCCCTTTTAATTTTTGAACTTGACTCCTAGGCAGTCTCTTTTTAACTTGTTTATCAGTTGACTGTTTCTATGCAACTTCTTCAATTTCATCTGACCTTTGTTTTGCAGGTTGAGGATTTTCTACAATGAAAATCGATGTCTTTCCTACCTGTTCTTTCACTTGTTTCCTAGGATTTAACTTCACAAACCTTTTTGTCCTTGTCACTACAGGTTTGTTGGATTTTGTTGGTGGAGTTTCTTTTACCTTAGGGTTACTGACTATAGTTTGAGCTTCTACTCCAAATCCACATAAAAATAAAAATGATGACCATTCTCTGTTAATATTTTGGATTTAATTTAATACCATCAATTTAATTAAACCATGGTGAAATAGAGAAGTTTCACACCCTTTAGATTTCATTTGAACCTTCTCTGCCATCTTAGCAATGCTTCTATACAGGAAAAATGGCCAACTCTAAGGCTATCATACCTGTAAAGTGTAAATTTTTTTTGAAATGGTAGGAATAAAATCTATGGTACCTGCCCTCACAGGTAAAATACCTCTGGATATTGAAGAGTAAATTATCATAGCTATCTTGGATGTAGCTCCTGGGAATTGCATTGTTTAAATCCATCTCTATAAATTTTGGCTTTAGAAACACCTTGCATGCCTCCATGTCAAATCTGAAACCCTTAAACCATGTTTCTTTCCCTTTAGGAATCTCAGTTACCAAGGCTATGGTATCATGAGTAACTGACAAAATTAATATTCCAATCTTTGTGTTTGAACCGTTGAAATGTAAGGCATATTCCTTTGTTACCTAACTGTGTCCTCCCTGCAGGTTTTCACAAAAATTCATACACCCTGCCTTCTTGAAAGCCTCTAACACTATTTTTTATTTAGCTAGGGCTCCTGTGATTTCAGGTTCTGACCTACGAAATGCCCTGAACTGTGATTCTTTTTCTCCTCTGTCATTCTTTCCTTCAGAAATTTATGTCTACTTCGTGTAGAATTTAATGATTAGTCTCACTTGAATTCAAAAGATCAACCTCGCTTGATGATAATAGTCAGCCTCGCTTGATAGAAGATGATAAAAGCTTTGGTTTAAGATAAACATAATCTTAAAACTTGAAACAGATATGTTGAACTGTTTTGCATGAAAAATGGAGTGAATAATGCATGTAGGTCTTTCAAATTTGAACTTGTCTTTCATAAATGAGACCTCTATGATTGAAATGATGAGTTTGAATGGTTACACATTTTTCAGATGACCCCTAACTGACTCCTAACAATGAAAAACTAACAGATTCTAACAAATTTGATGTTTTGACATGACTTCCCTACAAATCCGCACTTTCGTAGTGCGCTTAGTGCAATTTCGGTGATATGCGCTATGAAATTAGAAGCGCTTTTGTAGCACAAAACTGTTTTTTTCAACTGGCTGCACTACGAAATTTTAGTTTCATGGCTTACTGCAGAAGATTTTTTTTAAAGGTTAAAAACATGACTTATAAATGGATGATGGGAACTTTAAAGCATGGAATGAGACTTAAAAAACATTATTTGGAAATGAAAATGACATTTTGAGACTTCTAACCTATCACTTACCCAATTCATAAATGAAATGACTCAAGACCTATTGAAACCATGACTAGAACAAGGTAAACTTTCAGAGTTTAGGAAAAAAAATTTTATGGTGATAAGAGTGGCTCCACTTGGGATAGTGTGTCCCTGTGGTACACTAAGAACTCGTAGTTCTAGTGCTGCTATCCAATTTTTGACAAAAATAGAAAAAATTTTATTTGAGTTGACAAGCATCTTCTTCAAACTCTAATGGCCTTCACCTCGAGCTCAAGCTCTCTAATTCATATTGTCATTATTAGCAATAAAACTAACAAATATGAAATATGTACAATGTCATGAGTGATTGATAAAACTTCAACAAGTATAATGCTTTAGGAACCTGCCATTAACAGGCCCTCCAGCATATGATCCTCCATCAATTTCCTACAATGTATAAGTGTTGTTCCTAGGAAAAGTAGCTATCTGAAAAGGACCCTTCCATAAATTATCAAACTTACCATGTTTTCCTTTTTCCTCAATTTTGGTCTCCAATTTCAGCACATTGTCTTGTATTTGGAAATTGTCTTCTTTTATATTCTTTTCAAATGTACTTTTAATTATGTTTTGAAAATGCTGATGGCTGTCATAAAATTCATTTATCTTTTCCTGCAAAGCTACCAGCTAATTAATCCTCCTCTGAATGGCATTTGGTTCCTCTTCAAGTCCTTGAATTAATTTCATAACAAGTACCCCAAGTGATGTCGGAAAACAGCTTCAGCACCATAAACCAATTCATATGGTGAGGTACCAATTGACCTCTTTGTACATATTCTATCAGCCCATAAGGCATATTTAAGTCTCAGATGCTATGCTTTCTTGTTCTCCTGCAATACCTTTTTGATGATTCTTACAATGATCTTATTTGATGATTCAGCAAGACCATTTCCTTGCGGATAATATGCTCTAGAATGTCTAAGAGTGATATGGTATTGATGAAAGAAATTGATCATTCTCTTAGACTTGAATTCTTGAGAATTATTTGTTATAATCTTCATGGGGCAACCAAATCTAGACAAGTTATTATTCTCTAGAAAAGAAATAATTACAGAATCATTAGCTTGCCTTGTTGGGATCGCCTCTATCCATTTGGTGAAGTAATCTGTTTCTGTGAGAATCCAGCGATGCTATCCTGATGATGATGGTTGTATCTCTCCAATAAAATCTAATCCCCATTGTTGAAAAGGTGCTTCCACATAGATAGGAACTAAAGGTAAAGGTACAAGATTTATTCTTCCTTCAAAAATTTGGCATTCATGGCACGCAACAATTATTTTGTAAATGTATTTAAACATTGTTGGCCAAAACTATCCCGCTCTTAGAATTTTATTTGTTGTAGCCTTCCAATAATGGTGACCTCTGCAATCCCCTTTATGGAAATATTCAATTACTTTATCATCTTATTCATCCAACAAACAATTCAGCAATATTGCACCTATATCCTTCCAAAATAGATTTCTATCAAATATAAAATATCTTAAATATTTTAGCTTAACAAACCTTGCTTTGGACTTTGTTAGATGAGCGGGAGCTTTTTGATGTTGTAGAACAAAAACCACCTCTTTATACCAACCTGAAGTAATATATTTATCATCAATAGGGACTAATTCCTCCTCATCATCATAAATTTCTGATATTTCTGCAGTCGTATTTATATCAAGACAATCCAAGTTTGATTGTGCTATTAACTTTCACAAGCCTTGTCCCTTCAATAATTTGGTTGGTTTAATGTCTATATCATATTCCAACAATTTAGCGATCCATTTCCCCCTCTTACCATCGGGATTGAGTTGAGTTAAGATGTCTTTTACTACAGTATTTGGAAAAAATGCCACAATGTGAGAATGCAGAATGTAAATTCTGAAATCTTTGATAGCCTTCACCAAAGCATAGGCCTACTTTTCTAGAATATTATACTTCAGCTTAGCATTTTATAATGTTATACTGAAGAAATAAATAGGTTTTTCAGTACCTTGCTTTCTTTTTTGAAGCAAAACTCCGGCAATTGTATTTTCTGAAACAAATGTAAAAACAAGAAATTCTTTGGAAAAATCTGTGTTAGCCACCTATAAAATTTGTTATATCAAAAGGTGGCTAAAATATTTTTGGAGCCTTCAAGAAATAATTTTTATTGCTGAAAAATGTTATCTCTTGAAGACTCATTGAGATATCATGCCTGTTGTTTAAATCTTTAGTGTTGTTTCCATTTTAAACACTGAAATTATGCTTATTTCATAGAGAAAAGACTGCTTCAAAACACCATTTTTCCCTCCATTCCACTTCAAACTAACCTTCCTTCTTACCCTTTCATTCCCTATTGAATTCCTCTATTTTTCCATTTTTCCCCTTTCCCTTCATAAGATCCTCTTTACAAAGTTTAAAACTCATTTTTAAACTTTATTGAAACCCCCAAATCCATCAAAAAATTTGAAAATTTTCATAAAAAACAAGTGTTTTGACTATAGGCTTGAGCCCCTTTGGGCTAAATCCTAACCACTTCCCCGCATGTGCCTGTGCCCTAGAACCAGGCGCTAGACTTATGAAGCGCTTATCGCAATCGAGATTTTCCATCGAACGCAAGTCTTTTTGCTTTATTGAGACCTTTGATGCGATTGACCCTTTATTACATAGCCCCGATCCTATCACTTTTTCATATAACCACAAAGCCCGCATCCGATGCTTAAACCTTGTGAATAACCCATCTCTGATGCATATTTCCCTTTGTTAATTCAAAAAACCCACTTTTCCTAAGTTTTGGTTTAAACCCGCCGAAGCAATGTTTTTTAATGAAAATGGGTAGATTGAAAAGCCCCATGCCATTGTTCCAATGCGATTGAGCCCCATTGTATAAATCCTCGCCCTTTGCTTTTCTTCATATAAACCTACGCCCAGGACCAAAAGTTAAAGTCTCGAAGCACTAATCACATCGGAGAAATTTAAATGGGTATATTGAAAAGCCCGATCCAAAGTTTTGATCCCGATTGGCCCTTTCTACATATAAATCCCTGGGCCTATTACTTTCCATATAAACCAATGTCCCCGTAGATGGGTGCCAAGCCATTTCATACGTATAATCTTCCCCGATCCATAAAAAACCTTTGCATTTCATAAAATTTAGGTTTTTATAAAGTATTAAAGGGTTTCCGCCGGTGTATGTTTTGAAACCATATCCGTCGTTGATCTTAAGCCGATAAAAAGGCCCACGCAATATCACAACGCAAGTTTTTATCGGGCACATTTTGTTCCCCCCCCCCCCAATTGGCATCCCTCGATCCATTCTCCGTCGTCGATATGATCTATAGATCGATGACCCACAATCAATCGCTTTGATGCTTCCATGTTCTTTGCCCCGCCGATGCTGATAGCTCTGATTGCATCTGGGTCGTTCACGTGTCCAGATCGGATGGTACAGATTGCATCTCCTGACTTTGGTTTAAAAATCATATACCCACTTCATAATGTTTTATGCCAAATCCTAGCCATTGATATCTACAGTTCAATAGTCCTTATTCACCCTTTCTCTGCCTGTATATTATTTCATTCCACCCACATATCACATCTCAGCCGTTGATTCGTTTCATCTAACGAATCATATTAACCTCAACAGGCCTGCTTCCTGTTGGTCTTTCCTTAGTTTCTAATCTCAGTTGTCCAATCCTAGATCTAATGGCTCAGATTGAAACTTCCTTTCCTGCTTCTTCCCTCGCATCTATCCAATATCGCACTCGTTCCCAACCGTTAGATCTGAGGCTTCAGATCCAACTGTCAATGCATGTTTTCACGTAATTTCAAGTGTGAAGGTTAATCTCCCAAAATCACATGATATAAGCTATATTTAAAATCCACGTGTCAACCTCTGATGCATATCACGTCCAAAAAGCTAATACCGCTTTCTTGCCCTTCTACCGCACGAAACCCGTGGTTTTCCTTCCCAAAACCACCCATCCCCTTTTGCACTATATTATATCACGTTCCTCCTCGACCGTTGATCTCTGCTGATCAACGTTCCCATATCACTTTCGTTTTACAACTATCGCCCTCTGCCTCTTCCAAATGGTTTTCAACATGAAAATCTCTGTCGTTGATCTCGTGGCCGATCTCATCCGACGACCCACGATCATCCCGAAACCCCGATTTCAATTCTTATGCATTTTACCCTTGTGTTGAAGCCTAGAAAATATCTGCTTCAAACATTGGGGAAAACAACCTGGTCGGGACCTTAGGACAGCTCCTTATCCGTTTGGTATGGTGGCTCCGACTGGATTGAAAGGACTAGTTTCCTTATAACTAATGGGTTGGTGATGGGTTGATTTGGATGAGTGAAAATGGGACTAAATAACTGAAATGAAACTATCTAATTTAATCTAAATACTGATAAATAAATTTTAAAATTAACCTGGGTATCATATGTGAATACAACTTAAAATTATTCCAATTTAACAATAACCATAAAAATGTATTGTCGTTTAATTGAAATGTGCAGAAACAAATAAAGATAAATCTGTTTAAGAAATTAAACAGAGTTATATTAACATATTGTATTCATCATTGTATATCATCTACATACACTTATGAAAGATAACATTTCAATTATACTCAAAAATGATATATAAAGAAACGTTGTGAAAACCAAATATATATAAATGATAGCAAATTTTAAAGCGAATATCATATGACAAAAGAAATCAGCAGTGAATAGATAAAAATACCTTATCGATTTTGAAAGCTTTCAAATGAAATCTAATACTCTAATCCAGTAATTTCGATGCAAAATCAAATCCAAGGTACAAAAATGCAACACTTTAAATATAATTCCACATAAAATCACCAGCTGTGATCCTTTATAAAATATAAGAGGCAGTGGAGTATAGAAATGTAATCTCCAAGTCCAAAAATATTACAACTCAGGACCCCTTCTCCAATGCATGAGAGGGGTTTAAATATGACATTACATGAAAACAGAATCCTACTACTACTGCTACAATCTATAAATTTAAAAACAGAAATGCTATCTTTTGTGGAACTGATTCATTGCTTTTCCTTCTCACTCAATGTAGCCAGGTGGAAAGTTTTCAACATTTCCTTGACCTATGACGGATGAATCATCTTGGAATGTAATTGTCCAGCATATGTGGCATCGGAGAATTCTGGAATCAAACAATAAATAACATTTGATAGGAATTTAATAGCTGATTGTTGATTGAGTGGTTTAATCAGATAGGTCCACATATTATCCCAAGATATTGTTTAAAGCTTATTGATCTGTTTATTTTTATTCATTATTTCTTCTTTCCATCTACGATCAATTTCTTTGACTTTAAGTAAATTTCCTGGAACACAATCTGAAATGAGATTAATTGCATACAAGCTGTCAATGATAAACTGTGTTATATTACCCATCATGCTTCCAGCTCTTGATATAGCTCTCTTAGCTTTCGTTAACTGCTGTTCCCACTCTATAAACAGGATTTCCTTGTCTTTCTTCTATTTTAGGAAGATCAGACTTTCTTCCTCTTTCTGTATCTTGCCAAGTAATAAATTCAGAAATCCTTTCATCGGCATCATCAATCTCTTGCCTGAGAGTAACTATGCCCTGTATCAAAGATGATGTGATATCAATAAATGACTCTATTTGAGTTAATTTTGTACAAAAATTATTTAACTGCTGAGACAGCAGTTTATTGGCTTCAAGAGCTTCTACTTTTGATTCATTTAATTTGGGAAAATCCTTGAACTTATCTAGAGCTGTTTGAAATTCTTTTTCTTGTATAATCTTTGTATCTTGCTCATTTTGCAACAAATTTTGTAGCTTGGAAATTTCTTGATTCAACTTTTGCTGTTTGCTTAAAGCCAATTCATCAACTTTCTTCTTTTCTATGGAAAAATGTTCTTCTAGCTCTTTAGATCTGAGCTCTCGATCTTGTAATTGTTGTTCCAATTGAGAAATATTCTACTGATTTTCATTAGCTTTTTCTTCAAGTAAAGCTATATGGAGATATTTTTGGGTTATTAACTGAGAAACCTCCACAGCTTTATCTATTGTCTCAACACTGTATGCTCCTGCATATTGGGATAACTTAGTGAGATCCTCAGATGGATTCACTTCAGCATTCTTGTAAACAATACTCATGAATTCCTCCTGTGAAGCAAAAATTGTGTCTTGATCCATTTTCCTTCTTTTTCTCTGTTTTTTAACAACAGCCTTATGTTTAGGGCTGTAGAATACATCCAGGGGAGGGATATCCTCAATTTTCAACACAATTTGTCCTGTAGGATGTTCAGGAATGATTTCAACATCCTGATCTTCTGTATTTTTCTCTTCAGGATTATCCTGCAGTCCTAATTGATGAGCAAATTGATTATATTGTTTCAACAATTGTGAGGAAACATTAGGATCAAAAGAGTCTAGTACTTTCTCAGTAGTTTTGTTTCCTTCAAGTTGTGTATCTGATTTCTCCATATTCCCTTCTTGTTCATTAGTTTTGCTGTCTGAACCTTCCTTTTGAATATGCACATTAGTATTAGTACTTGTTCATTCTTTCTCTGTTTGAGCTGTGGATTGCTGAACAGTATTTTCATCGGGTTTGCCATCAGTGATTTCTTTCTAAATATGTACAATCGGATCATTTACTGTTGCTTCTTTTTGAATTTGTATAATGGGCTGGCCAGTAGGTGACTGTGTAATGGCCTTACTGGTAGATGTTTCTCTTGCTGTTTTGCCAGATGTATCCTCTGTTTCTGACCCTTGTATAGGAACTCTCAATTGGTCTAGAGGAACTTTCAACAATCTTTGACTTGTAAACAACATAAATTTATTGATTTCTTCTTTTTGGAATTTGGACTTGGCTAAATTATAAACTTGAGAAAAGTCATTTAATGAAACAAACAAATCATCAAATTCATCTGGTTCATGTTCGAACCGAGCAATCGAAACTGAAGAAGTAACATTAAAAGCTATCTTTTGAGGATCATACTGTCTCCCCGGGATTGTTGCCAATTTAAAACCCTTTATTTTGGTGACTTCCTTTTCTGCATGCTTTAAGTCATTCAAATTAAAATGTCCACAATTGAATGGAAACGAAGGCCACATTCTTTTCTTACTATTGCTCAGAGATCTAGACATTCCTTCAACTGTCAATTGATAGGAGATTTCCTGGGCTAGAAGTTTATCTGGAACAAAAAGAGGGAGAACATGGGGTTCCACAATACTCCCGAAAATCCTGACATACGTGAATTTTTCTTCTCCAAACCAATCTCCTATTGAGGATAAGTCAGCTTTGGCTTTGTCGGAGAATCTAGGGGGAAATTGATTGAAAATGGTTTGAAAGACTGGAATAAGGAAACCATGACATATTCTATACACATGATCTTTGAAATGAACTTTCCAAAGGAGTTTATGGTATATATGAATCAGAGTAGGATCTTTAGAAGTCCATTTCCATCCTAACAAGGGAAACTCAGAATTGAAACAAAGGGCGTCTAGAATATAAGCACAAAAGAAAAAGGGTGTGGTATTTCCAGTGATTTTATCTTGTCTGTATTCGAGTATCCTATTAGCTATCCTATCAGAAAGAATAACAGCCTAGTCCATAATTTCGAAATTGACAATAGCTAGGATTAAAGGAACCATTTGTATAGAAAACCTAGAAGAATTTTTATTTCCAAATAATCTACACATCATAGCAGCAGCACAGCAGTATGGGGGTGAAAGAGCGTCTACTGAATACATACCAGATGATTCATTTTTGTGCTTTTCAAGATTTTTCCTCCATTATTTGATAGGTTCAGATTGAACTTTATTACTATCAGCAAAATCTTTGACAAATTTTTTATTATAGACCTTTTGCGGATCAGGGAGATGATACATTGCTTTGAGGTCTTCTGCTTTGAATGATCCAAAAGATGCTCCAGAAGCTGAAATAAAAATTATGTCCTTAATTTCTACACTATCGATGACCCATCGAATCACATCATAATAACGAATGATGTTTGCTCTGGCTGCAATTCGATGTAGGAATAAATTTGAAAGTGTTCGTTTAGTAATCTCAGAGTCGGAAACTGAGTTATCTTCATCTGGAACTTATACCTTTGCTATTGTGACTTTAGGGTTTTCACTCTCAATCAGATTATAAACTCCTTCCCATGTCATTTTTCCTAGCCCTTGACATGATGTATCTATAACTAGCTTCAAATTTACTGGTTTTTCCTTCGAGACTGTAGGACTCTCAACAAACTTAGCGGCAACAACAGTCTTCATTCTCCTTGTTCTCTTTGACATTTCTGTGTCTGATATTGTTTCCCTTCGTCTGCGAATGAAAGGATTTGGCGTTATTTGATTCTCCAAAGCAATAAGCTCTTAGTCGTGATAAACAAGCAATTGAAAAGAACGATTGTAAAAATTATGGTTTCATGATTATTTATTGAATCCGTGTAACACTTAAATATTTTTTTTGGGTCACACTCACGTATTCAAAACAGAATCGTAAACCAATAATCATTTGATTTTTTATTGAATGCTGAACGTACAATTAGAGATTTGGAGCTTGTGAAATATTATAAAATTACCTATTTTTAATTCCTCCAATGTGATGAATGTAGTATATTAAATATCAATCGCATCAGAAGTATTCAAAATGGTAGAAAGATATCACAATACATATTTCTCCAATTGCCGATTGCGATTGCGAACTTCTCCGATTTCCGATTAGATGGTGGTATATCACATCAGAGAGTTTCAATCGAAAAGAATTTTCAATGGTTTTCTCCAATTTCCGATTGCGATATGGTGGCGTCTACCATATAGAGATTCTTCTCATTTAAGTGAAACAAATGTTTATTTCCTTTTGAAAAGTGTTTTATAATAAAGCGCGTCGCAACGGGGAATTTTAAATTGACAAAAATAATTTATTATAAGTGCCCCGATCACGCGATTGCGATTGATCGCATCGCATCGGAGATTTGTGAATGAATAACTTAAATCCTTTCCGATTGGACTAATCGCATCGGAGATTTTGAACATGTATGTAAAACTTTTCTCAAAGATTTTTATGATTTTTGATTTCCGATTACTGTTCATGGGACTTTTGCAATTGATTTATTTTCTATAATAAAGTCTTTTATATTTGATCGGATCGGAAGTTTTTTAATGTTGTATTTGTTTGTACACACTTGGTAAAAAAGATATGCAATGAGTCATTCAAAACAATCTAAGTCTTTTATTCCTATATTAAAAGAAGAAAAAAGGGACCCTATTTCTAAATGAATTTATTCTAAATTTTGGAAAAAGGGAGGGTTGTTGTACAGTACAACAATTGGTGATTCACTGAAAGAAACAGTTATCTCTGAAAATATAAAATGAATACTATATTTCTAGTAAGTAAGGATTTTTATAGATAATGAAAACTATCTTAGGATAATCAAAAATAAAATCTAACTATGAAAAAGAATAAAAATTACCTACAATTTCTTTCTAATTTCTTGAGAATAAAAACATTTTTGGGTTATCTCAAGCTTTGATTGGTGTTAATAATGAAGTAAGTGGATTTCTCCAAGTCTGGTTTTTATAATATACTCTATTTTCATAGGCATTGTCTCTGCTTCCTGCAAACATTCATAGTCTCGACAGGGTTACCTTTTAACCATTAACTTATTCATTGTCCCATCCAACTAAAATTATGACTTTTTAAAAGATAAATTCATAAGACATTTTATCTCATGTTTTTGTCTTTTACTTATTTTTATTTTTAAGAGCCATTGTTCTGGTTTGGTATCCAGTTAATAACAATGCCATTTACTAGTTGTAATTAAACTGAACAAGCTGGCTCATGATGAGACCCCCTGTCTTACATTTATAAGCCATTACCCTGTTTTGATATGCAGTATTGGTAATGTCAGTTTTATTACTTCTTATGAACATGGTAAGCAGGCTCGTGATGAGACCTCTTATCTCTTAAAATTTTCGTATAATTTCTTAGAATTACATTCTAAAAAATCACAACTTAAATGGATGGGGTGAACTAGTTTTATCCTTAAGAATCAATGGATGAAAATTTTCAGAGTTTCTTGAGTACCAAGACTTTGAAAAAATATTTACTTTTATAGATAACCTCTCTCTGCTCAATAAACTTATAATGATTTACATTTTCCTCAAGTTTTCAAAAGATCATGAAAATGATTAAAATAATCTTTCAAAGTTTAACATCTTATTTTAAACTATCCAAATACTGTGATCATCTCTTTAAAAATTCTTATTTACACAAAATAAATATTTATAATATTCTTCCTAAGAAATTTTCTTAATAGTAAACAGTCAATTAGAGACTTATTAACAACCTTTATTTGCAAAACAATTAAAAACTTTGCATAAAGGAATATGTACAAGTAAGAAGGGGTTACCTCCTTATGAAAATAATTTGTTCAAGACAAGCCCATTTACAGGAAGAGATTCTCTCTTTCCTGTTAAATCTTTGAGTATGAATGTATTTGAGCCTATCTTTTCAGTAATCTGAAATGGTCCAAGTCACATTTTCTGAAACTTGGTATGCTTACCTTTTTCTTCATGTGCTTTATCCCATTTCAGAACAATATCACCAATTGACAAAATCTTTGAGCCGGTAGAACTTGCATCAAAAGAAGATTTTACGAGCTGTTGATGTTTTTCATGAATAATTTTTTCTTTATCTCTATCTTCTTCTAATTTAAGGATTTGATCATATCTCAATTGAATAGATGAAGAAGGATTTTCTTCAATGAATTGTACTAGGGATAATGATGGGAGAGTTAGATTTGACGGTATTACAACTTCTTTTCCATAAACCAAATTGAAAGGTGAAGTTCCTATTGAAGCTTTTTGAGTAATACGATCAGACTATAGTGCAAAGATTAAAGACTTGTGCCAATTCTTTTGATTTTGATCAATGGTCCTTTTAATAATTTTGATAAGATTTTTGTTAGTGGATTCCGCTAAACCAATACCTTGTGGATAATAATTTGCTGAATATTTCAATTTAAAACCTCTTTTTATTGCAAATTCCATTATACTGTTTCTAGAAAAATAAGATGCATTATCAAAGACAAGAGCGTTAGGTACACGAAACCTGGTTATGATGAATTGATCTATGAAATCAATAATTGTATCAGAATTGGCTACCTTCAAGGGGATTGCTTCTACCCATTTTGTAAAGTAATTTTTTGCTGTAAGGATGTATTTGTGTTGTTTGGAAGAATGAGGTAGTATCTCACCAATAATTTCAAGCCCCCATTGCTCAAATGGTTGCACAATATTTACTGGTTACAAAGGAAAAGCCGGTTTCTTTTGTCTTCCACTAGCAGTTTGACAAATTTTTCACTTCCTCACATAATTATGTGTATCTTTAAAAAGGGTAGGCCAATAATAACCATCATGGATTATTTTGTGAGCTATGGTATCACCTCCAAAATGACCTCCTGCTAGTCCATCATGCAATTCCTGCAACACCTTTTCAACTTTAGTCTTTTCAAGACATCTTAATAGGATTGAATCATAATTCTTTCTGAATAACACATTATCAATGATCTCATATTTAATAGCCTTCAATATTAAAGCACGTTTCTTCTTATAGCTGAGATTAGAAGGAGCATACCCATTTTTCTAGTAATAGATGAGATCAGCATACTTAGATTGAGAATCTGTAATACTTATCTAACTAACTTGAATATCATTGTTTGGATCTTGATTTTCTGGTATGTTATGAGCTCCTGCCAATAATCTGCAAAAACCTTGTCCTCTAACAATCTTAGCTGGTTTAATATCAATATCATATTCTTGCAAAGCTGTTACCCAGTTAGCTCTCTTTTCTCCTACTTCTCTTTGAATTAATAATTGTCTCACTGCAGAGAATGGGAAAATGATTTTTGTGTGTATTTTCAAAAGAAAAGGTCTGAAATGTTTGATTGATTTAAACACGTCAAAGGCTTGTTTTTCAACATCGGAATAATTAAGCTCGGCTCCTTGCAGATTTGAGCTAAAGAAAGAAATTGGTGCCTCAATTTTCTGATCATTGAGATGTGTTAAAACAGCAGCATAGGATGTTTCGGTGGCCAAAGTATACAAAGTAAAATATTTAGAAAAATCAGGGGTATTCAATGCTGGTGCATTAATGATCGCTTGTTTGATTACCTCAAAGGCCTCTTTCTCTTTATGCCCCCATTTGAATACTGAATTTTTCTTGATCATATTTTGCATAGGTAAAATAATTTGAGAGAAATCGGGAATGAATCTTTTAAAAAAATTGATTTGCCCAAGAAATGATTGCATGGATTTTTTGTTATGAGGTAAAGAAATATCAGAAATTTCTTTCACTCTATCTGGATCAATATATATACCATCTTTTGACACAACGAATCCTAAGATTTTTCCTTCATCAAGAGAAAAGAAAGATTTCTTTGGATTTAAAGAAATACCAAACTTTCTACATCTTTCAAATATTTTCTTTAAATCATGTAGATGATTGGCTCTCTTTTTTGAAAATACTGTTATGTCATCAAGATAAATAACAACTGATCTATTGATCAGACCTTTAAATGCTATGTCCATGGCTCTTTGGAAAGTTGCTCGTGCATTTATTAGACCAAAAGGAATTTTCTGATAAGCATAGGTTCCCCATTTGGTTCTGAAATTTGTTTTCAATCTGTCATCTGGATGAACTAAAATTTGATTATAGCCTGAAAGTCCATCAAGAAAGGACATGAGTTCAGAACCGGCTACCTTTTGAAGTATCTGTTCCATGGTTGGCAATGGGAAATTGTCTTTTAAACATGCCTTGTTTAAATTTCTAAAATCAATACAGATTCTTATATCACCATTCTTCTTCCTTACAGGTACCATATTGGAAACCCAATTGGAATGCATTACAGGAAAAATGATTTTGGTTTTTAAAAGTTTATTAAGTTCTGATTTGATTTGACCTTCGAGATTTGGATGAATTTTTCTTAGCTTCTGTTGAACAATTTTAATATCAGGAAGCAATGGAATTGTGTGTTGAATAACAGAAGTATCATACATTTTTAAATCATCATAATTCCAAGCAAAGATCTTTTTATACCTACTCAGAATTTTAATGAAAGCATTCCTTTCTTCTGGAGTTAAATTGAGTCCTAAATTAATGTTTTGAGGATTAGAGTCAGAGCCAAGATTTACTAATTCAAACTTCAAAGTGGAACTTTGAAGTTTAGCATTGGTAACTTTCTTGAATCTGTCTTTTATATCATATAAGTCCTCCAATTTAACAACAAATTTCGGAATGAGATTTTCATTACCTTTTGAGGCAATTTGTAAATCATGATCATCCTCATCAACAATTTATTCATCATATGATTTCTTTGAAGTCATGAAATTCAAAATGTCTTGATCATGATAGAATACTCTCCAATTTGTGACATTATCTGGGATAGATGGGCGAAAAATCAATTCTACTGAAAATCTATCAGGACTGCAATCTTCAGCGGGAAGGAGTTTTGATGCAACATTAGCTAACAAATCAGCTAATGTATTTTGATTCCTAGGAATAGAAGAAATATTGAATGCTAAAAAATGGGTGGTAAGATCTTGCACTAGGGTTTGATAGTGTTTAAGATGTCCTGAAAGGCAATGGATAGTATTCCTAACTTGTTTTATGACAATTTCAGAATCACCAAAGACTTTCAAGTATCTAACATCTAACCCTATAGCTTTATAAAGTCCTTGAATCAAGGCTTCATATTCTACAGTATTGTTTGTACACTCAAATTCTAACCTACATGATATCATGGTTTTCTCTCCATCTGGATCAATTAAGATGCATCTTGCTCCAGCTCCATCACTAGATTTTGATCCATCAAAATATAATGACCAAAATAAAGATTTATCTATTGGCTTATCTATAATTACATCAGAAATATTTACAATTATGGAAGAATCAAATTGTGAAAAATTTTCTATTTGAGAAACAAAAATATTTATAGAAAAGGGTGATTGTGGTGCTTTGAAGTTTCCAAGGAATGACTCAGCAGAATAACCTCCAAGAATATTATTGTTGAAAGCCACAGGTTCATTAGATTGTTCAAATTTAGTGACAGTGTGCATCATATGTTTTTCTCGTTCAACTTTGATTTGATTCAGTTTCCCTTTGTAAGGAAGCCACATATGTGAATAATCAATTGCGATATAACCATTAAGTTTTGTAGACTAGTCCCTGTTTAAAACTAATCCATAGGATTTAGGAATATCTGCAATCAAAATATCAATTCTTTGGACAATCCTAGGATCGGAAGCTAGTCTGATAGTAACTGAATTGATTTCTCCTACAATTTGAACTTTAGAGCGATCCAATTGAACAATATGAACTGCCGATTTTTTTGGTTCAATATTCAATTTGGCACAAACAGAAGTAGGCATTATATTAGAGGATGCTCCAGAATCAATTAAACAATTATGCAGATTCTTATTGTACATTTCATAAGTCAAAAGAAAAGGAGGAGTCTGAGAATTTGATCTTTCTCCAATGAGCACAGTATCAATAGCATCTACTTTGTCTGGTCGCTTACCAGTCCCTTTAGCTACTTTTGCAACTACACCACTTGGTAAAGGAGCAATTGGTGTAGCATTTAATTCTTTTAATAGCAACTTCTGCTGGTGTTTTAGTTTGCTAAGTTCATGTAAGGAAATATTGGCTTTAATATTTTTCATGTCTTCAACAATGCTATATTCCATTGGATCTGATACCACCAAAGTCTTTGATGTTGATGTAGGAGTATTAGAAGAATATGGCTGATTTTGAGAAGGTAATGGAGAATTTTTCTTTGCAGGGGATTTGTCTTTGGTACTTGGAGTTGTAGTTTTCTTTTTAGAAACTGTTTGTACAAGCTCCGATGTAGATTTACTCCTAGTACTTACAGGCATGGCTTCTTGATTTACCTCACTATCAGAATTAGGGAGAATAAAATTCCACATTCCATGCAATTTGGCTATTTCTTCATTTTCTTCTTCTTCATCTGATACTAAAGATGTATCTTCTTCTTCTTCCTCTTCTGATTCTGCATTAGAGATTGAATTGGGAGGTTTAGTTTCAGCTTGATTTCTTTTGAAATTTCGGAATGGTTTTTTGGTAGAAGTTTCAGCTACTTGCTTTTTTATTTCAACCATTTCATTCGACATGGTTTTAAGAATTTTATGTAAACCTTCCATGTCATATGGGTCTTTGGTTTTTTCCCTCTAATCATCTTTGAAGCTGACCTTCTTGGATTTCCTTTCCTCAATAGCATTTTTCTTTTCTAGAGAAATAATTCATTTTTCTACTGCAATAGCCTCTTTCATATTCTCGGCTAACGTAGGTTTTGCAGCTCTATCTACAAAAATTGCTATGTTTGAGGGCAAAGCAATTATGTACCATTCACTTCTGACTTGTTCACTAGGCCTTGAATCTGTGTGGATTTTGTTCAAGAGTTTGTTGAATCTAGCGTTGAAATATTTAATGGGCTCCTTGGGTTCTGTCTTCAAATTTGAGAGATCGTTGATTAAAGTAGCTATTGATTTGTCATCTCCAAATTTGGTTAAAAATGATCTGCAAAAATGGCCCAACTTGTTATGGATCCTGAAGGTAATGAAAAGTACCAGGATCCTGCTGCCCCTTGAAGAGTATAAGGGAATAGTCTGACTACAACATCTTCTTCTACGACTCCATTCAAATTTATAGCCAGCATAAATTTATTGATGTGTTCTTTAGCTTGAATGTTAAGCTCTCGACTAAACTTTGGAAGCCATTTTCCAGGATTTTCAGGTAAATCATGTAAAGGTGCAGGCATGTTAACAGCCCCTGGACTAGCCCTTGGTCTCTGTGCCATTATTGTAACAACTGTTGAAGAAGTAGTAGAGACTGGTGGTGTCGGAATAGAAGTTGTTGGAATAGATGATCTTGAGATTGATGACGATTGAGCAGATGATGATTGAGGAGATGATGTGGAAACAACTGCACTTTGTTGAGTTGGGGTTTTGGAAACAGGTGATTGAATATGAGATGAAGAACTTATATCACTTTCTGATTCCGATTGAGTTCTTCTTGTCTTGACTCTACTAGGTAAAGGGAATTCTTTCGGAAAAATACCAAGTTTTTCACTTTGAAGCCTAGTAAGAGGTTTTGAAGGAACAAATTTTGAGCTTACACTACCTTCAGATATTTCAGACTCTTCTAGAGATAATGAGAATCCTTTCAGTTTATGAATTAAATCTTGTACTTCAGGAGAGTCAGGATTTTGATTTTCTGATTGTTTTAAGACTTTGGTAGTGGGTGTATGAATATTCTTCTCAATTCCTTCTATAGGGTTTTGTAATTCAGAAGAAATTGAAGAAGTTAATGAGGGTGTTTTGCTCTTAGAATGGCTTGTGGGTAAAGATTTACTTGCCATTCATAGCTCAGGCCCTCCTTCTAGCGCCAAAAATGTTAAAGCCTAGAAAATCTCTGCTTCAAACATTGGGGAAAACCACCCGGTCGGGACCTTAGGACAGCTCCTTATCCGTTTGGTATGGTGGCTCTGACTGGATTGAAAGGACCAGTTTCCTTATAACTAATGGGTTGGTGATGGGTTGATTTGGATATCCTTATCCATTTGGTATGGTGGCTCCGATTGGATTGAAAGGACCAGTTTCCTTATAACTAAAGGGTTGGTGATGGGTTGATTTGGATGAGTGAAAATGGGACTAAATGACTGAAATAAAACTATCTAATTTAATCTAAATACTGATAAAGAAATTCTAAAACTAACCCAGGTATCATATGTGAATACAACTTAAAATTATTCCAATTGAACAATAACCATAAAAATGTATTAAAGTTTAATTGAAATTGTGCAGTAACAAATAAAGATAACTCTGTTTAAGAATTTAAACAGAGTTATATTAGCATATTGTATTCATCATTGTATATCATTTTACATACATTTATGAAAAATGAATATTTCTAATATAATAAAAAATGATATATAAAGAAATATTGTGAGAACGAAATATACATAAATGATAGCAAATTTAAAAGAGAATATCATATAACAAAAGAAACTAACAGTGAATAGATAAAAATACCTTATCCATCTTGAAAGTTTCAAATGAAATATGATACTCTAATCCAGTAATTCCAATGCAAAATCAAATCCAAAGTACAGAAATGCAACTCTTTAAAGATAATTCCGCATAAAATCACCAGATGTGATCCTTTATAAAATATAAGAGCCAGTGGAGTACAGAAATGTAATCTCCAAGTCAAAAATATTACAACTCAGGATCTCTTCTCCAATGCATGAGAAGGGTTTAAATATGACACTACATGAAAACAAAATCCTACTACTACTGCTACAATCTATCAACTTAAAAACAGAAACGCTATCTTTTGTGGAACTGATTCATTTCTTTTGCTTCTTGTTCAATGTAACCAAGTGGAAAATTTTCAGCATTTCCTGGACCTCCGATGGATGACTCATCTTGGAATGTAACTGTCCAACGTATGTGGCATCGGATAATTCTGGAATCAAACAATCAATAGAATTTGATAAGAATTTAATAGATACTTGTTGATTGTGTGGCTTAATTAGATAAGTCCACATATTGTCCCAAGATATTGTTTGAATCTTGTTGATCTGTTGACTTTTATTCATTATTTCTTCTTTCCATCTGCAATCGGTTTCTTTAACTTTAGGCAAACTTCCTAGAACACAATCTGAAATGAGATTAATTGCATACAAGCTGTCATTGATAAATTGCGTTATATTACCCATCATGCTTCTAACTCTTGATATAGCTCTCTCGGCTTTCATTAACTGATGTTCCCATTCTGTAAACAAGATCTCTTTATGTCTTTCTTCTATCCTAGGAAGATTATCTTCTCTTTCTTTTTCTGTATCTTGCCAAGTAAGAAATTCACAAAACTTTTCATCAACGTCATCAATTTCTTGCCTGAGAGTAATCATGTCCTAGATCAAGGATGATGTGATATCACAAAATGGTTTTGCTTGTGTTAATTTTGTACAAAATTCATTTAACTGTTGAGACAATAGTTTATTGACTTCAAGAGCCTCTGATTTGAATTCACTTAATTTAGGGAAATCCTTGAGCTTATCTAATGCTGCTTGAAATTATTTTTCTTGCACAATCTTCCTATTCTTCTCATTTTGCAACAAATTTTGTAGCTTGGAAATTTCTTGATTCAACTGTTGCTGTTTGCTTGAAGCTTGTTCATCAACTTTCTTCTTTTTTGTGGCAAGCTGCTCTTCTAGCTCTTTAAACTTGAGATTTTGATCTTGTAATTGCTGTTCCAATTGAGCAATATTCTGCTGATTTTCATTATCTTGTTCTTCAAGTAAAGCTATATGTAGATCTTTTTGGGTCATTAACTGAGAAACCTCCGCAGCTTTATCTATCGTTGCAGCACTGTATGCTCCTGCATATTGGGACAACTTAGTGAGATCCTCAGATGGATTCACTTCAGCATTATTGTAAACAATATTCATGAACTCCTCCTGTGAAGCAGAAAACGTGTCTTGATCAAATTTTCTTCTCTTTCTCTATTTTTTCACAACAGCTTTATGTTTAGGACTGTAGAATATATCCAGGGGAGGAATTTCCTCAATCTTCAATATAATCTGCCCTGTAGGATGTTCAGGAATGATTTCAACGTCCTGATCTTCTTGCTCTTTCTCTTTAGGATCATCCTGCAGTCCTAATTGGTGAGCGAATTGATTATACTGCTTCAACAATTGAGAGGAAACATTAAGATTAGCAGAGTCTACAATTCTCTCAGTAGTTTCGTTTCCTCCAAGTTGTGTATCTGATTTCTCTGTATTTCCTTCTTGTTTATCAGTTTTGCTGTCTGAACCTTCCTTTTGACTATGCACATTAGTATCAGTACTTGTGCATTCCTTCTCTGTTTGAGCTGTGGACTGCTGATCAGTATTTTCTTCGAATTTGTCATAAATGATCATCTTTTCAGTATGTACAACAGGATCATTTCCTGTTACTTCTTTTTGTGTCTGTACAACGGGATGGTCAGTAGATAACTGTGTAGTGGCCTTACTGGTAGATGTTTCTTCTCCTGTTTTGCCATATTTATCTTCTATCTCTGCCTCTTGCATATGAACTCTTAGTTGATCTAGAGGAATTTTCAACAATCTTTGCCTTCTGAATAACATAAATTTATTCATTTCTTCTTTCTGAAATTTGGACTTGGCCAAATTATAGACTTGAGAAAAATCATTCAATGAAACAAACAAATCATCAAACTCATCTGGTTCATGCTCGAATCGAGCAATCGAAATTGAAGAAGTAACATTAAAAGCTATGTTTTGAGGATCATACTGTCTCCCCGGTATTGTTGTGAATTTAAAATTCTTTATTTTGATGGCTTCCTTTTCTGCATGTTTAAAGTCATTCAAAGTAAAATGTCCACAATTGAATGGAAATGAAGGCCACATTCTTTTCTTACTATTGCTCAGAGATCTGGACATTCCTTCAACTGTCAATTGATAGGATATTTCTTGGGCTAAAAGCTTATCTAGGACAATAAGAGGGAGAACGTGGGGTTCCACAATACTCCCGAAAATCCTGACATACATGAATTTCTCTTCTCCAAACTAGTCTCATATTGAGGATAAGTCAGTTTTAGCTTTGTCGGAGAATCTAGGGGGAAAGCGATTGAAAATGGTTTGAAAGACTGGAATAAGGAAAGCATGACATATCTTATACACATGATCTTTGAAATGAAATTTCCAAAGGAGTTTATGATATATATGAATCGGAGTGGGATCTTTAGCATTCCATTTCCATCCTAACAAGGGAAACTCAGAATTAAAACAAAGAGTGTCTAGAATATAAGCACAAAAGAAAAAGGGAGTGGCATTTCCGGCGTTTTTATCTTTCCTATACTCGAGAATCCTATTAGCTATCCTATCAGAGAGGATGACAGCCATGTCCATAATTTCGGAATTGATAGCAAATAAGATTAAAGGAACCATTTGTATCGAAAACCTAGCGGAATTGTGATTACCAATTAATCTACACATCATGGCAGCGACATAGCAATAGGGGGGTAAAAGATATTCTACTGAATACATACCGGATGATTCATTTCTGTGCTTCTCGGGATTTTTTCTCCATTCTTTGATAGCTTCATATTGGACCTTATTGTTATCAGCAAACTCTTTGACAAATTCTTTACTATAAACCTTCTGTGGATCATGAAGATGATACATTGCCTTAATGTCTTCTGCTTTAAATGATCCAAAAGATGCTCTAGAAGCTGAAATAAACATTTTGTTATTTATTTCCACATTATCGATGACCCATCGAATCACATCATAATAAGGCATGATGTTTGCTCTGGCTACAATTCGATGTAGGAATGAATTTGCAAGTGTTCTATCAGTAACTTCAGAGTTGGAATCTGAGTTATCTTCATCAGGAACTGATATCTTAGCTATTGTGACTTTAGGGTTTTCACTCTCCAATAGATTATAAACTCCTTCCCATGTCATTATGCCGAGCCCTTGACATGATGTATCAATAACTAGTTTCAACTTTACTGGCTTTTCCTTTGAGACTGTAGGAATCTCAACAAACTTAGCGGCAATAGCAGTCTTGGTTCTTCTTGTTTTCTTCGACATTTCTGTGTCTGGTATTGTTTCCCTCTATCTGTGAACGAAAGGGTTTGGTGCTCTTTGATTCTGCAAGGCAATTAGCTCTTTAGTCGTGATCAACAAGCAAGCGAAAGGATAAAAAATTATAAGCTCGTAATTCGTTAATTTATTGATTCCGTATAACACTTAAATGTTTTCATTGAGTCACACTCACGTATTAAAAAAGGAATTATAAACCAATATTCATTTGATTTGTTATTGAATGTTGAACGTATAATTGGAGATTTGGCGTTTGTGAAATATTATAAAATTACCTATTTTGAATTCTTCCAATGTGATGAATGTAGTGTATTAAATATCAATCGCATCGGAAGTATTCAAATGGTACATAGATATCACAATACAGATTTCTCCGATTGCCGATTGTGATTACAAACTTCTCCGATTTCCAATTAGATGGTGGTATATCGCATTGGGGAGTTTCAATCGAAAAGAATTATCAATGGCTTTCTCTGATTTCCGATTGCGATATGGTGGGGTCTACCATATAGAGATTCTTCTCATTTAAGAAAAAAAAAATTATTTCCTTTTGAAAAGTGTTTTATAATAAAGCGCGTCGCATCGAGGAATTTTCAATTGACCACAAAGAATTTATAAAAAGTGCTCCGGTCATGCGATTGCGATTGATCGCATTGCATCGGAGATATGTAAATGAATAACTTAAATCCTTTGCGATTGGTGATTTGCGACTGAACTAATCCCATCGGAGATTTTTGAACATGTATATAAAACTTCTCTTAAAGATTTCTCCGATTTCCAATTGCGATTACTGTTTATAAGACATTTTTAAAACTGATATATTTTATATGATAAAGTCTTTTATTATTTGATCGGATCGGAATTTTTTGAATGTTGTATTTGTTTGTACACACTTGGTAACAAAGATATGCAATGAGTCTTTCAAAACAATGAATCTTTATTTCTAAGTCTTTTATTTCTATATGAAAAGAAAAAGGGACCCTATTTCTAAATAAATTTTATTCTAAAATTTAGAAAAAAGGGAGGGTTGTTGTACAGTACAACAGGTGGGTGACCTTACTTACGGTTATGATTTTCCTATTTATGATCTATTTGATGATGAGTGTTTTGAAATAGAAGCCGAGCTTGCAGGACCATCATCCTTAGATTCATGGGAGGAAGATCAGAGCCGACAATTTCAGAGAAGTAATGAAACCAGTCAGCCTATCTATGATACTGACGGGGAGAGCTATGATAGTATAATAACAGATGAATATTCTTTGAATCTCCATTCTGCTCTACTACAGATCATCAGTGAGACTGGAGACCAGCAGCCTTTCCTTTCAAAAGAAGAGGAGAAAAGAAAAGAAGAGATTCTTGAGCAAGCTGAACGAAATGAGCCTTCTTCTGAAAAAGAGGAAGTAATGGAACAAGCCCCTGCTCAAGAATACATAGACCTTCCCACAAAGCTCAACACCTCAGAACAGAATATATCAGAGCTCCAGGAGGACAACACTGCCATATATGATGAGTCCTTCAGTTCAGAAGATGAAGAAGATTCTCTTCCTCAAGAGAGTCTTATCCTTGATCCAGTGGAAGAAGAGGAAATCCTGGTTGAAGCCTGCCTGACAGATATTCATAACTAGGTATCATTTCATGATCCTTATGCACATTTCCTACACACATTTGAAGAAGGATCAAAGGTATTTTTGAGCAGCATGTTGCAAACAAAAAGAAAATTTTTCAAAGCTGCTATTATTGAACAAAAAGAGTGGGAGCTGCCTTGCCTATCCAGCCTGCTCAAGGAGTTGAGCAAGAAGGACCAGCCATGGGATCATTTGATGGACTGGTTACATTGGAAGACAATGTTTGTGAGCTAGATTGTAAATATTTCAGTTAGAGTAGGGTAGGTAGGAAAAGCTCAATAAAGCTCAGTGTGTGAGCATGTAGTTAGTTGTTTTTAATTTCTGCAAAGTCCAGCAAGTCAGACAGTCTAATCCTGGCTTGACTGTTTTCAATTTCTGTCCTAGAATGTAGAGAAGAAGTCTGCTAGACAGTTTAATCCTAGCAGATATTGGATTAGGAAGAGAAGTTATGAGGTCAACAGTCTAATATGGTCTCATGGAGTAATAAGGGTAGAAATAGAATAGGTTTATTTTCATGTTTATAAAAAAATTTGATGATGAAAAGGGTCTGCAAGTCCAAATGCATCCTAAAGGGAAAAATGGTTAAGACTAAAGTTTGGGTAGGTAGATTGGTTGGGAAAAATGTTTCTGCTGATGTAACATACTCATATTGTGGCGGCTGATCAAAGAAGGGTATGTGCCAAGCAGCAGGAAATTGGCCTACTCCAAAGATCATTTCTGGTTTCTTGCCTCCTTCAAGAAGAAGCCATCCCCATGTGGAGCCATTGTTAGGCCCCCTATGAAATTCTTGACAAGCAAGTTGGGGGCTAGATTGTTTTGGAGCCTTCAAGGAACTCCTTTCCCTTGAAAAATCATCATCCTTGAAGTCTCTGGTGCTTTGCCTAATATAATTTTTCTCTGCTGGTTCATCCCTCAAAAGGCCTACTATTACCCCTTGTCCCCTTCCAATTCCACCTTTTTCCCCTTTCACTCCCCTTTGTCAAAGTCCCCTTGTTTTCCCCCTTTTCTCCCCCATCAATCCTCTAAAATCCCCTCGAAACCCCCTTTAAATTTCACTATCACCCTTTGTTTCCCTGGATCCCCACTTCACCCCCCTATTGTTACCTTCCTTCAGCCATAGCCCCGCCCCCCATTCCTCCATGCAACCTCACGCTGGAACCACCCGCTAGCTCCAAAGGTGCCTTTTCCATATGTCCATCGGGCTCAGCCTCAGCCATCGATCTCAATTGATCGGACGACGGCCATTAAATCCCCAGCGCCCACGTCTCCCGCGTTCATTTTCCCTTACTGGGCCATCGCCGTCCATTCTCACAAAGATCTGACGGTTCGGAACCTCTCCGCCCAGTGGTCCCTGCCGCGCAATAGCCATAGAACAACCTGGTTTATCCCGCACCGCTTATGCATGGTGGGTGGTTTTCCCCAAGCACCCAATGATCCCATTCAGTGCTCGCCACCTGTCCCCTGTACGACGGCAAAACCGCCCATCCCCCGCGCATTATCTTTCGACCACGGATGACGAGCGAAATCGCTGTCAGCCGTTAGATCTTGAAACACTCATCCAACGGTCATCAGTCATCTGAGCTACGCACCGCTTAACCCTCGTCCATCGCACCTGCTGGCCCACCGTCTGTCGCCTTCCGTCGTCGATCTCCACCATGATCGACAGTCCAGATCTGTTTTCCCTCCGTTGACCATCCCCTTGGTCCGTCCCACCACGTCACTCCCGCCACGTGTGTCCACCGTACACCCATTCATTCTGTTGCATATAACGTTCAAGGTCGGGTTTTATAAGGTTTTCACATATATTTGCTCTGTATTCCGCCGACCCTCCGCCATCTTTCCTATCTTCCATTTCACGTTGTATTCCTCTGCCACATTCCATCGTTATTCCACCATGGCAAAATCTACACAATCATGCTCATCATCCACATCATCCGCCACCCCATCCATTGTTTTCTTCACAGTTTTCGTGTTTTACAGGGTTGTAAATGATAAAGGACCACCATAATGCACAGTCTCTGTTGGCAGAGAGATCAAAGAAGATCATTTACAGGGGTAGAATTTATGAAAAATGACCTGGGAAGGTGAAGACGGGACGTTCATTAAAAAGGACAGGGTTTAAACTCTGTGGAAAATCTTCCGGCGCCATTAAAGCTCAAAATGCATGGACAAAGACAGAGTTGGAGCAGCAAAGTGTTTCAGCGCAAGACAGAGAGATTAGAGCACGTCAATGAAGATCTTAAGCCTTAAATTAGCGTTTAAGAAGCAAAGCACTAGTTTGAAGACCCCGAGGCTCGATCAAAAGATCCTGAGCACGAATGAGAGGTAATATCAGGGTTTATTCACCATCAGAATGTTTTTCTTCATAAAGGACAGGGCGCCCATGCAATTTTTATTATAAACCATGCCCCTGAGAAGATTGTCTGCCCTATAAGCAGTCCTACACCATCAAAAGCATTTTTTACACGGTATGGAGACCCTAGCATCATTATTTCTCCAGTTTGTCCAGTCAACAAAGAATGGAATTAATACTACAGCCAGAGTGCCAAAGGTAAATGCACAGATTTAAAGCAGAATGGGTTGCGTTTTTCCTCCTCTTCTGAATGTTAATTCTTCATTTAATTCTTCACGTACCTCTTCTGCTCTGTTTCTCCTATAAGAATCTAGAAGAACACATTGTAAGCGTTGTTGTTCAGTTGTTCGGCTGTTGCTGTTAGAGGGATTCAGTTTGACTGTTAGAACAGTCTTAGGTGGGAGTTACAGATTAGTTTGTATGTAGTAGGCTGGGAGGAGAAAGTCTAGACCGTATCTAGCCATTGGGCTTATTGTACATGACTGGTTTTGCATCAATTAGTCAAAGCACATTTCACAGGATCTTGATCTATTACTATTGGTGATGTTCTTCCTAACTTTGTTTATTACATTTTCATATTGTTTCATGTTCCTCTGGTAGGCAACAGAAGTATAGCATAGGATTCACCCTTGTTAGGTGCCCTATGTTTCCTGCTCTCTCTACCTTTAATGTTTTCTGCTTTATGCGCTATATGAGAATTGTTTTCAATTGATTTAACTAGTGTGGTGGATGATATTGCCTACTCTCTGATGTATGAATTAAATGAATCAGTTCTCAGATGTTCTTGTTGGGTTTAAGCTGTAAGATTTGGGACCACTGGGGATTAGAGTTAGCCCTGTCCACTAGGATCATTGTGCAACCAGCTGACCTTCATAAGATCCCTTTGTTAATCTTATCTCTGTTTTCCTTTGGAGTAGCTAAAGCAGACTTAGAGTTAAATGACCTCTGGTCCGATCTATAAGCAGCCCCTTTGTCCATCTTTGAGAGCTGCCTTTGAGTATGTCCAAGGAGGTCTGGAGTTAAATGACCTTCGACCTGATCTATAGACAGAAATTGGGTTGTTTTCCTTCTTTCACCTTCTCTCCTTAATATTCCATTCCATCATATATCTAAAAGATCCTATAGCATAGATGACTTGCCCTCTGAAATCCTTGGCTAGTTGTTGGAAGTAATTCTCCTTTCATGACTCCATAGCCCAATGGATGGCACTATCCCGACCTATCCCCTTTGCTGAAACTTCCTGCTGCTTCGTTCCCTTTCTCCTATTGCCTTCTCAGTTTATGATTCCATAACCAACCCAGCAACCAACCAACCAAATCATTTCAATCCTCCTTTGTGCTTCATAACTAGCCTAACATCTCATCTTGAGCTTCAAAGACATATCATTGTTTTCTTTATTTGGAGAGATCCCTCTCTGGGTCCAGGAGGGCTAGATCCTAGGACCCCAAAGTGGTTCTGATGTTGTCTCATCTTTTGGTATTGCCAAATCTACCAAAACATGGGAACCCCAACACCTACCTCTTCCTCAAGGAAGGATGAGGATTGAGCTGCATATTCCTCAATCCGACATTGGCCACAACTACATTCATCACCTACAGCGTTAGCTCTGCAGCAGAGAGGACGTTGTGTTGCTGGGTGCAGTAAGAGAGGAACTCATGGAGTCTCTCTTGATTGGTTTTCTTCAGTGGAGGAGTGATATACTCATTGGAGGAGCTGCAAGGAGGATTCCCAAGCTTCATAACAGATCTTTGGCACTTGACCAACATTCCATCATCTCCCACTGTGCAGTCCATGAAGGAAACTGTGTTATTTTATGGAGGCAGTGAGAGAGGGTTTCATAGAGCTCATCAGGAGTGTGTTTTTGAGACAAAGGGATCGGCCCTTTGTGCTTGGAGACATTATCAGAGGAGGGAAATCACATTTCAGATCTGCCATGGCCTCATTCATATTCCAGTTCAGTTGCAGTGACAACTTAGTTGTCACATTTTGTATTCTCCGGCATTTCTAGCAATCTCTCCTAGATTGGCTAGAAATCCTGTATTTCAACCCATTTCTATGTTATTGGGCTATTCTTTGTATTCCTTTAGCCACATGTACATTTTATTCATATTCAGCAGCTCATAACTTCATAGAGATAGTGCAGTCATTGCTCTTCGACATTTTGTGGAGTAGCAACAACTCATGTACTTTGTTTCTTAATCATTAGAGGTGGATTCTCATTGAATGATGGGGTTTATTCCTCATTATATTTCTGTATTTTACTGCTAATATCATAATATAATGATGGTTGTATCATTTCCCCTCTTATGGTGTATTTTAGATTTGCAGAGTTAATATTATTGTTCATACATTGCTGTAAGCTCTCTCAATGAGCATTGTTTTAGAGACCTAGTTTGGGGAGATCTGAATAACCCATCTAGAGTTATTTCTTTGAGATCATTTTCTGCAAGGGAGTTTTATTAGATATTTTCTAGAGCATCCTAGTGGTGTAGATATTTGAATAACTGATATGTTATCCATCGAGATTCTCCTGATCACACACTATTTTATCTTCATGCATAATACAAAATCTATTCTACCATTGATCATTACATGCGGAAATAAAATCAATTGCATGCGCACATTAAAACCATAAACAATCACACATATGAACAAAATATTTCATGGGAAAGCTTAAAGATGAAAACCCCCAACTATATGTATATTATATGTCATAGAGATCATGTAACAATCATTGTACAAAGCTCCTCACAAGCTCTCAACACAACCTCCAATTGCTACACACTAATCAAGCTAGATCTAGAAAAACACATGCTCCAATCTCTGCCACCTGATAGCCAACCTCTATTGCATAATCAATGCTATAGAATGGCTCATAAATAACTTTGAACCACCTGGCTTGTACTGTGCAATCCTGATGGGCTTCTCCAATCACTGGTTGTTGCAAATATGCAACAGTATAGTCACAACTGATAGTTAACCTGCTCTTTCACCTATCTCTGCACTGGTCTCCACTGAAACTGTCCATGCACTGAAGTTAACTGATGTATTCTTTAGTTGATTAATGAGTCTATAATTAGTGAATTAATTAATAATTAATTCACACCACTCTTCACTAGTGTATCAATCAGTTAGACTAGATACAACTAGTTCAACTATGTTTAGATTAGTTAAACTGAACACAACTCCATTAACTCCTCAATCAACTCCACCAAACTCTGTCACATGAGTTCTAACTGAAGTATCCATGCAATAGCTCCACTTAACCCTCAGGAATAGTGTAATTCCTTCTGTCAGCTCCTGTGCCACATCTGTGCACTTAACTGAAGTGCTCGAAGAGAATAAGATAATGTTTATAGTCCAAATATTATTAAGAGCTAATAATATTCGACATATCTATTTTTAGACTGGCAATCTAAAAATAGATTCCGCCAAATATGTCTAAAAATAGAAGTCCATCTATTTTTTCCGACATGACCAACCATCCACAAATAACATCCTGCAACTCATAGAACATGATCCATATGTCTAAAAATAGACATAGTCTAAAAATAGACTTTGCGCCAAAAATAGCCTGCGGGCCCACTTAGTGAAGGCGACTTCTTTCCACTAAGCTCATCATCTTTTTGCAATCTCAACACTCCCTCTCAACAAGATAAGGATTATCTGCCACCCCTATCCTGCCTCTGTGGTATTCAAATTTGCTCCTGGTGAGTGCCTTCGTCAAGATATCAACATCCCGATCCTCCGTGGGAATATATGAAAGTAACATGATCTTCTGCTGCACACAATCTCTGATATGATGATACTGGATGTCAATGTGTTTAGATCTATTATGAAATACTGGATTAACCGAGAGTTTAATGCAACTCTAATTATCGCAATAAATCACAGTAGGATCTAAGTGTGAACCGAACAACCCGACCAGGATCTTCCTCATCCATATAGCCTCACATGTAGCCAAAATTGCTGCCATATACTCGGCTTCTACTGAAATGAGTGCCATGGATCTCTCCTTCCTGCTATACTAAGAAACTGCTATCGAATCGATACTGAAAATCCCTCCAGATGTGATATTTCTGTCCGTTGGGCTCCCTGCCCAATCTGCATCCTGAAGCCACACAACTTCACCTCATCCGACTGTCTGTACCATAATCCATATCCCGATGTGCCTCTGAGATATCTCAATACATGCTTGCCTGCCTTCCAGTAGAGCTTGGTAGGCTTAACCATAGCTTGTGAAAGCTGGTTAATAGCATAGCATATGTCGGGTTGTGTATTGACCAGATACATAAGCGACCCCACCAACTGTCGATAAACAATGGCATCCACTACCTCCGCTGAAGTACCATCCTCCTTCCTCCATCCACCAGGAAGAGGAGTATCAACAAGCTTGCAGCCATGCATGTTGAACTTCTCCAGTATCTCTCGGGCATAATTTCCTTGAGAAACAAATGGTCCATCACTGCGCTGCCAAATTTCCAATCCCATGAAATAATGAAGGAGGCCCAAGTCCTTCATCTCAAACTCCTTTGCAAGATCAACCTTGCATGAGTGTATCAACAGTTCATCACCCGTCAAAATCAAATCATCTACATAAAGTACAATGATCAGCAACTTACCCTCCACCACTATCTGGTATAGGTTCGTATCCGTCTCACTCTTGGAGAATCCAAGTCCGGTGAAATCACTGTCTATCTGTGTGTACCAAGCACGAGGTGCTTGTTTCAACCCATACAACGCTCTCTTGAGCCTGCACACATGTGACTCACTGCTGAAGATCTTGAAACCTTTGGGCTGCTCTATGTACACCTCCTCCTCAATCACCCCATTGTGGAATGTAGTCTTCACATCCATTTGATGAATGTGCCACCCCATCTGCGCTAAGAGAGCAAGAATCGTCTGTATGCAAGAATACCTTGCGACAGGTGCAAAGGTATCCTCATAATCGATCCCCTAAATCTGTGAAAAGCCTCAGGCAACAAATCTTGCCTTGTACTTCTCCACACTCCCGTCAGCTTCCTGCTTCACTTTGTAGATCCATCTCGAACCCACCACTGATTTCCCTTCCAGCCTCGGGACAATCTCCCATGCACTATTTCTGACAATTGAATCATACTCTTCGACCATGGCATCTACCCATTCGGGATCCTCCACATCTTCCTCGAAAGAGGATGGCTCTGTCACGATACACTTGCTCATAAGAGCCATGTATCCAGTATATCGATCAGGTGACTATCTCTGTCTGCGCTGTGATGTAGTGCTCCTACAACCTTCTCTGCATCTTGAGCCAGTCGCTCAGCTTCTGTAGTGCGCTTCCACCCTCTGATGGTTGGCGCTGCATTAGTGGTATCTTCCACTCCATGAACCTCCTCTTGTGGCTGATCCACATCCTAAGGCTCATCCTTAGGAACTAATAGCTCCTCATATGCATGCAAGTGTGGCTCCCTCTCAAGTGAACACTTCATGGCTTTCTCCTCATGAAATTTGATATCCCGTCGCACAATAGTCTTGCGACTGTCTGGAAAATACACATGATAGTTGTGGGGCATATACCCCACAAATATCCCAACCTCTACGGTCGGCTCCAGCTTCTTCCTGGCATCCTTCGTCACATGAATGTAAACAGGTGAACCAAAAATCCTCAAATGGGAAATATCAAGATTCTTACCAGAAAACACCTCCTCGGGTGTACTCATGCCAAGTATCCTGTGAGGACAACGGTTCTGCACATATACTGCAGTATTGCATGCTTTAGCCCACAAGTGTATGGGAAGGTCCTGATCATGCAACATTGCTCGTGCAACACCCACGATCGTTCTGTTCTTCCGCTCAGCAACCCCATTCTGCTGTGGGTTATGAGGTGCTATGAGCTCTCTTCGAATTCCTTCTGCGCTGCAAAAGTCCTTGAATTCGCCAGAGATGACTCCCCACCACCATTGTCGCTCCTAAGAGCTTTCACCTACTTCCCCGATTCTTTCTCAACCAGTGCCTTGAACTCACAAAAATTTGAGTATGTCTGGCTCTTCTTCTGCATGAAGAAGATCCAACACTTACGAGAAAAATCATCAACAAATATCACATATTACCTGTGCTTTGTTGTCGAAGCTACTGAGAAAGGTCCACACATGTATGTGTGAATTCTCTCAAGGATCATCGTGGCACGACTATCCTTCTCGTGAAAGGTGGCTTTAACAAATTTTCCCAAGGTATATCCCTTGCACTGATCTGACTGCGCAAGAGTACCCTTAGGAAGCCCAGTATAAATCTACTGCAGTATCTTCAAAGCTCCATGGTGAAGGTGGCCTAATCTCTGGTGCCACAACTCGCAATCATCCCGGCTCACCACTCCTTCTGCCTTGCCTTCCATTGCCACGCAACCATCTACCTGCAATTGATAAAGGTTATTAACTCGAACCCCTATCCTCCGAGTCTCACCAGTTGCCTTACTGTGCAGGAAAGCCTTTCCCTCGCTAAAGACAACATCATATCCCTTGTCTTCTAACATCGCCACAGAGATCAGATTCTTCTTCAATCTCGGAAGATGCATCACTTCCTTCAATATGAAGGGTTTACCAGACTCCCTCTCAAAGGAAATGGTACCGATACCGGTCGCACTGTATCTACCATCATCACCCATCTCGATGTGCACTCCAAGATATTTCTCATGTAGATCAGTAAACAAATCTCGATCTCCTGTCTTATGAATGTTGGGAAAAATACTGAGAGGGGGGGGTGAATCAGTATTTACTGCATAATCAAATCTTTTGCTTTTTCATTCCTTAAAACCCATACGCTACTTTACTTCAGTAAACTAGCGTATATACGCTGATCCCCTTTATGAAACTAGCGTATACACAGAGATTTAGATATGTCATTAAATCTTCACTTAAACCATTCCATCATTTATTCATCAGATATTCAATAAGCAGTAAACATGTGCAGTAAGAACAAAATAAGCCATCACACAAAGCATCACACTTGAACACCAGGATTTTTAGGTGGAAACCCAAATCGGGAGAAAACCACCGCTGCAGTTGCTCAGCCTTCAATATTTAATTATAGAGAAAACATCTTACAACATATGTGCCGGCGCAGACTTGACCAGCACGCAGGCACCCACCTGCGCTCGTTTACCAGCCTCTCCTGGAAGGGAGCTCCAACCCCCTGACTCGTTTACCAGCCTCTCCTGGAAGGGAGCTACGACCCCCTGATCTCGTTTACCGGCCTCACCTGGAAGGGAGCTACAACCCCCTGACTGAAGGCTACAACCTTCAGCACCACCTTGGACCACGTTTCATCAATTTTCACACTGGATCCAACAACTTCAATAGAACACCACTTGCAGGCCACATTTCATCATACTTTCAGATTGGACCCTTTCCATACTTTTAAGCACAAACATACATCACCAACAGATACTTATCAACACAGATCAGATAGCAGAAACACAGCAGAACAGATCAGATATTTCATACCCTTTGCTTCAGCAAACCCTAGTTTGCATACGCGCTTTCACTTCACTGATGTCGCGTATATACGCGCTTCCGTCCACACAAACCAGCGTATACCTCGGTGTATATTTCATTGCGCATACACACTTTCTCTTCTGCGAAGCCACGTATATACGCGCTTCCTCTGCATCGAAGTAGCGTATAGATCTTCAATCATTATAGAGCAGCATACTTCTTCAGATCAGATATTCAGTTCAGATTTATCCTTTTACTTCAGACAGATGTTCGCCTCGATGTTCGCCTCATCACGGATCTAATCACTCCATAACGGATCTAGCCAATACAAGTACATTTCGGATCTAAAGATCACTTCATCATTTCTTCGTAAGTTACTTCATAGATTAGGATCTATCATCAAACCTTTACCCTTTCCATGCAGAGATACACTTCATGAAGAGTATTCATTCAACTCGAGACATCTTGCTCTCACATTCATGATTTGCACAATGAATTTCTTCTCCATATATATGTTTATCCTTTGTATTACCATGAGCCCCTTTTTCAATACCATGAGCCTTCAATACCACGGGCACCAATACCATGAGCCTTCAATACCACGGGCGCCTTCTTCAATACCATGAGCCCACCAATACCATGAGCCTTCAATACCATGAGCCTAAATAATACATTATGAGCGCTTTTGCCCATACGCGACTTGGCACGTTCTTTTCCGCGTGCATACGCGACTTCCCCTAGGCCAATTCGCGTATACCAAGAGACATACTCTTTTTCATCATACTTGAGTACATTCTGAATTCCTTTCTTCATTGCCTTTTGTTCACACTGTAGATACATCAGATTTTCTTCATCAAGGACATACTCTATCAAGCACAACTTCATCAAGTAAGTTGTCATCATCTTCATCAAGTGGGTTGCCTTTCAAGGACAACACTCAGCATCATATTGTCAACAAACATCATATCACATCAGATTTACATCGTTTACCAAGTCCATCAAGTCAAGAATAACTTAGGGGGTCTGGATTGCCATCGAGGACAATACATGTCAGCAGTCGCATGTCTTCATCTTCATTCGGTGGGTTGCCATCAAGGACAACACTGCATCATATTTTCAATAATCTCCCCCTTTGGACTTGATGGCAACCACGATGGTGTTTGGTTACCACAACGAGATAGATACATTAAGAATACAATGACACCATGTCATTCTCCCTATTTTCCATGTCACTCTCTCCATTTTTGGCATCATTCAAACACGATGTCACTCTCCCCCTTTGACATCAAGGGCAAAGGGCACATCCTTTTCTTCATTCAAACACCATGTCACTCTCCCCCTTTGACATCAAGGGCAAAGGGCGGATCAACACCAACATACTCTCCCCTTTTCTCCTCAAGTGGAAGAAAAATTCTTCAGATCTGATATGTGCTGAAGTGGCCAAGCTCCCCCTGAGTTCATGCTGAAACTTCAAACATATTTTCCAATGAAGTACATGACTCTATAAACTTCCTATCACCAAAGACTCATACTTACATCAATTATCCAACCAAGTGGATTTACATATAAGACTCAAGTACCCAACCAAGTGGGTTTACACATTTTAACTCAGCTACCCAACCAAGTGGGTTTACAAAATTTTACTCAGCTACCCAACCAAGTGGGTTTACAAATTTGACAAGTCCTTACATGACTGAATATTGCAATTTACATCATGAGTCTCAACAAGACCTTTACACCAAACTACAAATATAACTTTTAAGACCAACACCAGAAATTCCTCAAGAAAGAGAACATATTTCAGAATCAACATAATGCCAACAATGCATTATACTCAGCAAGGCCAATGCTCCCCCTGAATCTGTGCAACCAATCAATCTTTCCAAAAGACTAAGGCTCCCCCTTAGTTTGTGCATCCTGAAAACTTCCATCAACAAATCATCAAGGCATCTTCATCAAAATATTAGAAACAGAATTATGAGAACTGGAACACCACCAGAGATACCAAACAGTATCAGAGATACCAAACAGCACTGCAGTTGTGCTGAAGAGAGCTGAACCAACCAAAAAATTCCAGCAACCAAACATACGTGGTTTTATGTGCATGAACTCGCGTACATACGCGACTGTGTTTCAGGAAACCCGCGTATCCCAAGACATCTTCTAAATTTCAACCAGATCTGATTCTTTGTAAGGCAAAGACAGTGTTCAGCTTCTTTCTGAGACATTTGAATGCTTCCCTGGACTACAGATAGATAGAATAGTGTAGTTGTGTCTTCAAGCGTCATCCAACGGTTGTAGCATCAGCACAATAGTAACCAAGCCTTTAGATTCTTTGCAGCATTAATACAATCTTTCCAAGAAAGATTCTCATATCAGAACAACATCTTCACATAGGTGTCAAGCAATCATCCATGTGGTCCAACATCACCATGATCTTCAAGATTTAACATGAAGTAACATATGTAGGCAAAAGATCTCTCAACCATAGTTACACATTCTGCATGATTTATTTCTGAATCTAATGACATCCAACTCATCCATGTGGGAGTACAAAAGATACTTATCAGCAACCAGGGCTCAAAAACTCATCATAATGAACCATGTACCAGGTCATCTTCATTTGAGCATGAGTATCACAAAAACCAGAGAATAAGCAATCATATTGCCAACAATACAATCATTAGTATTCAACCTGCTGCTCCCCCTAAACCAATGCTCTTCCTTAGCTTGCAATCTGAAGCACCTTCAACAGCACGTCATCAGAAACAATCTCTGCATGATCTGTCCTCATCTCTGAATTATAAGACTTCCATCTCAACAACGAGTGCTCTTCATCATAAAGCAACCAGGCTTTATCCATAATGTTCAACACAAGAACCCATGTATCATTTCATGATTATGAGTATAACCAGAATAATGCTAACAGTGCAGTCATTAGCAGTCAGACTGATGCTCCCCCTGGACCTCTGCTCCAGATCTTCAGTTATCAGATAAATTCTTTTATCATCAATGCATACACGACTGTGTCTACTGAAACTCGCGTGTATACGCGACTTTTGTGAATATAACTCGCGTATGGAAAGTGTAATATAGAAAATTTCACACCTTCATCTCCTTCTGCAAATTTACCTTCTGTTTCTGTCTTTTATTTACAGCAGATGCACTGTCAGAAATTCATATAACCAAAGTAATCAAATCAACCATGAGAGTCATCATGCATAGCTCCCCCTGTGACGATACATTACTAAATCTCATAATGTATCTCACATCATTCCTGCAGTCAATCAGATAAGTAAGCTTCAGAAGCGGATGACTGCAGTAGGGTCTGAATTCCCTACGTTTCTGATCGGTCCTCCTTCTTTTTCCAAATTTGCTTGAACTTTCTATTTGAGTGCTGGAAGTTATCCCCTTTCCCAGATCTGTTCATCCTGCATTCTTTTTCTACATGTCCATAATTGTTACAAGCATAACATCTCATGTGGTCAGAGAAATAACCATAAGAATCATAATGAGTATTTCTATTCTTCCTCCTTTTACAATCAGCTGCTTTATGTCCATACTTGTTACATGAAAAACAATATCCCTTGAAGAAACCAGAGTACCTTTCTATGTAGGATCTGTTTGTTTGAGGCTGAAATGTTCTGCTTCTGCAATTTGCTGCAACATGCCCATAATTATGACATTTGAAACATTCAACATTATTGAATGATTTCCTTTGCGATTTCTTCATTGTTGGTTGACCTTTTATTTCTTTCAACACTTCAAGTTTCGTATTGACACCTTCCTTTGAATCATTAGCATTCTCTTGTGAACTAGATTCTCCTTTAACAGTTTCATGAAAACCAAGACCAAGTTTGATAGAAGGAGACCTTTGACTACTAAGAATATTATCCAGAATCTTAGTACTATCTTGAAACCTCAAAAGTCTAACCTTTTCTTCTAATTTACCTTTGAGAATGTTTACCTCAACCTCCAGGTCTTGACATTGCTTTGTCATGCTTTCTTCTTTCCTTCTTCCATCTTCTACTTGATCCTTCAGATTTAGAATTTCTTCTTTCAACCAATTTTCGTTTTCTTCACATGATTGTTGCAGCTCTTCATTCTTCTTCTTCGATGCTTTGAGATCTTCTTTCAGAGATATGTTTTCAGCTTCAAGTCCAGCATTCTTCTTATTTGATTTTTCGAGACCTACTTTGAGGGAAATGATCTCTGCTTCAAGTTCTTCATTCTTCTTATTTGATTCTTCAAGATCTGCTAGTAGAGAGATGATTCCATCTCCAAATTCTGCATTCTTCTTGTTTGATTCTTCAAGATCTGCTTGTAGACGTTCTATGATAGACCAAATTTTTGCTCCAAGTTCTTCATTTTCATTTAGTTGTAGAGGTTCCTCACTCTTCTTACTTGATGCTTCTAGAGAGATGACTGTAGCTTCAAGACCTTCATTCTCCATTTTCCCCATTGTTACGGATCTCCTTCAAGCGATTAAGCTTCTGCAGAAGGACCACGCTCCGATACCAATTGTTGGGAAAAATACTGAGAGGGGGGGGTGAATCAGTATTTACTGCATAATCAAATCTTTTGCTTTTTCATTCCTTAAAACCCATACGCTACTTTACTTCAGTAAACTAGCGTATATACGCTGATCCCCTTTATGAAACTAGCGTATACACAGAGATTTAGATATGTCATTAAATCTTCACTTAAACCATTCCATCATTTATTCATCAGATATTCAATAAGCAGTAAACATGTGCAGTAAGAACAAAATAAGCCATCACACAAAGCATCACACTTGAACACCAGGATTTTTAGGTGGAAACCCAAATCGGGAGAAAACCACCGCTGCAGTTGCTCAGCCTTCAATATTTAATTATAGAGAAAACATCTTTAACTTGTATGTGCGGCGCGGAACCGGCCAGCACGGGGCACACCCACACGCTCGTTCAACCTCTCCTGGAAGGGAGCTCCAACCCCATGACTCATTTACCAGCCTCTCCTGGAAGGGAGCTACGACCCCCTGATCTCGTTTACCAGCCTCTCCTGGAAGGGAGCTACAACCCCCTGACTGAAGGCTACAGCCCTCAGCACCACCTTGGACCACGTTTCATCAATTTTCACACTGGATCCAACAACTTCAATAGAACAACACTTGCAGGCCACCTTTCATCATATTTTCATACTGGACCCTTTCCATACTTTTAAGCACAACCATACATCACCAACAGATACATATCAATACAGATCAGATAGCAGAAACACAGCAGAACAGATCAGATATTTCATACCCCTTTCTTCAGCAAACCCTAGTTTGCATACGCGCTTTCCCTTCACTGATGTCGCGTATATACGCGCTTCCGTCCACACAAACCAGCGTATACCTCAGTGTATATTTCATTGCGCATACACGCTTTCACTTCAGCGAAGCCGCGTACATACGCGCTTCCTCCGCGGCAAAGTAGCGTATATATCTTCAATCATTACAGAGCAGCATACTTCTTCAGATCAGATATTCAGTTCAGATTTACCCTTTTACTTCAGACAGATGTTCGCCTAGATGTTTGCCTCATCACAGATCTAATCACTCCATAAACAGATCTAGCAAATACAAGTACATTTCAGATCTAAAGATCCCGCTTCATCATTTCTTCGTAAGTGCTTCATAGATTCAGATCTATCATCAAACCTTTACCCTTTCCATGCAGATATACTTCATAGAGAAGTATTCATTCAAGCTCAGACATCTTGCTCTCACATTCATGATTTGCACAATGAATTTCTTCTCCTTATATATGTTTATCCTTTGTCAATACCATGAGCCCCTTTTTCAATACCATGAGCCTTCAATACCACGGGCACCAATACCATGAGCCTTCAAAACCACGGGCGCCTTCTTCAATACCATGAGCCAAACCAATACCATGAGCCTTCAATACCACGGGCCCCTAGATTTGCACTTTTTGAGCGCTTTAGCCCATACGCGACTTGGCACGTTCTTTTCCGCGTGCATACGCGATTTCCCCTAGGCCAATTCGCGTATACCAAGAGACATACTCTTTTTCATCATACTTTGAGTACATTTTGAATTCCTTTCTTCATTGCCTTTTGTTCACACTATAGATACATCAGATTTCCTTCATCAAGGACATATGCTATCAAGCACAACTTCATCAAGTAAGTTGTCATCATCTTCATCAAGTGGGTTGCCTTTCAAGGACAACACTCAGCATCATATTTTCAACAAACATCATATCACATCAGATTTACATCATTTACCAAGTCCATCAAGTCAAGCATAACTTCATCAGGTGGATTGCCATCAAGGACAATACATGTCAACAGTCGCATGTCTTCATCTTCATTCAGTGGGTTGCCATCAAGGACAACACTCTGCATCATATTTCCAACAATGAAAAGATGCACCACTGTCAAGAAACCACATTGAACCCATCACACTTGAAACCAAGCATGCGATCAGCAAAAAATATAGCTCAAAATACGAGGCTAAGGCCTCTCCAGCTGCAAATCCAACAGCCTGCTTATTTTTCTTCTTCTGTGGACAACTAGTGGCGTAATGTCCGTGTTGGTGACAGTGAAAGCACTTGACCTTGGACATGTCCTGCTTCTTTCCTTTCACACCGGATTGAGAAGCATGCTTCATGCTCTTCCCCTTCTTTGCTTTGGCAGCCAAAGCGCAATTTTCTTCATCAGAGTTCTTTGATGAAGATCCGTCCCTAGTACTTCGCCTTATCTCCTCTTGCACAAGATCCGACCAAAGTCGCTCCCATCCTGGCAATTTCTCCCGACCATTGACAGAGTCTTGATAGGAATGCCAACTCTTCGGAAGCTCAAGGAGAGAAAAGCTCACCAAGTTCTCGTCATCAACAGTAACCCCCACACTTCCCAGCTCATCCCTGCATTGGATGAACTTCGTGAGGTACTTGGGCATACTGTCGCCTTTCTCCATTTTATATTCCTGAGTTTATCTTTGAGCGCCAACTTCCTCTGGTCGCTCTTGCTTTGAAATAAATCTGTCAAATATTTCCACATCAAGAATGGAGAAGCCTTACCATGAAGGCTGGACACTATGTGATCCTTCACACCTTCCAGCAAAATCCTTCGACACTTTGCTGTCTTCTTTTGCCATGCGTCAAGTACGGCAGCATCACTAGAAGTAGGTTTTGGAACTTCTGCATCTATGAAATTCTTCAACCCATTGTCATCCAGCACCGCCTCCATCCTGTCCTTCCATGCAATATAATTCGAGCTGCCCTCAAGGGCATACTCCAATCACAATCCGTTGAAAGACATCTCAACTTCGACACCAAGAAAACACTACTGCAAATTCGAATTCCACCAGCTCAAAACTCAACCGCTTCAATGTTTTGCAATTGCTCCAATGATAAATATCGCTCTGATACCATGTATAAATTTGAATAATTGATATGTTATCCACCGAGATTCTCCTGACCACACACTATTTTATCTTCACGCACAATATAGAATCTCTTCTACCATTGATCATTACATGCGGAAATAAAATCAATTGCATGCGTACATTAAAACCATAAACAATCACACATATGAACACAATATTTCATGGGAAAGCTAAAAGCTGAAAACCCCCAACTATTTGTATATTATATGTCATAGAGATCATGTAACAATCATTGTACAAAGCTCCTCACAAGCTCTCAGCACAACCTCCAATTGCTACACACTAATCAAGCTAGATCTAGCAAAACACATGCTCCAATCTCTGCCACCTGATAGCCAGCCTCTATTGCTTAATCAATGTTGTAGAATGGCTCATAAATAACTTCGAACCACCTGGCTTGTACTGCGCAATCCTCATTGGCTTCTCCAATCACTGGTTGTTGCAAATATGCAACAGTATAGTCACAACTGATAGTTAACCTGCTCTTTCACCTATCTCTACACTGGTCTCCACTGAAACTGTCCATGCACTGAAGTTAACTGATGTATTCTTTAGTTGATTAATGAGTTTATAATTAGTGAATTAATTAATAATTAATTCACACCACTCTTCACTAATTGTATCAATCAGTTAAACTAGATACAAATAGCTCAACTATGTTTAGATTAGTTAAACTAAACACAACTCCATTAACTCCTCAATCAACTCCACCAAACTCTGTCATATGAATTCTAACTGAAGTATCCATGAAATAGCTCCACTTAACCCTCAGGAATAGCATAATTCCTTCTGCCAGCTACTGTGCCACATCTGTGCACTTAACTGAAGTGCTCCAAGAGAATAAGATAATGTTTATAGTCCAAATATTATTAAGAGCTAATAATATTCGACATATCTATTTTTAGACTGGCAATCTAAAAATAGATTCCGCCCAATATTTCTAAAAATATAAGTCCATATATTTTTCCAACTTGACCAACCATCCACAAATAGCATCCTGGAACTCATAGAACATGATCCATATGTCTAAAAATAGACATAGTCTAAAAATAGACTTTGTGCCAAAAATAGCCTGCGGGCCCACTTAGTGAAGGTGAATTCTTTCCACTAAGCTCATCATATTGTTGCAATCTCAACAAGTGGCGGGTTGTTTTATTTTTATAGCAACTTCCTTATACAACGTCCTCAAGGACCTTGTAGCAAAAATTCCTGAGGTGGAATATTGCATATCCATAGACAGAGTCTGTGAAGGGCCAGCTAGCCTCAAGATCTCTCCCTTCTATGGAAGGAGACATGTTAGCCACCTATAATATTTTGTTATACCAAAAGGTGGCTAAGATATTTTTTGAGCCTCCAAGGAACAAATTTTATCACTAAAAATTGTTGGCTCTTGAAGTCTCTTTAAGGCCTTATGCCTCTGTCCAAAATCCTCATTTGCTGTCCCATTTCTTATATACTCAGGAATTTCTGCTGAAATACAAAGAGGAAACTGCTGCAAAGCCATCCCTTTTCCCTTTCTCCCACTCAAAATTAACCTTCTTTTCCTTTCCCTTTTTTCCATATTTTCCCTCTATTATTCATCTTTTCCTTTCTTCCCTTCATAAATCACCCTTCCCATGGTTAAAAACTCACTTTTTAACCCTTTCGGCACCCTTTGTTTCCATTAAAAAACCGTGAAAAATCATAAAAATACAAGTCTTTTTATAGACTTAAGCCCCTTGGGCTAAGCCCTAAACCACTTCCCCACCATACGTTTTTGGTCTGGAACCACTTGCTAATACGATAAAGTGCTAATCGCATCGAAAAGAATCAAAGGCGCAAGTCTTTGCCATACTCCAAAAGTTCCGATTATGATTAGCCTTACTGCTTAAAGACCCCCGATCATATTATTATTTTCATATAACCCTGAGCCCGCCTCCGGCGCTTAAAACATTGTAAATTTTCATTACTGTTCTGCTTTTTCCTTTATAAAACCCAAGAACCCGCTTATCCAAAGTTTCAACTTAAAAGCTTGAAGTCACGTGTTAAATATAAAATGGTTAGATTAAAAAGACCGATCGCGCAATCGTAATCGGGAAAATTTCAATGGGTTGATCAAAAAGACCAGGCCCGTAGTTTCGATTGCGATTGGGCCCGCAGTTTCGATTGCGATTGGGCCCGCAGTTTCGATTGCGATTAGGCCCGCAGTTTCGATTACGACCAGGCCCGCAGTTTCGATTGCGATTGGGCCCACAGTTTCGATTGCGATTAGGCCCGCAGTTTCGATTGCGATTAGGCCCGCAGTTTCGATTGCAATCCTTCGATTGAATCTGGACCGTCCACGTGTCCAGATCGGATGGTCCAAAACTACTCCTCCTTATTCTTCTCTCGCTATCCTTTTTGCCTTTCTATGCAGATCTCCACCGTTGGTTGCCTTCATCCGACGGCTTCACTCCTCCCCCGCCATCTGAAGCAGTTTAAACCTATTTCCGCAGGATTTCTTAACTATTTTTGTGTTTTGCAGGCGTTTTAATGGTTTTCCATTGTTTAATGAAAGAAAGCCGAGGGTAGGGAAAGACGTTTCATGCGCCTTCGAGCTGTTAAAGAGAACCATCTGCGGGGTTTCGCTCCATTTTTTTCTCAATGCTTCATGGGCATTGATGCCTTTAAAAAGCCCAGTGCGGCCTGCACATCGACAAGACACTGTTTTAATTCAAAAACAGTTAAAGAGTATCAGTTTGAAGACAGAGCACAGCAGAAGGAAGATTGAAGACAGTCTTAACGGGGATTACGGCTAAGACGGTTATCAAAAGCCTAATCCCCAACTCAAAACACAGTTTAAAGAAAACCTAAAGTGTTTTATCAGACAGAAAGCCTCCACCGCCACATCTTGAGGCAAATTGATTCCTCAGCTACCACCAAGCCACCTGTCGCCTCAAACCTTTCAAAACAGAGGCCGAAGTTATTGAAGAAAATTAGATATTCGCCTCCAGCGCAGCCAGGGAGTTACTTCTGCAAGGAAATCAATGCAGAAAATATCTGCAGAGTTACTCCAAACATTACATAAAGCCTCAAATTCAAATAAAGCTCCCACCGAGCTTAATCCATAAATGTAAAGCAGTTAATACAATGTACCACCTGTGAAATTCTTCATCGAGCCTCTCAAAGGGCCGAGAAGTCTTGAACCTGTATTAATTGTCCTGAGAGATATTTTCTCAGATCACCTCCTCATTCTTCTATAAATACCTCAGAAGAAGATGAGAAATTGTTGGTTGCAGAACTTTGAAATACATTTGAGCTCGAGACTTTTATTTGTACATAGTGTTCACTGGCCCTTGAAGCTCTGTTTGTACTAGAGTAGTTAGGTTGAATAGTGAAGATGATTGCTGAACTGAAACATTGGACTTGAAGATTGTAACTGGTTTGACATCGATATAAAAGCTGTTTCTTGGGATCCTGGTCTTTATCGCTGGTGAAGTGCTTCTTTCTTTGTTAATCGTTTTCCTTCTATGTATGCCATATTGTTCATTTTCCCTCTGTAAAGAACAGTTTAAACAGGGTTAGGATTTTCTGTATAGCAGTAACCTTCTCTGGTTGAGAAATCTTTATCTTAATGTTTTCTTCAGATTTGTTTATTTAAGAATGATTCAATACAGTTTAAACAGTTAGGAATGTTGGCGTTCCCTCGTCCTTCTGTTTGCTCAAACATTGTTCTCGAATGTTATTTCCATTATTTGCTATTAAAGTTAGACTAGAGAAGATATGGTTTGCCCTGATTCCTAGATTCTTTTCTCCAAAGACAGATTCTGAAAGTTTCCCTTGGTGTTGACTGAAAGCAGACTAGGTTTAAAAGTACTTTATCTGATCTTAAGTTACACTCTGTTTTTCTTATGTGTTTTCATACTTTCTAAAGGTAATTATGTGGATTACTGGATTGTTTGTCAATTAAGCTGCTTTAATAAGAACTTGCCCAAGAAGTCTATGGTTAGCCCTGTCCTTGGTTGGTTTTAAAACAGTTACTTAAGAGGCTTTTCTTGTTTGGACTGACTATAAATCCTCTGAGAAATTATTATCAGTTTCCACCCTCCAACATTTTAATGTTTCCATTCCATCATTTTAATCTCAAAAATCTTGTGGTATAGATAACTTGCCCCTTGGATCACACTTGATGTTGTTGTTCAATTAAAGCCCAGATATGACTCCATAGCCCAATGGACTAAAAACCAGCGTTATATCTATCTGTCTGCCAAATCTGTTCTATTTGCTTGCAACTTCTCACTTTTGAAACTTTTTGCACTTGGGACTTTCCCCTCAAGTAACATTTCATGCTCAACCATCCAAAACAAAACAAAACCCTTGGCCTTCATAACTAGCCTAATATCATTACCTTAAGCTTTTCAAAGACAATATCCATCTTTGTACATATTGGAGAGATCCCTCTCCGGATTCAGGAGGGGTAGATCCTAGAATCCCAAAGTTGGTTGAAATGATGTTAACTCTGTGATTGGACTCTCCCAATCTTGCTAATAAATTACAGAGACCTAACATTTCTGGCGACTCCACTGGGGAAAAAACTCAGAGGCTTTTACGTTCAAATCTATTCGAGCACTTTCTTTATTAACCAGCTTGAGCCACCATAACCTAATATTTCTGGCGACTCCACTGGGGATATCGAACCCAGAATCATTTTCATTTAAAGATAATCATACGACTTCAGAGATTTGGTTCATAGAGCATCTGCTTTATTAACCAGAGTAAAGAGCAGCCTTTTCAAGCACTGCCTAATATAGGTAATCATGATGGAACTTGTTTGAATCAGTGACAAACTAGGTAAACCCTAGGTTTCTCTTACGACTTCATCTAACCTTGAAAAATCAGCTGGCTTAGCCATAAGAGTAGACTGCCTTTGTCTCACAACCTTAGCTAAGTTTTGAAACAAAGTTGGGACATTATTAACAACCACAAAACTGAAAAATGACTTAGAAAAACCTAAAAATATTTTAGATTGGAATTAAATAAACATGGTGGTGGACCATAAGACCTTTTACCTTTGAAAGGAGCTAAAAATTTCCACTTGGCGACTCCACAATCCTAGCAGACCTTAAGACTCCACTGGGAAGAACCCTTATCATTATAAAATCATTCAAACTCGGTTAGAGGACTGTGGGATTTAAAAATTGTAAAAACAGATTGGTTAACCTCTCCAAGATTGTCATATCTGGTTGAACTTTTCTTGTTTTAGGTCTAAACAACATAGCATAGTGGCTTCTAAAAAGATTCACACTAGAGCCCACCCAGACCCTAACCCACCTGAGATAGTTGATAATCCAAAAAGTATCCTTTGGAAGTCTCCTAAGGTTAAATTATTAACTGTTTTCAGATCACCCTTGAGAGCTAATTCAGTCCCTGAAAATCTTTCAGCTCTGCAACAATCACAAACTGACTTAGTGAACCCATTTAGGACTAGGTCATTTGATGATATAATCCGGTTAGACTCTGAATCTTCACTTTTATCTCCTGAAACAAGTGAACATCCTGGTAGCAGGGAAACAACACCTCCTGATTTACATTTCCTTCACAATTTAGGTGTCTCTCATCCAAGATCAGCTCAGCAGTCTACTGTTGTTCCATCCACTTCTGTCCATCTTTCATCCACTGTTCAAACCACTTCACCCCAACCCACTTTCACTCTTGTTAATCCACCTCCACCTCCTGCCATGGCTGCATGGTATGCCCCCTTAGTTCTTCCTGTACCTTTGGTCAATCTGCCACAGGACTATCTGTCCAAAATTCCATTGTATGATGATAGTGGTGCCACTACTGCATCACAACATGTGGATAAGATGAATGAATGCTTTGACAGAAATGAGATTGTCGATGATTCTGTCAAAATGAGATTATTTGCTCAAAGTTTGGGGGGAGAAGTAAGAAAATGGTTTAAAGGTTTAACCCCCCATAGTATCAACGATCTCCAAGCCTTCCATCAAACATTCTTAAACAAATGGGAAGTGAGAAAGAATCCTCTCCAAGTCCTGGCTGACTATAACAATCTCCATAGGAACCCTGGGGAAAGTGTACAATCTTATTGTACCAGATTTAACAACATCTATAATGCACTTTCCCCTGAACTAAAACCTCCTCAGGGCTCAGCTTTAAACAAAATTCCTGAAGGGTTTGATCCAGACATGACATATTCACTTAGAGAAAGAGTTTTTGCAACTCTTGAAGACATGCAAAGGGGTGCTCTTTCTGTGGAAGTGAACTTGATGGAGAAAAGAGCAAGAATGAAGAGCGAGAAGAGAGTATCTTTTAGAGAGGAATCCACCCCTTCCACTTCAAGCTCAAAGATGGAGAGAACGATGGAAGAAATTATGAAAGAGATGAGCATAATTAAGAGAGCACAAGCAAATCAAAATCAAACTGCTTCTCAAAATAGGAACCAGAATCAGAATGTTAGAAGGAACCAACCTCCAAACAGACCCAGGGAAGATGATCAACAGATCACCCCTCCCTTTCATCAAAACTATGTAAGTGAGGTTGAAGAAACAGAAGAAATAACAGAGGAAGAGGATATCAACATGTTTGGGGATGAGGATGATGACTTTGAGGTTCATTATGATAATAAACAAGGTCTTTACACACCTTACGACGAAAAAAGAGATGATAATGAAAATTATTATCAGGACATGGAAAATGTCGTCATAGAACCTCAAAGAGAATATGACCTTAGAAGCAAGACCAGTCAACAAGCCCCAAACACCAAAACCTCTGACAAATCCTCTCAAAGCAGCACCGCAGCTAAACCCAAAACAACCAAACAAAAAGATAAAATAGTGGCTGTTAATTCTGATAAGGATAAGGAGAAAAACACTCAAAATTCTGAAAAACAGAGTGAAGACATCAGCAGTACTAACACTTCAGCTAGTACTCCTTCTACAACAGTTGTGTCAAGTAAAACAAATCAGCAAGCTGTAATTGTTGATAGAGTGACAACTAATAAGGTTGAAATAAGTGCTTCAAAGAATCAAACCCCTTTCAGCCTGAAACAGGAAATCTTAAAGATCAAAATCTCTGTTCCATTAATTGAGTTAGCTGCCCAACATGTATATAGGAACCAAATTTTGAAGGCTTTAAATATAGAGGAAAATGGAGATACAGTTAATCTTAGTGACGACCTACCAGAGTTGATTTTTGGCCCTAAGATTGAAGGGAAGTTTCAAGAGGGACCAGTTCCTCCCTTTTATGTGAGTTTGAACATTCATGAAAAAATTCTACACAACGCTATGCATGATTCCGAGGCTTCTCATAATTTAATGCCTAAAGTTGTGATGGAGAGCCTTGGTTTAGAAATTACCAGACCCTACAAAGACCTATACTCCTTTGACTCAAATAGAGTAAAATGTCTAGGATTGATCAAAGACCTCTCTGTTAACCTAGCCCAGATTCCAGCCAAATGTTTACTCATGGACATTGTTGTGGCTGATGTCCCCCCAAAGTATGGAATGCTATTATCAAGATCCTGGGGAGCTAAGTTACAGGGGACTATGCAGATGGACATGACATATGCGACCATCTCAGTTTTCAATCATACCAGAAGACTTTACAGGGAGTCTCATATGCAATACACGGTTACAAGTCAAGACAGACCACGAAACTCTCCTATATATTCTGTCAATACAGGCCTTGATTCTTTTATCATGTTTAACAATGAAACTCCTAGCGAGCAGGTCACTTTAACAGAATTAAATGCCGACAGGGAAGAAGAGTATAATAACGCAGAAGTGTCCAAACAGTTTGCCGCATGTGAAAACATTAGTAAACAAAGCATAGGTCTTGATTTACCGGTTATAAGTCCATTTTTTTTAGGACTTAACAACCCAGAAAATACCCCTAACGTTTCTGACATCATCCCTCAATCTATTGAAGAATTTGAGGAGTAAAAACAAATTCAATTGGGTGCTGATAATCATGAACATTCAGAAGGCACCATAGTTAAAAAGGACAATTGCCAAACAGACGAAACCGAAGATAGTCCTTTATGGAGTATGTATTTTGATGGGTCATGCACTAGAAATAATGCTGGTGCAGGGGTTTGGATCATTAACACTGAAAACAACCACACAAAATGCATCTCATGCAAATTAAACTTTCAGTGTTCCAACAACATAGCAGAATATGAATCCCTTCTCTTAGGCTTACATCTCTTGAAGAAATTAGGAGCCAGAAGAATTAATGTGTACGGGGATTCTGAGTTAATCATTAGACAAGTCAATGGGGAGTATAATGCGAATCATCCCAGACTTAGAGACTATCGGAATGATGTCATGGATCTGTTGACAACATTTGAGGAGTCAAACCTGAGTTTCATCCCAAGGAAAAAGAACATTATGGCCCACAATCTAGCTTTTGCGGCCAGGACATGTCTAACGCCATATGAGACTGGAGACAACACAACTTCGATAAAATTTAGACCGGAAGTGCCTGATAACGAAAAATATTGGCAAGTGTTTGAAAATGAAAAACAAATAGAAGACTTCATGCAATTCAGAAATGAGTTCGAACTGTACAGTTCAGATTCAGATTTTGATACAGACTGCAATGAAGAAAAATTTCTTGGTGAAGAAGAATCGTCTCCTCAACCTGCCGATATTAACCTATTGTCTAGCAAACTTAGGAACAAAACAGAATTAAGTGCAGAGTTAGAAACGGAAGAATTACAAACTCTGCATTCTAAAGATGAAAATTTGCCGAGTGGTCTAACACCTTTAGAGGAGTTGTTCAATTTTAACGATGTGGCCAATAAACCAAAACTGGAACCTGTAGAGACTGAAGTAGAGGAGTGCAATATAGGCAGTGAGGAAAAACCGAAAATGATCAAACTGTCCAAAACTTTGCCGGCTCACATTAAACTCAAATACATAGAGTTGTTCAAAGAATTTTCTGATGTTTTTGCATGGAGTTACGAAGATCTTAAATCCTATGACACTGAAATAATACAGCACAAAATCCCTCTTAAAGAAAACCAAAAACCATTTAAACAGAAACTGCGCAGAATAAACCCTGTCTAGTTGCCATTGGTTCAGAAGGAGATCATGAAAATGTATGAGGCTGGCATTATTGTCCCTAATAGATATTATGAGTGGGTATCTAATCTGGTGTCCGTTAGGAAGAATACTGGAGAAATCAGGCTTTGTATAGACTTTAGAGATTTAAACAAAGCTTCGTTGAAGGATAACTACCCTTTACCAAAAATGGATCACATTTTACAAAGGGTGGTGGGGTCTAAAAGGATTTCGTTGCTTGATGGCTATTCAGGGTATAATCAGATTTTAGTTCACCCTGTTGATCAATTAAAGACAACTTTCACTACTCCATGGGGCACTTTCATGTATGTGAAGATGCCTTTTGGTCTAATGAACGCTGGAGAAACCTTTCAGAGAGCCATGGACATAGCATTCTCGGAAGAATTGGGTTTCTTCATCATTATCTATCTGGATGATGTCACTGTGTTTTCAAAAACAGATGAAGAACATTTAGAACATTTGAGAAAATTTTTCGAGAAGTGCAAAAGGTTTGGAATATCTTTAAACCCTAAGAAGACACTATTTGGTCTCCAGGAAGGTAAGCTTCTTGGACACATTATTTCAGAAGAAGGTATAAAGATAGATCCAAAGAGGATTGAGGCTATATTGCAAATCTCTCATCCTCGAAATATCAAAGAGTTGCAGTCTTTCATTGGAAAGATTAACTTTTTGAGAAGGTTCATCCCTAACTTGGCAGAGCTCCTTAGAAATATCACAAACATGTTGAAGAAAGAGCAAGGGATAAAATGGACCTTGGAAGCAAAGACATCCTTTGAGCTGGTGAAACAAGCATTAACCAAAACACCGGTTCTCATAAGCCCTGATTTTTCAAAAGATTTTTATATCTTCTCATTTGCATCGGAACATACCATTGCTGCTGTCCTTTTACAGAAAAATCCACAAGGACAAGAGTAGCCTATTGCATTCTTTAGCAAGGCATTGAGGGATGCCCCTTTGAAGTATAATATTATGGAAAAGCAAGCTTTTGCTTTGGTTAAAGCATTGAAAGACTTGAGAGTTTACATCCTTCACTCACACATCATTGCCTTTGTCCCTAATTCGGTTGTTAAAGACATTCTAACACAGGACCCAGATGGTAAGAGAGGTAAGTGGATTGCTGTTATTCTCGAATATGATTTAGAGATAAAACCCACTAAACTCATCAAAGGTCAAGGTCTAGCTAGATTAATGGCTGAATCCAATTTTGAAGTTCTTGATATTAATATGATTAATGCTTTGGACAGCCAAGAAGAATTCTCAACTCCCATTATTGAAAATCATTTTATGAATTCTCCTTGGTATGCTGATATCGTTTATGTTTTGCTTAATTTAAATACACCTCCTGGTTTATCGAAAACAAGGGCAAGGTTCTTAAAACTGAAAGCAGTAAACTATTGCATTGTAGATAGGTGTCTTTATTGGAAAAATGCTAGTGGTATATTGCTTAAATGTTTGCCTGAGTTTGATGCAGAGAAGATTAAGCAGGAATTTCATGAAGGAGAGTGTGGAGGCCATTTTTTTTGGAAGTCAACAGCCAACAAAATTTTGAGGGCTGGTTTCTTTTGGCCCACCCTTTTTCCTGATGTTCACAAAATGACAACTACTTGCCATAAATGCCAATTGTTTGAGGGCATGAGAAAATTATTACCCCTTCCTTTGCATCCAATCACTGTTGAAGCTCCTTTTCAACAATGGGGACTTGAATTCATAGGAGAAATCCATCCCTCATCTTCTGCCCAGCATAGATGGATCCTTACTGCCACAGACTATTTCACTAAATGGATAGAAGCCATTCCTTGTAGGCAAGCCAATGATTCAGTTATTATAAAGTTCATAGAAACCAATATCCTTTCCAGATTTGGCTACCCTACCAAGATCATCACAGATAATGCAGCAGCATTTAGAAGCAAGAAAATGGTTGACTTCTGTCATAAATACCAGATAACACTAGGGCATTCCACAGCCTATTACCCTCAAGGTAATGGACTTGCATAATATTCCAATAAAAGCTTAGTGAACATAATCAAGAAACTGTTGGAGGACAATAAAAAGTCTTGGCACACAAATCTTATCCATGCACTTTGGGCTGACAGATTAACTTTGAAGAAATCTATTGGTATGTCACCTTTTCAGCTTGTGTATGGTACAGATGCAATCTTTCCTAATAGCCTTGGTGTACCGTTATGAAGTTTATCCAAGAATTGCAGACTGAAGATAATGACATGATCAGAAGAATAAATCAGACCATTCATCTTTAGCAAATCAGAGAGGAAGTGTACAACAAAACATTGCAGAAACATGACAACATTAAGAAGCTTTTTGACAGAAGAACAAAGGCCACCAATTTCAAGATTGGGGACAAAGTTTTAAAGTGGGACTCAAAGAGAGAAGATAAGGGAAAGCATGGTAAATTTGACAATCTATGGCTTGGCCCTTACTCTATTCATTCAGTTGCTGGAAACAATGCATTCTTCTTACAAGAGCTGAATGGAACAGAATTGTTTGGGGGTCCTGTCAGTGGCAGGATGCTCAAGCATTACTTCTCTTGATTCATGATATGTTTTTAAGCCTTATTTTTTCTTTTTTCCATTGTAAACATTTCATCCACCATTGCATTCAAAGTTATGAAAAATCAAAAAATACAAAAACAAACAAAGAAAGAAAAGAGGGCAGAAATGAAAAATAAGAAAGGCACAGCCCATGCCAAAAAGAGGAATAAATCTGAAAGTGTGCAAGCTTAAATGCCACTCCTACAAAACACACTTCTAGTTAGTCAAACTGTTTAATCTTGACTAATTAGCTTTCAATTTTCTGCTGATAGGGTAGTGAATTTGATTTGCCAAACTGTTTAATCTTGGCTTATCGGTAGATAGATTAGGATAGAAATTAAAGGTTCAAACATGTTCAAAATCTGAACCAAAGTTTCCAAAGAGAGATGACTCAAAACTGCTTTATTTTTCTGAGTCATAAAAGAGAAAAACTGGTTCTTATTTTCCCAAAATCTGAATCAGATATCAAGAAAGAGACAGCTCAAAACAAAATTAAAAACAGAGCTGTAAAGAAAAAGAAGGCCATAATGAGAAACTTTCAGATCTTAAGCCTTCCATTTTGATTTAATTTTCTGCAAATAATAATCTATGTGCGGCTTGTTCTTATGCCATAGATCATAGCAAGTCAAACAGCTCAATCTTGACTTGACTATTTTTAAATTTCTGTTGTAGAATTTAGAGAATGAAAGTTTGTTGGACTGTTTAATCCCAACAAACAGTAGACTAGGTAGAGAAATATCTGAGCTCAACTGTTTAATCTGAGTTCAGGGAGAAATAAGGATTAGAAATAGATTAGATTTCATGCTTTCAAAAGAATAAAATGTTGTGAATAGAGTTTTCCAATCCAAGTGCACTCTGATGAAGAAAAAATGCTAGATCTGTAGGATTGGGTAGGTAGCAAGCTGGTTGATAAAGGTCCATTGTTTTCATGGCTGCCAAATATGTTTTTAGAAAAAAGATCATTCAATCACAGAAGGACAGCCCAATGGATGAGGCAACTAATCAGCCTCCCAGAAATCAAGGCTGAATTCTTGATGCCTTCAAGAAGGCACCATCCCCAAGTGGAGCCACTGTTAGCCACCTATAATATTTTGTTATACCCAAAGGTGGCTAAATATGTTTTGAGCCTTCAAAGAACAAATTTCATCACTAAAAATTGTTGGCTTTTGAAGACTCCTTGAAGGCCTTCTGCCTTTTGTCCAAAATCCTCATTGCTGTTCTCATCTCATACTCTGAAATTTCTGCTGAAATACAAAGAAGAAACTGCTGTAAAGCCATCCCTTTTCCCTTTCTCCCACTCGAAATTAACCTTCTTTTCCTTTCCCTTTTTTCCATATTTTTCTTCTATTATTCATCTTTTCCTTTCTTCCCTTCATAAATCACCCTTCCCATGGTTAAAAACTCACTTTTTAACCCTTTCGGCACCCTTTGTTTCCATTAAAAAACTGTGAAAAATCATAAAAATACAAGTCTTTTTATAGACTTAAGCCCCTTGGGTTTAGCCCTAAAAACCACTTCCCCACCATACGCTTTGGGTCTGGAACCACTTGCTAATACGATAAAGTGCTAATCGCATCGAAAAGAATCAAAGGCGCAAGTCTTTGCCATACTCCAAAGTTTCGATTGCGATTAGCCTTGCTGCTTAAGACTATTTTCTTGCACATGTTAGATACATGTATAGATCTTTTAAATTTTTATAGTTTATTATTGATTGAATTTTTGTTTCTAAGTTCTAATGTACATATGACTGTAATAGTTCATTTATTTAACAATTTATGCTAGTATTTTATTTTTTCTAATAATGATGGTTTACCTTGTGAGTTAGTGGAGAAATGTACATTATTTTATCCAACTAATTTTCTTCTAATGAATGGAAATTTAAAGTATGAGCACCATAGGATCTATCAAGAAATTAAAGCAATTTTGATGTGATATGAATGGAAAGTGACATCCACCCATGGTATTTATCCACCGATGGTATTATAAGTAGCATCCACCCATGGTATTCATTCACCCATGGTATTTACCCACACATGGAGTTTACCTATGGTATTATAACTAAAAAAATGCTATACGTAACAAGTTACATTTTGTAAAAGGATGGATTGTCCACGTTAGCCCTTTTTTAGTTACAATACCATGAGTAGATGCCACTTTCCATTCAAATCATGATGACCCAATTGAAATTTGGTTGAAAAAATATTCTTGAAAAACTTTTATTAAATCATAATATTATAAATAAAACAATTAATACTAACCTTTTTCTTCGATATGATGCATGAAGATCACCTCAAATCACCCTCATCGGATATCAAACCCAAGTATATTTGGCCTCGAACAATTTCATGTTTACCATAATATTTTTCATGATAGAATAGAAACATGCTTGGAGGAATCTTTACAAGTAAAGTTTCTTATAAATAATAATGATGTTATATTGTTCATGATGTGTAGAATAATAGGTAGTGCAATTCTTCCATTCCCTCCTACTAGATTAATTCATCTTCTATTACTAATTTATGATGTATATATGTTTATTGATTTACATCTACTTCATTGGAAGATTTTACATAGTCTTAATTATCCTTATAAATTAAAATAAATTTAGAAATAAACAATTTTTTATTTATTTTTTATAAGTTTTAGAATAATTATCTTTATTTTAATCATAATAATGCAGTTATGAACTGATATGTCAAACTCAATCTCGCGACAAGTCATCACAAGGTAATGTTTATGGAAGTGATCTCTACCTTTTCTCCTCTCTTATTCATTTCTCATCTTGCTTATGCTAACAATCATTAAAAACATTTGTTTATCCAATTCTATTTCTCGTCTAACCACTATGAGGACTTCATTTCCAAAAAGTGTGAATCAAGAAACATTTTAAGAGAATAAAATGGGAGAGTCCCATCTTTAGTTACACATCACTTCCATTAATCTTTTGACGCGTAACTTAATTAATATGTCATAACTGTACATTTAGTCTGGGATGTATCTTTTTTATATATACTCTTCTCTTTTATTTTCTTTCAATAAAAGAGCCTCCTAGTGATATCTCTTATCTTAACAAAATCAATATATCACAATATAAAGGAAATGATGTATTTACATGTAATTAGATTTAATAGGGCTACGATTATTGATTTAAAATTCAATATTTCTCTCCCGATCTAATAATTCCTTTCCATTTTTGAACTATGAGATGATGAGATATTTGCTCATTGAGATTTTGTTATCTTCAAGGCCTAGCTTATTGTACTAGATTTTAATAATCTTATTGGATTCATCTATATCTTTATTTTTCTTTTTTCATCATAAATAAGGCATTTCCAAGATTTTCCATGGTTCTAGTTTCCATATTCCTTTCAATTTATAAAAATAGTTTTGTGTATTTTCTCTTTGTTGCTTCTGAATTTTTTTTGCATTTTGAATTTATGATATTTTCTAATTTTTATATGGGGAATCACTTCAGGGACATACAAATTTAATCTACACTTTATTATTATAAATAGAGTTTTATTTATCTAAGAACATATTTTTCAAGTTTTAGTTTTTTTTGTATTTATTGGTAATTATGGAGGAACACTAAGACATGTTTTAATATTGCGTTTATTATTATCCTTTAAGTAGATGAAATAATATATTTGAGTCTTTATATATTTCTTTAATTCCCACCCCTTATTCCATCACATTGAACTCTTCTATATTGGTAGATTAAGGGAAAAATTTTGGAGTTAAACTTATAAAATATTAAATTTATTCTTTAGAAAATGAAATCATATTTTGCACCAACTTGCTCTCTTCACCCAATTGAATACTGCAATTCTCAACCAATTGAATCTAAAGCGTGGAACTTAATACAAGAGAGTTGAAAGCACCACACAGTGTGGTAAGTACAAGTAAATATGTCAAGGCTATGGACGTTGGTTGGCAGCGGGGCTATGCTTGTATGGTACCGAGACATATTTGTTTAGGCTACGGACACTCGCTGGCAGCAAAGCAATGTTGGGAAAAAGAGATAAATATACAGCTAGTAGATGTTTACTTCTAATAAAACTCCATAGTTGTACCTTTTCTATTCAATAGTATGAGAAGAATATAAAACAAATTTCCCTACTTTGGATTCATCATTTAAATATTAAGTACTCTTGAGTTTATATCTTAAAATTTATCTTATGTGGGACCCATAAATTTTGGTGCAATGTTTGAGAAATTTGTGAAACTTATCATTTGGTTTTTAATAAATTTAAGCTCGAATACATTAACAACAAAGATAATTTATTTTCCCCACTGTGTCACCATTTGTTGATGTCTCAAGAATCCCCCTTATTTGTTGGGGCCTTTGTTTTGAAAAAATAACAGTTTTGAGTTGCGGAGAACAGGTGGCGGAGCACAATCACGGTAGACAGGGAGCTGTCATGGTTGCGGATAGCTGGAAGATAGGTGGCGCAACAGTTGCGGTAAACAAGACAGATGGCAGGTACGGGAGACAAAGACAATCAGTGGAACTCCCAGTAATCAAGGAGAAGCAGCAAACAATGGAGTAGGAAAAGAGGAAAATACTGACAGTCATGTTGGCGGAAGAACAAATAGGCAATAAGCCAGTGTAGACAAGAGGTTAGGCCGTCATAAGGCTGAGGGAGAGAGTCGTAGGAGAGATCTGTTAGATCTCTGTTGTACTGAAACACTCTGTAATAGACTCTATGGAGTGATGTAAGTTGTTTTGATAATGATAATGGAATATGGCTCTTTCTGTGTTTGATGTTCTGAGTTAAGTGTTAATTCGTTGCTTATTGTGAATGTATGCTATGTTTTAAATTTGAATTCAGCATCCTGAATATGCTTAATGGTTGATATCTCATACAAGGTAGCGAGACCTGTTTTCTGTTTCAAGTTCCTTTAGTTTCTATTCATGGTTGTAATCGATTGATACTTGATCTGTCCCCTAACCTTACTAAGGTCACGACACGACTCGGGTGAGACGCTCTGCTCCTTGGAGTAGGGCGAAAATGTCGGTGTTGTGCTAGACTACTGTGGAAACCTTGTTGGCCTCCATCCCGAACCGGGTCTTGCTCAGAGACCTCTTTTTTCGCCAATAAATGGTTCCGTTGCCGGGACCCGAAAATTCATTTAGGAGCTAGATCATGGTATCTTGGATCTATGAGAGAGAACTATGAAGCTGGTGAGATAATCACTTAGACCAGTTCATATCGCAGTAAGTGGAGTTGCGATAGCAAAGGGAGAAAACTATCAAGGATCAAGTACTATTTTTTGAATCTGCAAGTGATCTGTACGAAATTTTCCAGGGAAATTTTCCAGAAGAACTTTATAATTGGTTGTAGAGACTACAAGTCAAGTCACTTCAAGGAGGGTCACGCAGGGTCTTTCGTAAGTGGACGTATGCAAACCTAGTAGAACTCCATCGGTTAGATATCGATTTGACCCGAGCTGTAGAATTTTGGGTACAATCTACCTTGGAAGGATACATTGTGGAATTTGTAGCCGAGTGTTACCAATCCTTTTCAAAAGCGGAGGACATATTCAGATCTGGATTGCGGGGAGAAATATTAAAGGAAATTCCGTTGTGGATCAAAGCTTTAATGGTAGACGAGGGTTTGATAAGATTTCAAAATTCTGAGATGGAGACCTAAACCTCCAGTACTGGGGGAAGGAGTTGAGGGAGAGATGCTACAAGTAACATAGTGGGGGGAATAGGGATATAGATTTGGAAACCTCTGGTAGATTGAGAGAACGACGAGCACATCGGACGACGAAAATTGCTGAGAAGTGGCAGAAGAGAGTGATGAAGGAGTTTGAGAAGCAGAAAAGTAGTTGACAAGACAAGGAGAATGCACTACAGATGACAAAGGAAATGGAAGTTCAGACGGGATCCCAAGTAATAGGAGGGACCATCAAAGAAGCTAGGCAAGTGTATAGGAGCCCTACCCAAAGAGAAAAGGGAGAAAAGTCCAACGTGAAGGATGCACGCCCCGAGGAGATATCTGATGTGGAGTTGCATGTTATGATGGAGCAACTATTTCGAGAGAGGCTGGCACTCGTAATTCAAGGTAACTCTATTCCCCAAAGTTCAAGTAGCTCTAGTCCCAACCTTCCCCTGGTACTCTATCAACCACTAGGTAGAATTTTTGTTAAGTTACGAGAGTTTAGCAAGTTGAATAGTGTTCAGTCTACAGTACAAATATCTACTAGCAATAGTGCTAGTAATAAAATTTCACAGCCAGTAAATAGAGGTTTTATTCTAGTACCACCCATACAAAGAAATATGGAAGGATCGTTTACCCGATACCCATAAATCTCTGGGAGGGGAAATGATGATGTGGAGTAGCACTGTTATCTCTGCGAAGCCATATGGAGGGCTCGATAGACACCAGAGGCAGTTAAGTTGATCGATTTCCAGACTACTCTAAGAGAGAGAGCTCTTCGCTAGTTCATTAAATGGCCTGAAGCTCATCCAAACCTAGTGATAAATGATGTAAAGAAAGAATTTGTCAAAGAATTTAAGTTACCACAGACTGATCAACAAGGGTTATTTGAGATGTGGGAGATTAAACAACGAGAAGGTGAAATGACATGGGACCTAATGAGGAGGTTCAAGGATGTGATTGGGAAACTAAGTTACCCGATTGATCCAAATCATTAGCAAGATTGGTTTATTAAAGCACTTATTCCGTTGATGAGAACTCCACTAACACAACAAAATATTGATACCTCACAAGATGCTTTGGAGCAAACTATGAAGATAGAGGCTATGGTGGGTATCCACAAGAATTCAGAGGAGGAGAAATAGCTCAAGACCCTTCCATATTGGGGCTACAACATCAGATAGCCAGTTTAACGAAGAAATTGAAGGACATTCAACCGATACGACCTGCAAGGCCCAATGTGTGGTGCACTCATTGTCTAATGGAGGGACATGTGGCCACAAAATGCCCGAGGTTGTGAGGGCATAACGCAGGAGCTTCAGCAGTAGGGACAGAATTAACTCCACCAGTTGGGGGAGTTGCGTAGATAAACATTTAGGGGTTATACCAGCCGCAACCCCACAATCTAGGGTTCCCCACTCAACAAAATCAGACCGCAACTGAATACTGTGAAATATGCAAAGGCATTGGTCATCCTCCACGACTATGCCCAATTTTGTAGAAGTACTTCAACGTTCCAAAAATTATGTATTGTGAGTTCTGCGCTTCCACAACACATAATACAGAGCTGTGTAGAGCCCTTGATGCATTGGTAGAACGATTGGACAATCCATATTATAGAGTAAATGAGGCTCCAAGGGGATGAGGAGGAGGAATGATAGGAGGCATAACTGGAGGAAGAGGACCTGTAAGGTGCTACAACTGTGATCAAGAAGGACACATCGCAAGGGAATGTCAACTACCCAGAAGACCATGGTGCTCTCAGTGCAGAGTCAATACACACGCAACTGAAGACTGTCCAGAATTAATTAAGAGGTGGGAGGAAAGAGCCAGACAGAGAGGAGTGAATCTAGTGAATGCAGAACCAAGAATAGTATAGGCTCAGACTATGAAAAATGTAGCCATAGTAACCCAGGGAGGAAAGAGAACAGGGGAGGATGCACAGAATATAGACCCGATAAAACTGATCAAGCTAGCATCTCCAAAACCCAATTACAAACCAGATAGACAGAGGCAATATTTTAAAGAGGCAGTGGAGACATTTTCCCAAATTAGGGGGAGCAAAGGCATTGATCTTCCACAACCAACTATAGAAAAAGAGAAGTAGACCGATAACAATACAATGGTTGAGGAATGATTCCAATTATTTTTAAAAATTGTAACCAATGCACCAATGCTGGAACATACCAATGATATGAAAATGGATTGTACTTGAATAAAGGGTGCAGGGTATCCATTTCCAATAATTCTAAATGTGAAAACAACTTTGATACCAATTTGATATGAAATGTGTGAACTAAATATTTCTTATACAGAGATAGACAGTAGGGGCTTTTACTGGTTATTTCACCTTTCAAAGAAAGGATGAAACCAGAAGCTTCTGGCCCTCTTACTGGCTTTGCCTAAAGAAATATGAAGTAAACACTGAAACGATTTGGCAATGAAAGTATTTTTTTTCTGACTGCAAAGTATTCATTAACCAATATTATGGGTGTACAAGCATATTAAGGTGTTCTACAATGGAAGTAATGTGGTTTGGAATGGAACAAATAATTTTTGATCACTGTATAAGTCTTTATGTGTTAAGAGGACTTATTTAAATTTATTGTTTAATGTATCAAACTCTGGAAATAAGCAGCAAAAAATCACAGCATAATAAAAATCATCTGATAAAGCAGTTCACCCCTCTCTTGGGCTACATCTGCTGGGTCCAAAAGCCTCCAAATGGGATTTTCCCTCTTCTATTAATGCTAAAAATAAGTTTTACACCATGAAGAAAGCCTCAATAGGCTGAAATAGCTACAAAATCAGAATTAGAGTGCTGGAAACAGTAAAAATTGACTATTCATTCACCTCAAACAGATGAACATAGCCCAATATAGCTGATCATTCACAAAACCCTGGTGGCTCCATAAGAAAATCCGCTGATAAAATCATTGAAAGAGTGCCCTGATGGCTTTGCAACCTATTCCAAAAGCTTTAGAATGTTCCAATACCACCAAAACAAAAAAAAAATCGTTTCAATTGGACTTCCCTAGCTCAAGTTATGACCAAAACTGACTTTGCCCAGTTAGGGCTAGGAAAGCTCCACCAAATCTGGAGAACTGCCAGATAACCCCGACAAATATGGGTTCAGCACTAAATTTTGGCATTCCGCCATAACACCACCAATGTTGAGGGCTAAGAGATAGGGCCACGGGACCGCACCCTTCGGAATTGGTTTTACTAACTTTGAGTTTAATAAAGTTGCAACGATATATTTAACCATATGAATAGCCCCGTAGGAATTCACGTGACCGAGCCTTATCTAAATCTTCGTGCCATTGTTTGAAGCCCAAGGTTCTGAGCATATGGTCTTATGTTGAGGGGGCTGGCCCCCTTTTGGGCCCCGCCGAAACCAAATTTAAAGGTTAAATATAAGTCTGAGACCATGGTTTATAAGAACCACCTTTGGCTCGACGGTTGGGCCGCTCGGTTGCCTCCACTGCGACCCGGGGTCGACTCCTGCCAATGATAACAAAGTTTTGTAAAACAATTTCATTCGACCCTTGGGGCCACGTGGCGGCCTCCGGGCTGGCCACATGGCGCCCTGCTATTGGCTCTTCCACGGAATATTTTGTAGAATATTTTGTGGAATATTCCATGGAATATTCCCAAAATATTCTGTGGAATATTTTTTTTTTAATAATATTTTTTTAAATATGGTCAAACTGAGTCAAATTGGGCTTTTTTCCTGAAATTGAAAAACTTCAAAGTTGAATAACTTTCTCATACAGCATCGGTTTTCAGTGCCGTTCGCGGCTACAGGATTGTCTTTTCGAGATCTTTCCTATCGTTCTAGTTTGGACCATTTATAAGCCACTAATGTTTTGAGAATTTTTCCATTAAGGACTTGATCACCTGATCAAATGCTGGAACAACTAAAGAAAAATCTAGAGATGGTGGTGCAGGAAAATGTAGAACTGGAAGAGTCAAGAGATTCAACCTAGAAATACATAAGGAGGATCAAAAGAAATAATAGAAGAACAGGAAAGGAATTTCATGTGAATATTCAAGTCATAGGATTTCAAATCAAAGAAACCATGCTCGACCTAGGATCATATGTCAAAATTCTACCAAGAAAGATGTGGGAAGCACTGGGGAGGCCAACATTGACATACTCACCAATACAGCTCTGCATGGCAAATTAGTACTGCATTGTGCCCAAAGGAAGGCTAGAAGAGGTCGAGGTTGATGTTGCGAGAGTGAAAACATACACAGATTTTGAAGTGATAGATATCATGGGGAATAAGGATCCCTATCCTGCATTATTGGGGATAGATTGGGATTTCGAGAACTATGCAGTGATCGAATTAAAAAAAGAACTGATGGTATTTGAGGACGGGGAAGTTAGGGTCACTCAGCCACTTGACCCATATCAACGACCCCGTTATATAGAAATTGTTGATAACATAAAGGATGCTCAACTTCTCGATCATCTTTACCAGATGACAGCAGGGAAAAGAGAATACTATATCAATCCAAGAGCTTGAGGGACCATAAGCTGGAGAAGCGTTCAGAGATTAGACTTGGGCTCGTAAATATCTTAGGATGACTGGCAGCTGGGAGGATACGAGACTAATACAAGAAGATGTGCTAACATCTGAGGAGTCAACTGGATTGGAACTGAGGTAAGAGGATATCCGACTCTATCAGATATGAATTTGTAAATACCTTTATTGAAAAAGTAGAAGAAAAAGTACCAATAAAGCATAGAGTCCCTCTTATGGAGGCAGCCCTACAATCCACGTCGGCAAGATGGTGGAGCAATCATCACAACTCACTTCCAAGATGGGAAGATGTTGCAATATCACTAAGAGCCAAATTCAAAGAAGATGCAGGACCACAGGTAATTGAAAAGTACCAAGGGGATTCTGACCCCAGGGAGCATTTACAAAATTGTGAGTAGCACTGGAAGAAATCAGGGTATCCAGAATATCTGTGGATGCACAATTTTATACATTCACTAGATACAATTCCACAGGCTTGGTACTTAACCAAAGAAAAGAAGAGATCAATTGGCACCTGGCAAGTAGTTACGGGCAATTTTACGCAATGTTTTTCTTTTGAAGGAGAAACAAAACCGGTTACACAAACACTACAAGCCATCAAAAGAGTACTATTTTTCCAGAAATTCAAGAAGATAAAGAGCAACCGCTCTCAGAGTATATTATCAAACAATCAGTAGCATGCAAAATAATAGACAGTGAAATGGATGACGTTGATCTAGAGAATCTCCGATACTTATGTTTTGAAGAGAAAGAAGGGGAGAGGGATATACAAGAAGAACCTACAACAGATGGACTGCATCTGCTACCCTTGAAGACCAAGAAGTAGAACATTGGAACCCCGAAGAAACCCAAAATAGCGTCAATTGGCGACTACTGGGATACAAAAACCACTAAAGAGATCTTTGACCTTTTACAGGAATATGAAGACTTATTCCCATCCTCAGTCGTGGAGCTAAAGAGGACAAAAGGGGACATGGGGGAAATGCACATAATCTTGAAGCCCAATGCAATACCAGTGAAGCATAGACCTTACCGTCCAAATCCAAGGGTAAAGGAGAAAGTCAAGGTAGAAATAGATAAAATCCTGAAAGAAGGGCTGATTTTTCCAATAGAGGAAGCAAAATGGGCCAGTCCCATTGCCATACAAAGAAAAAAGGAAAAATCCGAGAATAGAGTATATGTTGATTACAAAAGCCTCAAGAATGCATGCATACAGATCCATTTCCCACTCTTTTTATTGATAAGGTGGTTAAAAATGTGGCAGGAAATGAAGCCTATTCATTTATAGATGGTTTCTAAGGGTATCATCAAGTGAGAATAGTTGAAGAAGACAAAAATAAGACCACTTTTACAACTGAATGGGGATCGTTTTCATACCATGTCATGCCCTTTGGACTGAGGAATGCGCCAGCGGTGTTTTCATGAATAATGATAACAACATTTTGGGAATATATCCATAAGTTCCTTGAGGTTTATATGGATGATTGGACAGTTTACAACTTACTGAAAAATCATGCAAACTTACTGAGGATAATGTTCGATAGATTTAGACAATTCCAAATTTCCCTCAATCTCAGGAAATGCATCTTTGAGTACCATTTGGGACACTGCTAGGAAATCTTGTTTTTAAACATGGTGTCTGTGTGGATCTAACAAAATATCAGTCATTATTAACATAGAAGTGCCAAAAACTGTGAAACAGTTAAGATCACTACTTGGGCATACCAGGTACTACAGAATATTCATCCGCAACTATGCAAAGATAACAACACCATTGGAAAATTTGTTGCGTAAGTCAGAGCAATTCAGTTGGACTGACGAATGCACTACTGCCCTCAATACATTGAAAGAAAAACTAGCAAGTGCACCCATATTAGTTCATCATGACTAGGAAAAACAATTCCATGTCCATATTGATGCCTCCAGCATTGCATTAAGAGCAGTGTTAGCTCAACCAGGAGAAACTTCAGTCGATCACCTAGTCTATTTTGAAAGCTAGAAGTTGTCGACAGCTGAAAAGAACTACACAAGGATAGAACGAGAAGCTCTTGTGATGGTGTATTCCCTTCAGAAGTTTTTCCATTACCTACTGGGAGGTACATTCAAATTATTCACGGACCACTTAGCATTGAAGTACCTGGTCAACAAGCCTATGCTTGAAGGAAGGATCTGTAGATGGCTCCAACTGTTCCAGGAGTTCACCTTTGAAGTGATAGTGAAACCAGGAAGGTTAGACGTGGGTCCTGACCATTTATCAAGGTTGGAAAATGGAGAGAATGGAGGATCCCTGGATGATCAGTTGTCAGATGCTAATCTCTTCAGAGTAGAAGCCATCCTAGACTATTTGGAATAGCTATCAGTTTATCTGGCAACAGGACAATGCCTAATCGAATACACAATGACTCAAAGAAGACACTTGGTAGTGAAAGCGACTGAGTATCAATTGATAGCAGGACAACTATATAAGATGGGATTAGACTAAGTCTTACGAAGATGTATCATGGACAATGAAAGAGAGGATATATTGCGGGAGTGTCATTGCAGATTTTCGGGGGGCCACGTTGGCGCAAAACCCATCGTAAGGAACATATTACAAGCAGGGTTATGGTGGCCCATAGTACACAAGGATAGTAAAGAATTTGTAAAGAAATGTGATGTCTGCCTGAGAACGGGACGTTCATCACACCGAAATGAGCTACCACTTCAACTTGTAAGAGCACTGTAGCCATTTGAGAAACATGCCATTGTTTTCATGGGACTAATCGCACATGTCGCAAGACATTCGCAGGCAAGGTACATAATTACCACAACTGATTATATTACTAGATGGGCAGAGGCATCACCAGTGAAAGATTGCACAACAGACACAACAACCAGGTTCATTTTTGAAAACATCATTAGCAAATTTGGCTGCCCCAAAATCGTAACCAGTGATCAAGGTACACACTTCATCAATACAACAATCAAATCTCTCTTAGATAATTTTATGGCTCAACATCATAAAAGTAGTTCGTACCATCCTCGGGCAAATGGAATAGTTGAAGCTTTTAATAAAATCCTAGAAAAAGGACTAACCAAGATTTGCAATGCCAATCAAGATGACCGGGATGAGCGCATACTAGAAACATTATGGGAATACAGGACAACTATAAAAATGTTACACAATCAGACTCAATTCCAGCTGGTGTATGGGAGAGAAGTGGTGGTACTTGTTGAATTTATTATACTTGGGAGAGAAGTGGTGGTACCTGCTGAATTTATCATACCAAGTCTATTAATCGCTTCAACAATACATCTGACAAAGGAAGACTCAATCAAGGAACACATCTATGAGCTACAAGAGCTTGAAGAAGACAGATTCTTGGTGTAATTCCATCAGATGGTAAAAAAAGAAAGACAGAAAGCCTGGCATGACCATCATATCAAACATAAAACGTTCACAATCGGAGGGAAAGTCTTGGTATATGGAAACAAATTTCAAAAGCTCCTGAGCAAACTCAGAATGCATTGGATGGGACCATACCATGTCATTAAGATCCAAGATCTAGGAGCAGTTCGGTTGGCATAGTTGGATGTCCAAGTATTATAAGGATGGGTGAATGGCACACACCTGAAGCCTTATCATGAGTAAGTTTCATAATTTATTTTGCAAATAACTCTCGCAACCGAGAGGAGTCAGTAGAGTAGAATAGAGATAGATTGGGTCAATAGCTCTCTCGCACCCGAGAAGAGAATAGAATAGGAATCATAATAAAGAAAATAATTATAGTAAGATAGAGAAAAGTCCACTTGTTGTGATGCGAAGACCACATCGCAACCGATTGTGGTTGTGATGTAGAAAAAAAATTTTCCATTTTAAATTTTAGTATAGCAAAATTATTCAATTTTACTAAGTCCAAATTCACTCTCCATATATGATGGAACTGATTCGTTCCTCATCCCTTAGTGTGTAACATATAAACAATGATTCCTATTTGAAACTCTACAAGTTACAATTCCCTTTGTAACTTCATTATTGAACTTATACAAATATGATCTCATTACTAAAGTCGATGTCAGTACTAAGGGAAACATTGCTATATATAACAATGTGAATTAACAAAGTAACCATCACACAAAAAAGTTCGTTGCATCATTGAGGACACACTACCAAAAATGGAATCTGCTTAAGGAAGCACACACTGCATTCCCTTCACTCTACGTTCCCTTAGAGTTTGCTGCCAATACAAATTCACGCAAGAAGAAAAGACATTCCAATGATGTCACTACCGTAGACCATACACAAAGATCAAAGTATTTCAATCAAACGATGTCAACGAACAGTTAACACACATGCCATGCGTTGTTTATACCATATGCCACGGATCTATGTTAAATCTTCACGCAGACTCCAAGAACTAGAGCCACACACCCAACCACAACGTGCAGACTATGCAAGTCACACTTCACCATTCTTCCGAGGCCGTGACAACACAGATCCACCATCTTCAACCTTTGATTGTGCCGGTAATATCTACAGCACTCCACTGCGTCCACACCAATGCTTGACTTGGCCGCACTCTACGACAGTATAGAAATCACGCCAGTGCGTTAAGGCTGCCACCATTCATATGGTTTAAAACAAAGTCAAAACAACCATTTCAAATGCTAACGCAGTGTGAAATATTCTTCACGTTGGTTGAATAACATATCTCCATTGTGAGCTCGTTCCTGCATTCACCTGGCTCACAACACACAACATATATGTATATATATATATATATATATATATATATATATATATATATATATATATATATATATATATATATATATATATATATATGTATAGTTTGCAGACTTAAAAATAAACATATATTGTGAGATATGAATTACATTAACACTGCATGGGCTGAATATCTCATTGATCGCCCCTTTCATTTGCAGTCTTTACCCTGGCACTCTTCTCTGCATTTTCTTCCCTACTTCCCTATTATTTATACTTGAAATATGAAACTGTTTCTCTCAGAATATCTTTTTTCTCGAATTTTCTCAACAAATCAATACCTCCCTATTTTTAAGTGCTAATCCCTATGTTGGCTCTATATCCACGCAGGGAAAGAAACCAATTCCTAATTTTATTCCTAATTGATTAAAAATACAAAACAAACTAACTATTCTCATAAATAAATAATAATAATAATAAAATAAAATAAAATACCACTACTAATGTTTATTTCTTTTGGATTAGCCACAACATGTGAAAAAACATCACATTGCTGGCTAAGTCCCGATGCTCCTGCATCAGACTCCCAGGGAAGAAAATTGATCTTGTAATGCTTCGGAATCTACTCCTAACTTCTGTAGCTCTACTGCAGTCATCCAACTAGCGTCTTCCACTGGCTGTCCTTTCCATTTGATTAAATAATGATAATAGGTTTGGCTCCTAGTTTTCTTTGACACTCTCTTCACCAAAATGGCTTCGACTTCCCTCTTTCCTGTTTTGGGCATATGCTCTTCCCAATTTACTGTCAAGTTTTCTTCTGCTGTGAAGTCCCCTTGTGGTTCTTCTTCTGGTTCTCAGTATAGATACAAATATGGAACATTGAATATTGGAGATATTCCAATTCCTGTTGGCAATTTAACTTTATATGCATTTGAAGAAAATCTCCTTACAATTTTACATGGCCCTATCTTCTTCAATTTTAATTTGTTATAATTTTTAACAAGAAATCTTTCTTTTCTTAAATATACCATAACTAAATCACCCTCTTGGAATTCTTTTTCTCGCCTCCTCATATCTGCTCTTTGCTTGTATTTTCTACTGCTTTCCTGCAATCTGCTTTTGACATATTCTTGTAGTTCCTGCATCTATTCTGCAAATTCTTCACCTTTTGTGCTCCTTACCTCATGTTTTCCTAGATCTCTGAGTTCATACACACCCCTTGGATGCATTCCAAAAACAATCTGGAATGGACTCATACCAGTACTTCGATTTGGAGTATCATTATAAGAAAATTCAGCTTGAGCAAGGGCTAAATCCCACTATTTAGGATTTTTATACACCAAGCTTCTCAATATGTTTCCCATACTTCTATTCACTACCTCGGTCTGTCCATTTGTTTGAGGATGATATGCTGAACTGAAACTAAGGTTGTTACCTAGTTTCTTCCATAGAGTTCTCCAGAAATTTCCCACAAACTTGGTATGCCTTTCAGACACAATGCTTACAGGTAATCCATGTAATCTTACAACTTCTGAAAAAAAAAAAGATTAACAATATGTGTTGCATCACTTGTTTTCTTGCATGAAATAAAATGAGCCATTTTAGAAAATCTATCCACAACAACATAAATGGAATCATTTCCCCTTTGAGTTTTTGGCAAACCCAAAACAAAATCCATACTAACTGCATCCCACGGTTGGTCGGGTATTGGTAACGACTGATACAATCCTGTATTCTGACTTTTCCCCTTAGCATGCTGAAAAATCCTTCATTTTTCCACCAACCATTTAACATCAGTTTGCATCTTCAGATAGTAATAATAAGCATTTACCTGAGCAAAGGTTTTGTCCTATCCAAAATGTCCGGATAGACCTCCACTATGCTTCTCCTTGATTATGTTTTCCCTCATAGAACATTTAGAAATACATAACTTATTACTTTTAAATAGTAATCCCCCTTGGATAAGTTAATCCAACCACTGGCTTCTGTTATAGACGGATGGATTTTCTATAGCTGCATACATTTCTTTAAACTCTGCATCATCTTTATACATGTCAACCATCTCCTCGAACCCTACAACACCAACTTGTAATTCCTGCATAATTAAGTTCACCCTGCTCAAAGCATCAACAACTTTGTTCAATTTACCACTCGTATGTTTGATTACAAAAATGAAACTCTACAAATATTCTACCCATTTGACATGTTTCCGATTTAATTTTGGTTGGTTGTTTATAACTGTAATGCATGATTATCAGAATATAACACAAAATCTTTTGGCAACAAATAATGTGTCCATTTTTTTAAAGCCTGTACAACAACATAAAACTCCTTGTCATAAGATGAATATTTATTCTTTTCTTCATTTATTTATTCACTGAAGTATGTTATTGGTTTCTGATCTTGACTCAAAACTGCTCCAATCGCAATTCCACTAGCATCAGTTTCAACCTGGAAAAATTTCTCAAAATTTGGTAAAGCCAAGACTGGTTTTTCAATAAAATTTTTCTTTATCAATTTAAAGTTTCAATCTACTGCTTCTGTCAATTTGAATGGCTGATTAGTTTCTTTGATTATTTCAATAATGGGTGCACAAATCTGACTAAAGCTTTGGATAAATTTTCTGTAGAAACTTGAAAGACCATGGAAGCTTCTTACCTCAAATATGCTTCTAGGAGTTGGCCAATTCACGATTGCTTGGATTTTCTCCGGATCCATTTTCAACCCTTCCTTAGAGACCACAAACCCCAAATAATTAGTTCTTCCTTAATAAAGCTGTACTTCTTCAAATTTATGAGCAATTTTTCATTTTTGCAAATTCTTTAGAACAAATTTAAGGTGTTCCAGATTCTCCTCTTTACTTTGATTGAAAATGAGAATATCATCAAGATAAACAATTACAAACTTACCTGCATATTCCTTCAAAACTTCATTCATCAACCTCAAGAAAGTACTAGGTGCATTAGCAAGTCCGAAAGGCATTACTAACCATTCATACAAACCACTGTTTGTTTTGAATGCGGTTTTTCACTCATCCCCTTCTCGAACCCTTATCTGATGATACCCACTCTTCAAATATATCTTAGAAGAATAATTCGACCCACTCAAACAATCCATTAAATCATCCATTCGTGGCAAAGGAAAATGATACTTGATGGTGATTTTATTTATGGCTCTAGAATCTATGCACATACGCCATTCAACTCCTTTCTTTGGATTGAGTAATGTTGGTACATCACATGGACTGAGGCTTTCTCTGGTTAATCCTTTATCCATTAACTCTTGCACTTGTCTTCCAACCTCGGCATTTTCCTGCGGTGTTAACCTATAGGCTGCTTTATTCGGTAAACTGGCTCCAGGGATTAGATCAATGTGGTGACTAATACTCCTGATGGGTGGTGTTACACAGCAATTTGTCACCGTCCCTACAATTCCCCATCCCGCATAATTGGAGGGCTCATTCTGTGACCTGTGAGCAATGACATGACTTGAAACCACTTTCATGACATCCCTCTGAACATGAGCTTTCATTGCCATGAAGACAACTCCTTGTGAAAAACCCTAAAAACACCTCTTTTTGCATTGGCGCGGGTATCCAGTTCATTGCCCGTGCCAATGGGTGAAATCCTTCAAAGAGGGCGTGCCAATTGGCACTCTGTCTCAGAGTCGCACTCGTGCCAGCCATTTTAAGGAGTGATTTTAAAAATAAATGGCGGAAGTTTCGTCCTAACTGATCCAAAAACTGGCATCTAATTTGAGTTGGGAGGTTTGGCTCCGGATCTCCATGTAGAGGAAGTGGTTTGCCACCTCTCATGGAAGCCTTTGGTGATAGGGGCCAATCCACAATTATAGGGATCTCAACTCCCCTTCCTCCATCTATAAAAGCTTTCCCATCTCATTTGCAAGCTAGTCTCCAAGTTCCCAAGAGCCTAATGCTGCAAGAGCTTTGATCCATTCCCTTAAGGCCAATCCAAGCAAGGATATCATTGTCAAGACATCCGAAGAGAGAGGTTTGTCCTATCCCTGACAGGCTTTATCGAGATGTGTTTTGTTGACGACCCTCCGAAGGAGAATTCAACGTCAGAGCTATGGTTGTATTCTTTCTTTGATTAATTAATGATAAGCGACTATTGGTTATGGTTCCACTCTTGTTTTTTATAATGATCATGAGTTGTGTCTTCTCTAACTGACATATAGTTGTATGCACTAGATTTTACGCTTGCGTTTTTTTGTTTCTTGCATGTGCAGGTGTCTGATCACGGAGATCGTGAGGATTGTGATCTGCCAGAGCTAAGGAACGGGAGCGCTACTTTCTCTACAAGCGACAGCGTTGGATTCCAGGTAAGCCTTCATCACTAGTTGGTCTATTTGCAATTAGGAACCTGCACTATAGCATGAACGATTGTTGCTAGACCCGATCTGGGCTAGTAGGGATCGCCTCTATCCGCAGAGGCGATTTACCTCCACAACAAATTGGCGACTCTCTTACTATCACATCTCAAATTGCTCTTCATTAGTTTTCATTTTGTTTAGTGCTTATCGCTATTGAACATTGAAAATATTAAAAAAAAATCTCTTTGCTTTTGATTAGTTAGTGAAAATTAAATTTTTTTCAGTGTTATTAATGATTAGTGACTTTGAGAGAAACGTTTTTGGTTTACATTAGCTGCATTAGAGGCTTTGTTGGTTGTCTTCTGATCATTTTATTTGTGTGAAAAGCTCTCAACCCTCTCATAATTAGCTTTCATCGAATGAAATGATATACTGTGGCATATAGTGTGCATTTAGGAGATTTTGAGACATCACACTCGCTAGGGCCTGAAAACTAAAACATAATCGAAGATAAACATTAAAATTTATTCAATTTACACTAAGGCGGCATTGAAACATTAACGCAACATTTAGTGGTCTAGGCTAGAGACGTGTTCCGGTGTCTTTAAACCTAGTAGTTGTCGTTCACCTCTTAGCTTTAGAAAACACTAGTATGGACTTGTTCTCCCCGTACCGTCGCGTATATAAAGGGATACCCCACTAGGTTTCTATCCTTTATCCATAGGAAGATGAGTCTGCCTCCCTATACCCGTGATACACCAGACACATCATTTGGGGAGATTTCCTGCACGTACGTTAAGTCCTTGGTTGATTTCTCTTTCATTTTGAAACCAAGGTGTATATTGCAGTTCACGGTTATTTGGTACACCCTTTGCTTAGTATTCCTGAGTAGTCATTTTGATCTTATCTGACTCTTTAAATTTGAAAAGATCATCAAGTGCTTGTCCTTTCACGTTTGCTTCAAAACTGAAAGAGATAGAGTCACCTTTTATCCGTTTCTTGACTCTTAAAACATGAAATGGTGAAGTTTCTAAGTTTCAATGTGGTAAAATAAATCACCTGCGATCACACGCCCTGTTAGAATTTGCTTTTTGTCCATTTGATTGTGTGCCTTGATTTTTAGCCCGTGTGCGATTTTGAGTTGTTGATGGCAACTTTTCCGGAGTTCACCAACCAAAGAATCCCCTCCGATGGGAATCCTGGTCATTTTCCTCCTTTTTGGAATGCTGGTGCTCCTTATATGGCAACGTTGTCCCTTCCTGGGTTAACTGTTGGGTTGCTTGTTTGGTTGTTTTCAACCTTTGTGGTCCTGAATGTCTCAGCTACTAGTCGATCAGTTCCTCCACCTGAACAACATCATGTTGATTCCAAGGTGGACCTCTCCCCTTCTTCGCTTGTTTCTGCGTCCTCCTCTTCTACTTCGCCTGGTGAAAGTCTTGATTCGAGTAACCAAGTGGCTAAGAAGAAAAAGAAGAAGACAAAGAAGAAGAAGTCCAATAAAGGAGAGGCTAGCTCTATGGCTGTTGCGCCTAAGAAGCCTTCCATTGATAAACCTCCCAACCCTCCTTGGAAAGTCAAGTTCCCTTGCATGTTGTGCACGGGAGACCATCTTCTTCGAGACTGCCCTGGCATTCCCAAGGTACTCGAAGTATGGTCCAATGGTCGCCCGCCGTTGCCCTTGGCTTCTGGGAGTCAGGTTGGGGGCACATCTTCAACTGGTGTTGTTAAGGCTCCTAAGAAGCAGGGTAAGCTTACCAATCCCTGTAAGTTGTGTGAAGGGTACCATGCCAGTCACCTTTGTTCGTATATGGATGAAGCCAAACGAGTTTTGGACCGCTCAATTATTTATACACCATGCCTCCCGGCTGGTTACAAACAACTTTCTTTGAGTCCTCCACCAGCTGATGCCACGATTGGTCAAGATTCATCCTTGGTCGATCCCGCTCCCTCGGAAATTCAGATTCAGGAATCCATCCCTGACCAATCATTGGTCGTGGGATCGGTTGAGTTGGCCCCTTCTATGGTGCACCAGGTGTTTTCCGTTGAGAGTGGACCTCACACCCCTCAGGTTATTCTTGTTTCTTCAGATCCTTCGGACTTGGAGAAGGACTCTCCTGTCCCCGTATCTCAAGAAGCTGCTCCTCCACCTCCCGTGATGGAGGTCCCGGAGGATACTCCTCCCACCTTCGAGATGGAGGTCATGGAGGATGCTCCTTCTTCTATCGTAACACTAGGGGAAGACCATCTCGGTTCGATGGTAGCCCCTCTAAGTAGTTTGGTCGCTTCCATTGACTGGAATCGATTTGTAGGATACCGCCTTCCGTCTTATGTGCCTTTCGAGATCACAGTACAGGCTTTTTGTCTGGTCGTACCTAGCACCATTATAGACGAAGGCACGTCTATTAGTGTTCTATCCTCAACTACTTGGCAAGCTTTCGGTTCACCGCCGCTTGTGCCTGTTACGCAGAATCTGTTGGCATTTAACAGAAGAACGAGTCAACCCTTAGGGATCCTCCCAAGGTTACCTGTTACTTTGGGAGGTAAAACCGTCCATATGGATGTGATGGTTGTTACAGGCCCCTTGGATTTCAATATGCTTTTGGGGCACGATTACACCTATGCCATGGGAGCGCTTGTCTCCTCCCTTTTTCGTGTGGTCTGTTTTCCACATGAAGGACGGATCATGACCATTGATCAGCTTTTGTTCTTTGGTCCTGATATGGTAGCTGATCCGCCATCATCCCTTCCTGGTTTTTATCCACTCATTGTATCCGCCCCACTGCAAGTCAACTATGTGGCTGCCTACCCCGTGCCTGTGCTCAGTGATGATGCCGTCGTGCATTAGGTGCTGGGGGCATTGGGTCCAGATTTCTAGGATGATTTCCTTCCATCGGGAGTGGAACTCGTGGAAGCGATGACTTCTTTTTCATTATGATGAAGTTTGTCGTAGCACAATTCATTTTCTTGTGTCAAGCTCCTTAAAAAATGAAACAAGGTCCACCGGAGCAGAGTTCCTTGTCTTGTGTCAAGCTCCTTAAAAAATGAAACAAGGTTGTCAGAGCAGAGTTCCTTGTCTTGTGTCAAGCTCCTTAAAAAATGAAACAAGGTTGTCGGAGCAGAGTTACTTGTCTTGTGCCAAGCTCCTTAAACCATGAAACAAGGTGTCCTGAGGATAGTTATTTTAATGTGTCAACCTCATTAAAATAATGAAACACATTCTTGTTCAATTCGAGTCTTTGATAAGTTCTCGTAAAATCCCAGTCGAGTCTTTCTCTTGGTCTTGTAATTTGAACCTTCACTCCATCTGCCTTACATATGGATTGAAGCTTGGGGGGCATGTACCTAGAATTGAGTCACCATGTTGGGGGCATGCTTACTTTTTCAAGCATAGTTTGTTTCCGTTTCAAGCTTGTGTAAAAATGAAACCGGTTTCAAGCATAGTTTATCTTTGTTTCAAGCTTGTGTAAAAATGAAACCAACTTCAAGAAGAGTTTCCTGATTTCAAGATTGTGTAAAAATGAAACCATTCCCATTGTACCTCTTGTGATTGTCATTTTATCAGCCTGTTTTTGCCAGATGAGCCTTGGTTTTCTCACTCCATCGTCACTATCTGCTAGGCTGATCATATGCCTTCACTTGGTTGTTTCACCTGTTCCTGAGGAACCGCTGCAATGAGTGGTCTTGTTAGCCAACCTCTTGACCTTTATCTTGTTTTGAGCAGTTCCACCATTATCGGAACTAGTTGCTACCCTTTATACCACTCATTCCTCCAGGAGGAGTCATCTTTCAGCTCGTTTCTGACTCTCTAAACATGAAAAGATTGCCGAGTCCCTTTTCGTTTCGATCTCGTTAAAGTGGCCACGAAATGAAATCTACCTTTTCGGATCTGAGGAACTGTTTTACGAAAAGGGACCGTTGGAGATTACTTTTCCGCTGTCTTTTCAAACTCTCTAAATATGAAAAGACGCTGAGTTCTTCCTTTGTCAGACTCGTTAAACCCTGATGACATTGGATTTAGTCGAAATGACGATATTCGAGTTCCTCCTTCCTAGGGCTCATTAAATGTACTAGGATGGGCTTATACAGCAAGCAGATGGTATCCTCTTCAAGCTTGTGTAAAAATAAAGAGGTACTCACCAGAAATGGTGGGGAAAATGGAACCAACATCATTGTCGTGTCGGCAGTATGTCGCTCTTGAACATGGCACTTGTTTGCATTTGTGTCGGGTTGGGGACATCTCATCTCGTTTTTCACTTGCTTCCGTGGGTTTGGGTGATCCTTTTTGACCTCTCATCTGCTCTTTTCTTCATCGCCATGACCTCTGATCCGTTGATGTCAAATACTGCCAAACTCACTGTTGTGCCGCCATGTGTTCAAGAGAATTTGACCTCTGCAAGTTTTCAACCTTCCTCTGATTCTCATCTGATCGTGACTCACAAAAATATTATGTTCTTCCGTCTCGCGTCGATGATGTGGGAAAAACTATGGCCCACCTTCGATCAAGGTCACTTCCTGTCGACTTCAGCTCATTATCCAGGAAGCTGATTTAGAGACTCCCTTCTGGTACCTTGGAGCCTGCATGCCTCAATGGCAGGTTCTTCATATTCGATGTGAGGTTTTCATCATTGGCCTCCGATCGAGTTATTCTGTGGATGTTTGACGTCAACTCATTGTTCACATGCCATAGATTGTACCTGTAGTACCTTTAGGACCATTGGCATTATTGATGGTACCTCTCACGTCTGTTAATAACTTTCATCATTGGCTAGTAATCAGACGATGTTCTTGCATGTTCAACTTCAGCTCACATATTCGCATGCTTGAACTTGTACTTTTTTCGGGTCGAGATGGAGCGCAAGACCCTGGATTTCTATCTATTATAATCCAGGCTGCGATTTTGTGGATTATTTTGATTAGTTACATGACACACTCATTGGATAGTTGTAACCATACCTGAGTCTATTTACCGATCCTCACTGGATGGCTGCGTCCATGCCTCGGATCTGGATTGTTACATACTTTGTTATGGATGGCTGCGCCCATACCATGTATATAACATGTATTTGAGATATCAGTTGTACTTCTCTATGCAGGTTTTTCGACGGCGGTGTTTTCATTTGGACACATTCTCGTAAAGAATTTCACCCCTCTCTCTCTCTCTCTCGGGCCTCATGCTTTAGGGGGCATCTGTTACACAGCAATTTGTCACCGTCCTTGCAATTCCCCATCCCGCATAATTGGAGGGCTCATTCCATGACTTGTGAGCCATGACATGACTTGAAAGCACTTTCATGACATCCCTCTGAACATGAGCTTTCATTGCCCTGAATACAACTCCTTGTGAAAAACCCTAAAAACACCTCTTTTTGCATTGGCACGAGTATCCAGTTCATTGCCTGTGCCAATGGGGGAAATCCTTCAAAGAGGGCGTGCCAAATGGCACTCTGTCTCAGAGTCGCACTCGCGCCAGCCATTTTAAGGAGTGTTTTTAAAAAATAAATGGCAGAAGTTTCGTCCTAACTGATCCAGAAACTGGCATCTAATTTGAGTTGGGAGGTTTGGCTCCGGATCTCCATGTAGAGGAAGTGGTTTGCCACCTCTCATGGAAGCTTCCTTGAGGATAGGGCCAATCCCACAATTATATGGATCCCAACTCCCCTTCCTCCATCTATAAAAGCTTGCTCATCTCCTTTGCAAGCTAGTCTCCAAGTTCCCAAGAGCCTAATGCTGCAAGAGCTTTGATCCATTCCCTTAAGGCCAAATCCAAGCAAGGAGATCATTGCCGACACATCCGAAGAGAGAGGTTTGTCCTATCCCTGACAGGATTTTTCGAGACGTGTTCCACTGGCGACCCTCCGAAGGAGAATTCAGCGTCAGAGCTATGGTTGTATTCTTCTTTTGATTGATTAATGATAAGCGACTATTGGTTATGGTTCCACTCTTGTTATTGATTATGATGATGAGTTATGTCTTCTCTGACTGACATATAGTTGCATATGCTAGATTTTACGCTTGCGTTTGTTTTGTTTCTCGCGTGTGCAGGTGTCCGATCATGGAGATCGTGAGGATTGTGATTTGCCAGAGCTAAGGAACGGGAGCGCTACTTTCTCTACAAGTGACAGCGTTGGATTCCAGGTAAGCCTTCATCGCTAGTTGGTTTATTTGCAATTAGGAACCTGCACTATAGCATGAACGATTGTTGCTAGACCCGATCTGGGCTAGTAGGGATCGCCTCTGTCCGCAGAGGGGATTTACCTCCACAACAGGTGGTAACTCATTTGGCAACTCATCCACAATAATATCAGCAAAATCATTCAACAGATTTCAGATTTCTTCAGGTAAATATTCTAAATTTGTATAAGTTAAAATTACCTTGGGTCTCCCTACAATAGCAAAATGCATCTCCTCGCCTTTCTCGACTTCTTGCAACAGGGTTTTTCCACTCATCAACATAACACTGTTTCCAGGTGGTTCCTCGTCAGCTTCATCTTTGAAGGGCAAAAGTGTATGCTTGTTCCCATCTTTCTCAAGAGTATAAGTGTTTCTTCTTCCATCATGTACAGATTTCTGATCAAACTGCCAGGGCCTTCCTAGCAATATGTGACATACATCCATCGACATTACATCACATAAAATAACATCCTTATAAGTACCAATCTGGATTTCGACTTTACATTGTTCAGTTACAATAATTTGATGGCCCTTTTGGAGCCACGATAATTTATAAGGAGTGGGATGTACTGTTTTCTCCAACTTCAAATTGTCCACCATCTCTGTAGAAACAAGATTATCAGTACTACTACTATCAATTACCAATTTGCAATACTTACCCTTTGACTTACATACAATTCTGAACATATTATTTCTCTGAGCTGGTTCTCTGGATTCCTTAGCTGCTTTAAGCAATATCCTTTTCAACAACAAGGATTCTTCGACTTCAAGTGGTTTCTCTTTAGCTACAGTCTGAGGAATTTCTTCCTTTGTTTCAACAACGTTCACATTTCGCTGGGTTGCTGGTCTATTGTGAGGACAATCCCATTGCACATGTCCCCACTCACCACATGTAAAGCACCAAATATCTCTTCCTCGGCCTATACCTCTAGGCAAAAACCTTCCACGACTAGAGTCTCCTCTTTGTGGTGATCTATTAATCGAACTCCCTGCTTCATTCTGGGAGTGTTGAAATCTAGATTTAAATGTTCCCCTTCCTTTTGTCGGACTCTTGCCTCTATTTTTCTGATTTTGTTTGCACAACATTTTTTCTTCTGCCCTCAAAGCTGCTTGATAGGCATCTTCAATCATCTTCAGATTTAATAAACTGATCTTATCCTGTATTTCATAGCTCAAACCATTTATATATCTAGCTACATTTTCTATGTCATCTTCAATATGACCCGCTCTAATGCTCAGCTTATAAAATTCTTTTATATATTCTTTGATATTCATCCATTTTTGCTTTAAGTTTTGCAATTGTCTAAAAGTATTTAATTGATAATATTTCGGCATGAAATTACCTTTCAATTTACTCACCATCTTATCCCATTTCTTGATTTTGAGTTTCCCTTTTCGTTCCCTAGACAACTGCAATTCATCCCACCATAGGGTTGCATGACCTTTCAATCTCGCGGTTGCAAACTTCACTGTCTTCTTGTCATCGACTTCTTGATAGTCGAAATATTTGTCTAATGAACCGATCCAGTCCATTAGTACTTCCACACTAAGATTTCCATCGTATAAATGTACTTCTACGTTTGGTCTGCTACTGGCTTTTGCTAGCGTCTTCATAACTTTAGCTTCCTCACTTTCTTCCTCTCTTTCTTCCTCTCTTTCTTCTTCAGTGGTGTCTTCTTCATCGACACTGGCAATTCCATCATCTTTCGCCCTCCTTTGAATAGTTTCCATTGTGGCCATCCTTGTATGCAAGTGTCATATTTCGTCTAGTAGAACTGCATTTGCTATAGGTCTCCCTCAACATATCCTAGCTCCTCTTTTGGGAAGAATTCTCTGCAATGCTTCAAGAACAACTCAACGACTCTGATACCAAAAATGATGTAGAAAAACAAATTTCCACTTTCTATTTTAGTATAGCAAAATTATTCAATTTTACTAAGTCCAAATTCACTCTCCATATATGATGGAACTGATTCGTTCCTCATCCCTTAGTGTGTAACATATAAAAAATGATTCCTATTGTTATGGCCTAAATCTACCTCAGGCTGAGAAAGGCAAAATCTAGGGTAACATCAAACCACGCTTAATTTGGAAGCTAGCCCTACCAGATCGGGAGAGGGATCTCTCCTGGTAAATCTCAGCAAAAAATGATCAGTGAGGCTTGAGATGACTTGAATAAAGGCTGATTTTAGGCTAGGTATATATGTAAAAAAGTTTGATTTGATTTTGAGTGTGTTTGCTGGATCAAAGGGAAGGGTAGATTTTGGGTCTGGGAAATGAGGCCTAGTTTTTGCAGAGATCTGAATGGGGCAAGGTAGGAAATTGTTTTGACACTTAAATTTTGAATGAAATGGATAGATCAGACCGGTGAGGAGTTGAAGAGGGCAAGAGACTTTCATGAATCCTCTTCAAATAGTTGAAAACATAGAAAATTAAACAAAATCTAGGTAGAGCATTGCAAATCTAATGAATTCCACCTTTATCCTTGTTTGTTTAACCTAAGAAGAAATAAGAGGGAAGATGATACACATAAAGCACCAGTAAACTTACATTAACAGAGAGAAACACATCATCAAAACAAAGATCCACGTGAATCCCAAGGAGTGCTGCAAACCCTGGTCTATTCCTTTGCCAAACTACAGAGATGAATGTACAATGATGCTCAAAGCAATCCCAAGTGTCCAACCTCTGCTAATGACTGAAAAAATACAATATATAGACAACAATAACTCATCCCCAACTTCTATGGGTCTAGCTCACAAGTTTAGGAGCTGTTTCAACAAGATCTAAACTGAGAACTGGAAAATAGGCAGTGGAATAGCTTGCCTCTATAAGATAGGAAACTGATTCATTCAGTTGCAATTCACCTTTTGATGGATGAATCTACCTCCATGAGTAAAAATTTAAGAAAATTACATCAATATACATCAAAGTACATCAAATTAAATCATGAGTTTAACATTTGGAAGCAATAAAGTCAAAATGTCAAAAACTAGGAGAAAAACAGAGTTACTGAGTCCAAAATGAGCAAAAATCCCCAATGCATCGCACCAGTTTGAAGCCGATTTTGAAGGCCTTCCCGATGTCCAAATTTTCTCCAAGTGGGCTTGTTGGAAAGGTCTGCCTGTCTACTTTCCAACACAAGTGTAATTTCTGAATTTGGCTTCCATTTTCCCCTCCAAAAATGAGTTCTCCATTTTTAGGGTGTTTTTGACCCTTCTGGAGGCCCAAAACCTGTCAAAATCTCTTGGCCATGGGTAGGCATGCATAAATTTTCATGAAAAATCCAAAAATATAAATTTTTACCCCATAGGAGCTCCCAATTATAAGCGCACGGCAAGTGGCGCGATGCGTCGAGCTGAAAACTCTGTGTTTAGGCCAAAAAAAACAAAATTTGCAAAATTTGTCCCAAATTTCTTGAAATTTGGGCTGAGTGTCCTCCATCAGGCACTATGCTAGGCCAAGGAAGCCTCAGCCAAAATTTGAAGTCTCTCTTGCCTTTTCCGACGCCTTAATGCCCTTTTCAACTTAGCCTTCAAGATCTTGATTCGTGCCTTGCAAACATGATTTCTTGCCCAATAATGATTCTTCATGTGCCTCAAAATGTTCTTTTCCTTGTTGGCCTTCTCCAACAGCTTCTCCAAATGAATATTGACCCTTTGAAGCCAAGTTTCATGATCAGCCTCAATCTCTTGCTTGATGGATGTCATCTCAGTTTGGCTACTTTGGGCAGCTTGCCGGTTCTCACGTATATTTTGCAACTCCATGATAGTTTGCTGATCTTCCAACTGTTTTTTTCTCTGCTCAAGATAGTTGATTATCCATTGGGATCTTTGAAACTTCACGGACAAAGTGTTTATTTTCGCCTTCTGCTCCTGAACAACCTCTCTCAGCTTTGAGCTAGGAGAGCCCAACTCATCATCAATGAGTATGAAATCTGTATCCTGGCCTCCTAAAGGCCCCTCATCCTGCATGGGCCTCTTACCCTTGTCCTGTACCTGTACCTGTGCTACTGATGACGGAAACGAGACCCCTTCCACCCCGGGTGGAGATAATACTCGCTTGGCTGCTGCAAATAATCCTCTCTGATAAGTGAGAAACATCGGCACACTAGTGGTCTGTGTCTCATGACCTTCATGCTGATATGAAGGTTCACCTGCCTCATGAAAAACCTCCGAAGGAACTTGAGGAGCTGTGAAGAAATCATTAGAAATGAAATCCTCCCATGAAATACCCTGCAAGCCGAGCTGATGCATAACCACAATTTTGATAAGTGAAAAGTGGTAGATACTGCTGTACTGCTGCTCAGGAGTTTTCCTTTGCACGAGAGTGGTCATCTTCTCAATATTCGGGCACATGAAATAAGGGAGGTTCATCATCCTCACCCTGGTGAAATGCATCAACAACCTGATATGATAGGCATAAAGATGTGAAAACCGGCCTTCACAACTGAAATATTTGATAATAAGTTTGATCAGAGGAGCATATGAATCCTTTAGGAATTGGAATGGAAAAACTCTACTGAGTTGTCTCACAAAACTAGGCTTGATATATGGCTCATAGTGTACCCTGTCAACCTATTGCCTTTTGGTCCATTTTTCTCCAACATTTGGTATTCCGGTTGCTTGAGAGATAGTTTCAAGTGTTAAAGTGAATGTCACACCTGCAAGGGTGACTTGACCATCATGTAAATGCAACACAAACAAATGGGCCAAATCTTGGTGGTGATGGACCCTAGCAACCATTTCACAAAATTGATAACAAGACTGCTGTTGAAAACATGCCATAGCAAGTGGACAAGCCTGCAATTCAGCCAATGAAGTAGGCCCCTCCCTCACATGTCTGCCACTCTTATGAGGTCTTCTAGGTCCATGCAATTCAGTTGTGGAGTCACTGTCTCGGTCATAAGATGTATCGGTCTCCATGATTTCCAAATTCTATGTTGTCTTGGATGTATATGAGAATTTTGATGTCTTTGGTTATGTTTCCAAATACGTGATAACAAGTGAGGGACTATGGAGGGATAGGGTAGGGGAGATGATGGAATATTGCCAAGTGAAATCTGTTAATTGAAGAATTTAGGGACAGTCATTAGGTTTTTGGGATATCATTGGGATTTGGGAAATTTATAATTGGGATGTGGGATAGTGGGAATGGGATAGGAAATGAATGATTTAAGGATGTAAGGGAATAGGGAAATGGAGTGTTGTGACAATATAGATAGTGATGAGGGAAAAAAGAAGGCAGAGAATGGAAGTGATAGGCACAAAACTAATTTCATAAACCCTAAAGTAGCATTCTTCAAACAAGATAATAGGGTTTTATTTATTTTTGTATTTAAATTCGAATAAACAACACAAAACACCGGTTCGTGGGCAATGGAGAGTTCGCATGACTTACTTGAACAAAGAGGGACTGAGTTGATTTGAAGATTTGGAATAAATGGCAATGAATTTGCTTTCTGCCATATGCGTCGCGCAAAAAACCCAGTGCGTCGCGCAGCTTCAATGCATTGCGCATGAACAATTTCACAACAGTGGGGGCTGACCCAATGCGTTGCGCCTGCCCAATGCGTCGTGACACCCACCCAATGCGTCGCGCCGGGAAATTTTACACATTCTGCCTTCAAATGCTTGCTTTTGCTCTTCACGGGTTATCCTTGGTTCACTACTGTTCTCTTGGCATTCAAATGAAGTCTTGAAACATAAAAATGATATATATACCAAGGATTTTAATTCTTCTTTAAAAAACCCACTTTGCAATGTTTCAAATTTTTGACACTTTTCAAAAACTCTGTTTTGCTTCATTTGGATTTTTGACTGAATGATGTCCTTTTGTTTATTCTTGCAGGGAATGGATGGTTGGAGCTTGACAAAGGCGACCAGGGTTGCTAGTGATTGTATTATTACAACTGAGAAAACTTAAAATCACATTACATTTATACATAAAGATGAAATACTCTATTTTTCTTCAAAATAGAGTTTTGAAGAAAAATACATTATTAAGCAGATAATGATGAAATTTTTAGCACTGAAACCTTATTTTAAATTTTCTCATGTGCCTGCTGACCGTTATTGAGCATTTTGAAGACCTTATGAATGAAACCCTAGACCTAATGACACTAAAACCCTAAAAATAACTTTTTGCAAACTATGAGACAAAAATGATTGTAAATGATTTTAATGAACAGAAATAGGCCAGCAGGTAAAGGACATGAGGGAAATGAGCGACAAGCCACTACCTTCAGATGATCCATGCTCCTAATGGAATGCAGCTGACTGAATGAGACACCTAATATGCAATGCAACAAGAGAAATTTGATCACTGACGAAGGGATGAAGATACCAACACTAACACCTATTTTAAACTCTACAATTTACAATTCCCTTTGTAGCTTCATTATTGAACTTATACAAATATGATCTCATTACTAAAGTCGATGTAAGTACCAAGAGAAACATTGCTATATATAACAATGTGAATTAAAAAAGTAACCATCACACAACAAAGTTTGTTGCATCATTGAGGACAAATTACCAAACATGGAATCCGCTTAAGGAAGCACACGCTACATTCCATTCACGTTGCATTCCCTTAGAGTTTTCTGCCAATACAACTTCACATAGGAAGCAAAGACATTCTAATGATGTCACTGCCGCAGACCATACACAGAGATTGAAGTATTTCAATCAAATGATGTCAATGGATAGTTAACACATATGCCATGCACTGTTTATATGATATGCCACGGATCTATGTTAAATCTTCACGCAGACTCCAAGAACTAGAGCCGCACACCCAACCACAACATGCAGACTATGCAAGTCACACTTCACCATTCTGCCGAGGCTGTGACAACACAAATCCGCCATATTCAACCTTTTATTGCGCTGGTAATCTCTACAGCACTCCACTGTATCCACACCAACGCTTGACTTGGCCGCACTCTACAACAGTATAGCAATCACGACAGTGTGTTAAGGCTGCCACCATTCATATGGTTTAAAACAAAGTCGAAACAACCATTTCAACTGATAACGTAGTGTGAAATATTCTTTACGCTGGTTGCATAACGTATCTCCATTGTGAGCTCATTCCTACATTCACAACTCACATACAACATATATATATATAGTTTGCAGAGTTAAAAAGAAACATATATTGTGAGATACGAATTACATTAACATTGCATGGGCTGAATATTTCATTGATCGCCCCTTGTGTTTGCAGTCTTTACCCTGGCACTCTTCTATGCATTTTCTTCCTTACTTCCCTATTATTTATACTTGAAATATGAAACTGTTCCTCTTAGAATATGTTTCTTCTCGAATTTTCTCAACAAATCAATACCTCCCTATTTTTAAGTGCTTATCCCTATGTTGGCTCTATATCCACGCAAGGAAAGAAACCAATTCCTAATTTTATTCCTAATTGATTAAAAATACAAAACAAACAAACTATTCTCATTAATAATAATAATAATAATAATAAAATAAAATAAAATAAAATACCACTACTAATTTCTATTTCTTTTGGATTAGCCACAACATGTGAACAAACATCACATTTCTGGCTAAGTCCCGATGCTTTTGCATCAGGTCGGGGGGAGGGTAGTGTCTAACGCATCATCTGTGTCAGAAAGCCAAGCATGTCAAACATCATTCCGTCATAATAACCCATCATGCCAATTTCAGTCTGTAGGATCACTTGGATTTGAGAATTAACTGCCATAATTAGTAACAACCATACCATAATAAATATGCCATATTAATCCATAATAATTACCCATCACATCTACCCAAATCTCGAAGACACAACCAGCAATGTCGGAATACACCTCATCGCGGTAACTAATCGCATGATTATAGCCGTGGGGGGAGACAAAAAAATTAATTAGTTATGGGGTCTTATAAGTTATCAACCTCATTTGTGCTGATTACATTACTTAACCCACATGAAAGAAGAAAACACAAGAATGCTGGAAAATTCCGAGTTAGAACAAGAAACAACCACAACAACAAGTGAAATTTCATCAGAGGAAGTTCAAAGAGGTAGTATAGTATAAAGAATTCACAGATAGAGACCAGGGATATCACTTCAAGTATACAAAATAAGGATGAATATGACAAAGGTAGCAACAACAGTTTTCGAGCCTGAGGTCGATGAGAGAATTCAGAAGATGGAATCGTTAATGGGCAAGTATGACAATGCATCGCTGATTGACACAGATTTCATAAATTCATACCAATTTCCGGCTAGGAAGAGGAAGGTATACATAGAAAATTATGCTACAGAAGGAGGGGAAGTGGAAGAATGAATCCGGAGTTTAGAGGTATCCAGAGGTCAAAAATACTAAACCTCACGAACCTCCCAGTGTTTGGAACAACAGGAGCAACTATGCAGTGTACGAAATTTTTGCTGAGCAGACTCCAAAATAGATCACTGTGGCTAGGGCGGGAGATATTGATACATGCAGAGGATATCAACAGGCTCACGGGATTATCAGTAGAAGGGAAGGATGTCTCCACGGCATTCCAGAACGTGTCTAAGAGAGCCAAGAAGGCGGGTGATTGTGATTACTATAAGAAATACAAGACCAGAAGGGGAGGGAAGGGGGACAGATATACCTCATCAATAGTCCAGAAGTCAAATTTTCCTGTTACTTAATAGCAGGTAAGATGATGAGACACTATACTAAGGGCGAATGCACCCTTAACACCATTTCAGTTGTGGAACACAGCCTCCAGGGAACCTAGCTGAACTGGTGTACATTTCTACTGAACGAACTGTTCAAGGCCTGCGAAGATAACTACAAAAGAGCCACAGGGTTCATTTATGGCTACCTCATAATGGCATTTGTGATGTGAAAATGGACTCACCCAGGGGTAAGACATCTCGTAAAAATCACAAATGACCAGCCAATGGTGATGAAGTTTACACCCTGGAGGATCTCGAGAGATCCCAACATAAAGGAGGTAAATGAAGAAGCTTTCTCATTCTGGTACAAGCAGATGGTGGATGTGGTGGCGAGGTAGCAAAGGGTCTCGAGGAACTTGTTGGACAGATATTCCTCTCAGATATGGTTTGGGGTCACCCACAAGAAGAGATATATCAGATCCACTTGCGTGGACAAAACCACGTTCAAAATGAAACCGTTAAAGTTTCAGGTTGAATAAAAGGCATTCCACACCGAAGTTTGTTCATGGTCGGGAGTCAGAATGGAGATCATAAGTGGAATACATCACTATTCATTTGAGGGCATGCCACCGAGAGAACTACCAGGGGAGACACCAGAGGAAACAACGAGTAGAGTTTCTCGACTGCAGCTAACAACTTTACTAGAAGAGATGGACACGAGGGTAAAGGGCTTCAATTGGGTAATACAAACTCTCACAAGTGCTTCTCCTATGTTTCCTTCTTTTTCAGAGTTTCAGTCTTCAAATTCATCATCACCCTCCATGATTGCACCTATCGTCACTGCCCTACCTTCCACCATGTTTAATTCACCCCCAACAACCACAGTAATTCCAATCCGAAAGAGTAAGGCACCTAAACCACCAGTAGCTACCCCCAAGGCCAAGAAATCAAGAATCATGGTGCCTAGGAAAATAGTTGACCTCACCGAGGAAGATCACACCCAACTCATGGATACATGAGTACTAATTCAAGAAGAGCCAGAGGTGGCCACCCAGGTCACCTCCGAGCTACCTGTGTTTAATTCGTTCTCGGTTTTGAATATTCAAACATCGTCTCCACCCCACACTCACACCTTTTCACCTCACACTCACCATTCATCACCCCATACTTCATTCACTTCCAAGGACCAATCCACCCGCACTCCATCCACATCAAAAACTATCTCGGACCCAGTAAAGGTAAGAAACAAGACCAAGGGGACACCAAGGCAGAAGTTAACTCGAGCATGGCTATGGTACTCGAGGTTAACCAACCTTTGGTGGGGTAGGGAAATTTCCTGGAACTATTAGTTCAGGGGTGATCTTTAACTGCAGACACAACACCCTTGCTAAAGGAGATGAACACATTTCAGCAGGCCAATTTAATACTACAGCAGATTCAGCCGACCACGAGTATGAATAACCCAGAAATTCAGCTGCCACAATAGAACCAACCTGCATCACCGCATGAGCACTCAACAAGATCAATATCCAGTGGGAAACCCCTTAGAGAAAGACCACCAACCCATGACATGTCAGGCACTGAGAGTATGCAAACCTGGGGGACCGATCAACTATACAACTTCATTCAGTGAGCAGCACAACAAGAAGAAGGGCTGCATAACAACCTCCAGCAGAGGTTCGAGCAACAACAACAATATATCAGTGTGCTTACTGAAGAGCACAATTAGCTAAAAGGGGAGAAGGAAAGTCCGCAAGAAAAACTCGAAAAGGTAACAGGGATCTTCAAGGATTTCTCGCCAACAGTAATTGCCAAGGATGACAAGACGCTGGAGGACATATCGGCCTGCTCCATGGTCGAACGGTCTATCTGAGTAAAAGTAACATGTCCAAATCTCAGCAAGGAAAACCAAGAGCTCAAAAAAATGCTCGCAGCACAACTAGCATTACCATATCCTGCTGTGATATAGGTCAAGAAGGTTACCGAGAAGAAGAAACAGGTAACCGGAATGCAGGAAACCCTGGGGATGACAGTCAAAGAGGCTTACAACATCCCGAAGCATTTACACAGATGATCTAATTCTTTAACTATGAAAGCCCAACCTATCTCAACACAAATTCAGTATATTTCAAAAGAGATAAAAGAGGCCACAGATCCAGTCAGCATTACCCAGTTCTACAACCAAGTGGAGGTATTGGAAACCAAGATATAGAAGATAGAGGAGCATTCTGCTGCCACAAATTAGGTCCTTAGAGAATTGAGGTAGCTAGTTAAGCATACAACAGATGGCCATTGAGGTCGAAATAAAAATCCAAAAAATATTCAGCAAACTGCCAACCATAGCAGGCGAAACTGAGGCTGAAAGAGTTGCCACCAAAATTGACCAGCTCATTAAGGAATGGCAACATGCAATTAATGAGTTCACAAAACTGAAGTCTTCAACATTATGAAATGTTCCCGAGTTGGGGCCTTTGTTTAGACAGGGCGAGGAAACAGAGAAGACAGAGTCAGCTGCAGAAGTAGATAGACCAATGGAAACTGCAGCAATAGGAACATATTGACTTGAGATGAGTCAATAGTATGTGGTCAGGGCCTGTTGGGGCCTTTGTTTTGAAAAAGGAACAATTTTGAGTTGCGGAGAATAGGTGGTGGAGTGCAATCATGGTAGATAGTGAGCTGTCAAGGTTGCAGATAGCTGGAAGATAGGTGGCGCAACAGTTGAAGAAAACAACAAAGATGGGAGGTACGTGAGACAAAGACAATCAACAATTCTCCCAGTAATAAAGGAGAAGAGGCAAAAAATGGAGCAGGAAAAGAGGAAAATACTGACATTCATGTTGGCGGAAGAACAAATAGGAAATTAGCCAGCGTAGACAGGAGGTTAGTCCATCAGAAGGATGAGGAAGAGAGCTGTAGGAGAGCTCTGTTAGATCTCTGTTGTACTGAACCACCCTGTAATAGACTCTGTAGAGAGATGTAAGTTGTTTTGATAATGATAATGGAATATGTCTCTTGCTGTGTTTGATGTTATGACTTAAGTGTTAGTTCGTTGCTTATTGTGAATGTATGCGCTGTTTTAAATTTTAATTCAGCATCCTGAATATGCTTAATGGTTGATATCTCATACAAAGTAGTGAGACCTGTTTGTTGTTTCAAGTTCCTTTAGTTTCTCTTCATGGTTGTAATCAGTTGATACTTGATCTGTCTCCTAACCTTACTAAGGTCATGACACGCCTCGGGTGAGACGCTTTGCTCCTTGGAGTAGGGTGAAAATGTTGGCGTTGTGCTAGACTACTGCGGAAACCTTGTTGGCCTCCATCCCGAACCCGGGTCTTGCTTAGGGACCTCCTTTTTCGCCAACATTATTTTTCTTCAAAAGATAAGCCCCCCCATATAAAATTTGGAAATAATAACTTGGATTGAATTTTGATTTCTATTTTTGAATGAATTTTATGTTTCATAATTTTTCGCTTTTTATGTTTTCATCATCTTCCTCTCCTCGATATATTTCTGGTGATATAAAATTTTCCTCATTTTGAGCATCAGATCAAAATTTATGTCCCTTAGAAGTTTTGTTGTTTTTCTTATTTTTTTTTAGTGACGTAGAAACCTAGGTGGAAAGTGATGCGGAAATACTCATGTGTATCCTCATGCTCACATATACCTTTCTTATGCTTTTGAATCCATATTATGCAAGAATATTTGAGAATGTTCTTGTCTTAGGCTGTCTCCTTCTCGCTACTTTTCATACAAGTAAACTTTGAAAATCATCGAGACCTAGAGAGCCCTAGGTTCTGAGATAACGTGGCAATCCTACCATGTGTCCCTCCATGATGATGCCACGTGTCGCTTCATTCCAACCATATCATCTTACCAAAATCACCTTTTCCACTTGACATGTGGCACTTCCATGTAGACGACACATCAACAATCTAGCCACATCAACATTAATGCCAACACACCTCAGATTTCACTCAATTTTGTTGGAAAAGTTTCAAAATCACTCGAAGGCCTGAGGTTCTGAGATAATCTAATTCAAGAAAATTGAAACTTATGTATCTCATATCTCGCCATATCAAAGGAATCCATATTGATGCCTTTTCACTTAATCCTTCCAAGAATTTAAACCCAAGAGATAAAAAAATTCATGTCAATGACAATATTTTTGTGTTAACTAACTGGATGGAATCCATTGGCCAATGGCCAAAAACTGGTGGTTGGAATTTTGAGGTTGCTAAAATCTAGAGACCTCTGGATCTTGGGGGTTTTCATTCCATCAATCTCTCATTCTCCCAAGATCTTGATGGCTTGAGATAAACCAGATCTCAAGAACTTGATGTTTCGAGATACAAATCTTTGTTTCGAATCTTGTTCAATCATGGACTATTTAATGTCGGCCCTTTTATTTTATATACTTCTTAAGAATGTGACACTTGATAAAGTCTTAATATAAATATTACAGTTGATTGAAAATTGGGTTTTTCATCTCGGACCTTAAAGTCATACATGCACCTCTCCTCCTATCATATTCAGATGTGTGTATTTTGTTTTATTGTTTTTCAGATTTCGACACACATTCCTAAAATTTACAACACCTACTATAGTTCTAGCCCCTTACCTGAAACCATATAATTTACCAAAATAAATATAAACTAGTGAAACATCCCTCTCATTGTGCATGTGGTATAATGTGTAGAGTTTGTAATATCAATGATCATGATTTACTCACAGTCTTGATCAAACAACTGTTGAGTGTTGAATTTTGAAAAACATGAAGCTAAGGTTCTAGAGATCTAATTTTGGCATGGAATGGTCCACCAATTAAATGAAATCAAGGAGAATATTTCTAATTGGTTAATTTTGAATAAATTTAGAGAAAGAACCAGTAAAATCCATTGAAATATCGATGTGTTGTTTTTGTTTTGATTTTCTTGTAAATTTGTTTTTCCTTTTACTAATTAAATATTTTCTATTTCCCATAGGTATTTAGTTGGTCACTCATGATTTGTGGATTGGATCTCTAGATGTAAGGATTCGATCCTCCAACTCATGGAAAATCAGAGAATTAATGTTCATCTCTATTTTTCAATTATTTTTTGAATTGTCGTTAAACAACGTTGTTTTGTTTTGTTTTGTTTTTTTTTTTAATAAAATTTTTAATTTAATGATTATATTAGCTCAAAATTTCATGAAAGAACATACATCCAATAGGCTTCATCATCAAACATGTCACTGGATAGGTGGTCTCAATATGCCCACTAGGAAACCAAATGTTTTTGAACACCTACAAATATAGTAATTAGCCCAAAAATTTAAAAGTATCAAAAATTATAGCATCACTAAAGTGTCTATAATTGTTAACATAGAAAAATCGTACACACATTTGTATAGATCATATGAAACCCAAAGTTAGAAAAAAAACATTTACAAGTGAAACTTTTCCAGCTGAATACATCGTAAGAATTAAAAAATCAAATATTTTCAAAACTTACAATTAAAAAACAAACCTGTGCGTGCTATTCAAAGGTCAAAATTCAATACTGCGTGACTATTTATTCGATAGTCGTGTGAGTCGATTGAAAGTACAACTAGTAATTTGGGACCACTCCACATGATTTGAGCTAACTACCCTTGACATGTACTGCCTAAGGACAAAATATTTCGAGCCTACCTAGAGATATGCAACCCCCAAGGGAGTCCTCTTGTCCTTCTCTCAAGTAATTTTCTCATTAATGAGCCATGGGAGGGAAAGAGGAGTTCAAAATATATATAAAGAAGGCATTGGAAGACCACGAGGAGAAGAAGTTTGAGCATTGTTATGCTGGAAAAATTTCCTCAATGAAATCCTTTATTTCATTGTTGAGATAGTTCCATCATTATTGAGATTTCTCTTAGCTTCTTTGAGAGAGAGTGAGCTTGCATAGGAGATTGAAGAAATGAGTTCCTTGCTAAGAGATCTTGAGCACCATTGCTCAAGAAACTCTCTTCTATTGTTTTTATATCTCATTTGTAGCTCTTCTACCAATAATAAATAAATGGCATTCTATTCCTATGTCATTGTTGATGTGTTTATGCTTCATTTAAACACTATTTCATGTTCTTTGTTTTAGTTTTTGTTTAATATTAATCATGCACTGTTCTTATCTCATTCCATGCTTTGTTCATTCTTATTTAAGCACTAAAATCATCCAACTGTTTGTACGCTCTTTGCAGGTGAAAACCAAACTACAAGGAAAGGTGTTTTGGGACCCTTAATCAACAAAACACCAAATAGAAAATGGAAACCATACTTTGAGCCTTTCTTTGATTTAATTGGTTGTGTTTTAGGTCCCCTCTCTTTGCATTTTCACTATTTTTAGCATCCATAATTTCTCTGGAATTTGGAACTCCCACTTAGTCCTATTCATGGTCCGAATAATACGTCAATTCAATTTTTCGAGCTGGTCACACAGATTTTCCCTTAAGCAGACACGTGGGTCGCATGTCTGTGTAGAGAATAACCTACGTAGTTCATATAAATACCAAAAAAACATTGCAAAATTTCTTTCTTGATTATTTTTGCAACACTTAATGAACTGCCTACACTCCTATATTTTTTCACAGTTTAGATAGACTTATTAATTACTTTGCTAACCACTATTAGTAAGTTAATTGTTTATTTTACTTAGAAAAATTACAACTCACATAGCTTGACTAGGGGAAATTAAGTGGCCCTAATACACACATATTTTCTATCTTTTTTTTTTTCTCAATTCAATCATCACACATAGCTTAATTAGGAGAGAGTAAGTGGCCCATTATCCATACATATTTTTGACTAACCAAAGCTTTTCAATTTTTCAAATTTTCAAATTTTTATTATCGGGACTAGGAATGGGTGTTAGTAAGAAAGGGAGTAGCCCCTACTTCCCTTGCATCCTTGTGATAATCATGGGTTTGCATCTAAAATATTTTTCAAAGAACTCATTTCCATCTCCCTATATGCTCACATAGTTTAATTAGGAAAGAAGTGGCCCATTATCCACACATGATTTATTTTCTTGCAAGAAACAATCATAACATAGCATAATTAGGGGAGTTGTAAAGGATCATCACACATCCATATTGCTTCACAGTCTTGTATGCTCACAGTTTCACTTGCATACACTTTCACCTCACACACTTAACTCATCTAAACTTTGTATCAAGGGTATCCACCTTTTGGAATATTGATAATTAGTTTCTTCGAAGCTTACAATTTTCACATCATAGGTGAATAAGCCTCTTTAAAAAAAACTCTATAATTTGAACACATTGAATTCCCCACACGGATCAAAAAATAATTTATACTTCAGGTTGGGACCACAGGGATAGGAATACCATAATCTGTCATGGTTGTTTACATTCTAAAACATAGAATTTTTCTTATAGGATGCTTAAAATCCTCCATCATCCCACGAAAAAGAATACCCGAGCACACCATAAACCCAATTCAGAGGGGGGTTAGGCTTAGGTATCAATGTGTGCCGTTCTTTACGGGGCTACCTGGCTCGTCTAGGACTCCATATTGTTGACTAATTTCCAAGAAGATCAAGACTCGACTGCCCCTATGGGATGAAGGTAACATTAGTGGCCAAAATTTCAGGGCATATTTCCCTATAGGTGGAGGTGTGGGAATCACTAAAACCTCTCGATACTTTAGTTGATTCTTGGTTGTTGGAAGTGTCGCTAGTACTTTTAGGACATGGCCCTAGTACCCTTCCAAAAGAATCCTCACAAGGCCCAATTAATATTTTAGTGGAAAGGACACATAAGTCTTCTAGGATTTTTTATCATACACAAACAATAAGAAACCAGTTTTTGCTTGATTGATGACATAAAATAAAGTTAAAGGGAGAATTCACCTCTCGTTTTTCCTTTGTTTTATATATGTGGTTCATTTTCTTTGATAAAATTTCCCCTCTCACCATATAAATTAACATTCACCTAGAAAGGGAACCATATGGTAACCAAGGGTTACCCGTCACTCTCATTACATTCTAAACCTCCACCCTTTACTGTGAGGTGTTCCTGGTCTCTCGCTATTGAGGCGTAGAAGACACCATTAAACCACTGTTATTGGGTCATCCTTTATTGGATAAACCTTGCTGGGGACACCTCCCCATCAAGGAACCACTTTTACTACCCCTATAGGGAGTCCACACACTACTCCCCCAAGCAACCCTACTAGTTCTCAAGGGAACATTTTTCACATTACATCCCCAGGTCATACTAATATGGATAACAACATAAAGATCTCGTTTGTTTCTTATTAAACCTACCATAATTAACTAATATCACCTGTTATCACTCATTAGTTTAAACAATTCCATTGATATGGTTCATGCTGTCTCATAAGTCATTTTCATGAAAAAAATAAAATAAAATTTGCATTTGGTGATATCCACCATAAGTCTAAAAACCATCCCAAACCATGTCATATCATGCCAAATCAACCTAATCTCATCTAGTTGTCATTTCGATGCATTTTAATCACAAAATATTACACCTATTAGTTTTTCATAGCTTCACAATGAATTACAAGGAAAATCAGCAGATTTCGCTACGAAACTGCCTAACAGTTCCATAGCGAATCTGTCAGTGGCTAAACCGTTTTCACTACGAAACTAGTTTTTTCTACAGAAAGTGTCAGAGTGCTGTGAGGTGTCAATTTTCTATTAGATAAGTAAAGGATGAGGTTATTTGAGTTCTTTATGATGATTCCCAAACATGCATAGCCATATTTTTTTGTCATTATTGTCTTTTATGGTCACATGTGCCATCATCAAAATTCGAGTTGTCAAATTGTTGGGATGCTAGTTTGTCATTATTATTATCACTTTTTAATACCTATTTCATCCATTTCTACCATTATTTATCACGTCATTTATCATAATTTATCATATAATTCCATTTTATAATTATTTATGCTCTTATGGATAAATATTATTTCTTTTCCTTTATTATTAATAAATTAATGATTATTAGCATAATTTTACCAATGATGGTTTATTAATATATTTTGTAACATCACTCACCATTTTAGCCTCCAAGATATTTTCCAGATTACAAATTTTATCTCCAGATCATCATTCAATATTCCAACTCAGAAATTCACTGGAATAAGAAGTGTCAGTTTTGTGTTGGACATTCTGGGAAAATGGAGAAGAATATCGAAAATACGAAACATGGGTTTTGTCCAGAATGGACCGAATTAATTTTAGTGAAGAATGGTTTGCCCAAATTTGGTCCGTATTAAGAGAAATGAAAGGTTCTCTGAGGACGATTTTCTCAGATTCACTGTTGCGGCCATTTTCCAAATTATCTCAGCTGCAAATCCAAATTCGACCTATTCTTGTTGAATGATTGATGGAAATATATTTTCTTGTTGATCAATTGGTTGAAGACAATAAAAATTTGTTATGAGAATCATTTTTTAATTATATCTATTGTAACTTCTCTCTGCGCTGTGCGTATTTAAATGGAAAATAGAGATCAGCGAAGGGGGGATTGAATATGGATCAATTGAGAATTAATTCAGATTTTATTATGGGATTGATATACTGATATAAAAGAGTGAATATTGTAGATTAGACCATATTACATGCTACATTATGTATCTTTCATTTATGCATCATTTGTAATGGACATAATGCAGTTCTGAAAGGACAGACTTGTGTTGTAATGATTTCGATGATCAATAAATAAGTTGTGTTGCTGCTCATTCGATTATTCTGAATTAACTTAGCAGTGCTCACTGGCGGCTAAGGGCCCGACCTCTTGTGGAGTTCACTGCGTCTTTGTATTATATTTATGATTCTTGCAACATGTGAGTGATTTGATTTAATATTTATTTCTTTTAATCACATTGCTTTACAGTTTCCTGTTTTATAGCTTGTTGTTTCAATATTCTATGAATTCGTTTTATTACATAAGTTGTGATTGAACCACATTGCTGTTCCTTTCCACCATAACAAGATTACTATTCTTTAAAACTTACATTGTTATGCTATTCATTTCTATTCAATAGCCTTGCTGTTCATTCCAGATATTGTTGTTCATTTCATGATTGCTGTTCATTTCCATTAGATAGAATTTGCTGTTCATTTCCGATTGTTGTTCATTTCCATTTGCTATTCTTTTCTAGTAAATAGATTTGTTATTCATTTTTGTTAACTAGTTTACTGTTTATTCCTTTTTGCAAGTGATTGGTTTTGCTTTAGAATAGTTTGCAGTGAGCTTGTTTTTCCATTTCCATTTCACCATTGTTAATTTAATTCAGTTATCATTTCCAATTAGTTGCTTTGGTGTGGAGTGTAAGCTCAACAACTGTAAAGGACATTGGCTATTATTGTCTAAGTTCTCAGATTGGGGATCTTGTTATGTTCTATTTCATTTACATAAGTTGCCAGAGGATCTTGTTATGTTTTATTTCATTTACATCAGTTGCCAGAGGATCTTGTTATGTTTTATTTCATTTACATCAGTTGCCAAAGGAAAGAGTTATTACTACTCCATCCTTGACTGATGATTGCTGAGTGAGGGTTGGATTTTATAGCCTTAAGTTTCATATTGCTGTAGTTAGATTTCATTTTCAAGCATCCGTTTACTCTTGTATATGAAACAATGTACTACATTTTAAGAAACATTACTCTATGGGATTATAGTGTGCACATACTGTGTACACTCTTGAAATAAGAGGACTTGCCTGGGTTGATAATTAATGTGGGATAAATAAGAGTTTTAAAAGGCACCTTTTAGCACCAAACAAAAATAACCTTTTAAAAATTTACCCCAAGCTGATCTTTGTCATTTACTGTTCAATCCTTGCATGTGAAGTATCCCACTATTGATATTTTGAGAGTCGTTCTGGTTACATAACTATTTTTTGGTCATTCAACTTTTCACTAATAATCGAAGTATACTATACCAGCTAATTTCGTTAAAATCGCTTACTATGTTAATTAGAAATTTAAAAAAGGAATAGTACCTTTAATTAAACCATAATTTAATTATTATTCTACCATGTTTAACCCAAAATGCAGAAATTAATGAGATAAACCCATAGTTATCTTATTATTTTCTATAGGAATAATTATTTAAATGGTAGTTCTCTGTTAAATATGTATCTGTAACCGTATCTACCAATAATCAAATAAATCATTATTTATTTGATTATACTCCATTTCCTTAAAAAGATAACAAATCATTTATTTATCGTTCTTTCTTCCTTCCGTCCATATTTTTCATTAATCAAGGGATTCGACCCAAGCCACCACTCCTTCTCCAACAAATAATAAATATTCTCAGAGGTGGTTCTAGATGTATCATTACTATTTTAATCTGAAAATGAAATATTCAGAAGGACCCAATATTTTGTTATAAATAGAGGGTTTTTCTCCCCATCATTCTTCACCACAGTATATTGTACGCTTCCGGATTCAGGCACTCTACCATTTTCTACTCAGCAAGCCCTACCAGCTTTCATCAGGTCAGTTTTCATCTACAAGAGAGAGAAAAGCTTGGGATCTCAAGTGCGTCGAGGATCACAAAGAACTCATCCTATCGAGGAGATCTGACATACCTTTCTTGTTTCTCTCCCCGTGCCCCTAATATAAAAATTCATTCAAAAAATTGTTTCTTTGTTTTTTGTTCGTTGATGCATGATAAATTACTTTCACCCGTTTAATATCTTTCTCCATTTATAGATCTGTTGTTGCGCACTTTTAACTACTAATTGCAGAATCAAGGATGTTACAGCTATTATTGTTGTTAGGCTATTAGTTATGCGAGTTGTGCTATTTCGTACGCTTGTTGCAAAGAATTATAACAACAAATGGCGATCGAAGCATTTGTTTTAAATTACGATCAACAATGTCATATTCCCCGCATTCAAACGCCCAGTTCTTTAGCTTTTTTGTCGCTAGTTTTTTTCTTCGTTGTCTTTTTTCTCAATACAAACCTCAAAAACCCAAAATTTCTAACTTCCGTAAAGCTGCCCTATCGCGCAGTATAAATATCAGTCGCACCGAGACGGCAATTTTTCGTAAAATAAAACACGCAATACCGGAACGTGTCGCACCAGCCTGCACCGCGACCCGAGCCACCCCCGTTCGTTTCCGCGATCAACTCGTACTGTGCCGAACTCGCGACCGCCTTTTCTCGCATTTTTTCCATCGCTCGTTCCGCCGTGCAGCTCGCCGTGTTTTCCGCTCGTTCTCACCGCTCGACCAGACCGATTCGTTACCATTTTATGGAACTTGCCTTTAGGCTTTAGTGTACCCCCCAGCCAGGAAGAGCCTGTACCCAGCCACCGTCGGTTTCGCAGCTTCACCTCTCTTTTTCCGGGTATCCGTGACCTCACTTCCGCATCCACTAGCCTAGCCTCTTTTCCTTTCAAATCACCGTCGTTTTGTCGGACCTCCCCAGCGTCTCCCCCCCGCCTGCCCCCCTCTTCGGTTTTTTGCCGTATTTCCCTTTTTCCGTGCACCCGCGCACCTTGCCCTCCCCGCCCTCGTCGTGATTCCACCGTCCGGCAGCTTCGTTGTCTTCCGTATCTCTCGTCCTCGACCCTAGTCCCTTCGCGGAGCTTCCTTTGTGTGTGTGTCTCGTGCTTTTTTCCTTTCTTTTAGCATAGTTTGAGAGACTCACCTTTCTTGGTTAAAATAGATGTATCCGTAGTCGTTATTTTTCTCGTTATTTCGCATTTTATTCTCGTTTCTCTCGTAGGTTTATTTTCACGCGAGCACACTTTTTTGCTCTCGCAACAACGGAAAGGGTTTACAACTAAAATTGAAGCACACCACAATCGACCTTAAGTGAAGAAGGCCGTTTGAGTGATCACCGCAAGACTTCTAAAATTGACCTGCCATCGCACTTTATCCGGCTTTCTGACCTTCGTGATTTTGTCCTTTCCTCGCTCACGTGTTTCTTCGCCCGCCGCGCTCTCATGCGCCTTTTCCCAGACTTCTTGGCCTTCATCTCGCTCGGATCGATTCGTTCGCACGTCGCTGCCGAGCTGGCCCACCTCGAGTCCTCGTACTCCGACTCTCCCACCCTTTGTGTCCCCTTCTCCCGGTTTCCCTTTTACTCTTCACCATGTCCGGGATTGTGGCCCAATGCTAGCGGCCCCAATACCGGCCCCTACTTCTAGCGGAACCGCCGCGGGCCGCCCTCACCCGGCCACCTCGTGCCGCCGCACATTGCAGGCCCCGCCCTCCCCGACTTCACTGGGCCGACGACCACCCGCTCCGACTACAAGGTTGGCCCGGCCTACTGCGCCACCGTTACCTTCGATATCCTTGGGTTCGAGGGCCTTAATGGCGGAAGACCCAACCAATCACGTCCTCCCGCCCACACATGGTGTTCTCCAACCTGGTCATCAGTGACCCATCCGTTCGTTTGCCTCCGAACGCACGCCACGGCCAAGCCTTCAAATGGCATGTCGAATGCCACTTCCTTCAATACCACGTTCGAGACTCTTGCTCAAGCTTCTTCTGCTGTCGTACTTCCACCTCCTCCCTCTCCGACATGACACACCCACGCAGCTCTTGACTTCATTTAAGCAATCCTCTTCAGCCACGCCTTTCGCCCATGTTCGGTGAATGGTTACCAAGGACGAGCTAGTGCTCATGTCTTCCTTCCCAAGATCGAATGTAGGCGGAATCGGTTCCTTCGCACCCTCCCCGTCTCTACCCGGCAGCGCACGCCCTCTCACTTTCAACCGAAGAAGCGCCCTCCAAATAGCTTTAAAATATGACCGCACTCACGTCAATCGGGTTATGTTTATACTGCCTCCGCCCGACATTCCGTGCCCGGTGGGCGCTAACGCCCCGGGCATCCTGTCTCCGCCGACGCATTGTTGATCTCTTTCCCACCCATCGCTCACTCCTCCCATGAGCCATGGTCTCCCGGTGGAGGGGCCGCACCTCAAGCACCCCCCTCCCGCAATATATTTCCAGACATGGAGATGCCTCCTCCTTGCCCAACTCTCGCTACCTCAATGTCGCCCAACCCAACCTCTCCTTACTTTGTATTCACACACCGTGCGCCACCCCCCGTATATGCGCTTCCGCCCTTGCCCCTCACACCGTTAACAGGATATAACCCTCTTGTATGTATATTTGTACGAAATAGTATAAACATTAACCCCCTTCTTCTCAAAGAAGCAACAGAGGTAACTAAAATCTTGTCCGCTTCTTTAACCGAGACCCGACCTTGGTATGGACTTAACACTAGCAATTGCACTGGCAGCATCACGCCTGTGTCGTGACAAAGTTACCGCACAAATGCCTCCTTCGTGTTGGTGTGCTCACGCCGCCGCCACACCACGATTGTCCTCTCACCCCCGCATGCGCGTACGTGGCCCCAAGCCACATTGCGCGGACAACACGCTCCCTCACGCTCCTCCTATCGTGCTACCACTCGGCCCGGCATCATGTTCGACCCATCCTTTTCTCAATAGGAGTCCGTGCTACTCAACCCTCGACAACTACGCAGGCGCCCAAGGACCCTCGTTCATTTCTGTCCTGCGCACTACCAAGATTCTGGTGACAGCCCGATCGTCCCTTCTCACGTACCCTCACCTTCAAACTCGGTCTCGCCAAAACATTCTCAAGTTTCTCCCCGCCGCATCATTTCCAGCTCTGGCATTGTGCTCTACGGTGAGCCTCTTTCGACACCTGCTGGCCCTTACACATCCCTCAACCTGTGTTGAGGTTCACCTGTGATTCCAAAGGAACCATTATTAACAAATTTCTTCAACATACAAAGTAGGTTGTTGTTCGAATTTGGTTTTACAGTGTCATCACAAGTGAGGCAACGAAGAGTATAAAGAATCATGGCATTTGGTAACAGCAAACAGTGTGTGGCCACAAAGAACCCATGATTTTGAAGATGCCTAGAATGAGGTGAATCTTCAATTGCCATGGAGGGTTTTCGTGAGGACGGTCGCTGCACAGCCTTAAATTGCAGTGGTTTCTGAAGTATATATTTTCAAATACTTGCCACAAATTTTACAAGGACAAATACTGCTGTTGGGATTTTTAATCTCATAGTACACAGAATGTATCACAAGCTACGAAATTTTATATGGTGAAGAACAAGGTTTAAAGGCAATAAAATTTCTTAACGTGTACGTAAGAGTTTCTCAAGAAGGACAATAAAGGAGATGATATGAACAATGGCATCACTAGGAGTTATATGAAAATAGAAAATTATGTGTGTTGTTGCTACATCCAAAAATACTTCACATGAAGGAATATTCCATATGGTTTATTCTCACTATTTTACCCTTCTACATTTTTTTGGTAAGAAAACTCTTGACCCACCTTCTTTTTTTATATAAGGAGTTTGGGAAAGGGCCAACAGAGTTCAGTCAAGTCAAGGTAATGAGCACATCTATCACCATGGTTTCACATAAAATCGTTAGTGATGGAAGAGTTCAAAAGCAAGTTAAATACATTGACCTCCTTTTGTTTATGAGAGTGGGTATGAAGTAGATGTAGTGACTCCAAAGAAAGTTAAAACCAAAATCATTACATCACCATAGCATCCCTAACCGTAACACAAGATATTGTGAAAGAAGGAAGACATTTTCCGTAGAGCCAATGGACATTGAAGAAGAACTCCTTTTCAAGAAATTTATATCCTCATCCAAAGACTGCTAAAGGAATATTAGGGCCAGTGTTATAAGAATAACAAGGACTTATCAATGAAGAAATTTCAAGTAGATATTACGCATGTAATAGATATTGGAGAGTCCCCACAGTGGAAAAAAAACATTGAAGGTGATGAAGGAAATTCAAAGAGAGGTAAGTCCGTTGCTGAAATTGGATTTTGCAATAGAGATGCCGGTTTGCTATTTCTCAAACGATGAAGTCAATGACTAGGTCACAGAATGCAAAAGAAGTGCTATGAAAAGAAAAAGGGTAGAGAAAACTAGCAGAAGGTATGTAGCTGCAGAAAATCATAGATTTATCCTCACATACAGGAATATCACCCACAGAAAGGAAAGGAGAATATGGCTGAAAATCAGAAACAGAAATATCGCTATTAGAACAATAAGAATCAAGGGAAGAAATACTTGAGCGAAATAAATAAGAACTGTATTCAAAGGTCAGAAAGTTTGATCAGAGAATGAAAATGTGACACCACTCAAATGTTTCTTAATCCATGAGTAATGCCAAAACACTGTTGAAAAGTGACCAAGCCTTCAAGATTGTTAGAAAAACATACCAAGAGGATGAATTTTTTTTTTTACCTGCAAAGATGAAAACAGACTGGCTGCAAAATCAAGGAAGACCTTCGAGAATGTAAACGATACATATCTTGTTACGAGCTAGAGAAGAGAGGACCGAAATGAAAGCGATTGTTGAACTGGAAATGAAATCACAGTTAATGAAGATGAAACCCCCAAAGACCCAAGGGTTGGAGACGAGACAGCTTTTGTTAAGGTTTCTAGTCAGATAGTGGAGCATAATTTTGGCTTAGAAGACTGGCCCAGTGATTACAAAATTCCATACCGCCTTATTATGCGCTCATAGCTAGGCTCCAAGCTTGAAGGCCAAAAAAACACGCTAAATTTCTCAAATATTAATTTTTTCCTTTAAAAATTAGGTTTTACAATAACTGTTATGAGATCGATCGTATTTACATTTTTTCAAAAAATGTTTTTGACTAGCAAGAGATGGTAGAGGGAAGGAAGAAAGAGAGAAAGTTCAAATTGGCTATTAAACTACGCTTGCAAAACGCCTAAAATGCCATGTTTTGTAGTGAGGTTTTTGTGTTCTGTGGCATGTGCAGAAGATCAACTAGTTTGGGGCATCCGTCAGTATGAGAGAGGACATCCTAACAAATTTTCATGACTCAACATGTACTTTATACCAAACATCATGAAGACAAATTATAGTTGGTGTTATTGATTCTTTCAGAAAATAGGACAATCGTTACTAAATTTTTGGAAAGTGTATTTATGTCTTACAACAAGGAGAATTCCATTCACCTGAACTCATTCATGCAATGATCCCACTATTAGAAAAGTGTGGAGGTAATAAATGTAACGAGTCCCACTAGGAGACAAAACTTAGTTACTAGGGTGTCTTTTTACACCGAGAAATAGAGTTACCAGCTTGGGGCCAGTCGGCCGCAGTGTTCGAGGACCCAACATCCTATACGAAAATAGTGCCTTATTTATAGACAGAAGATAAAAATATCAAAGGTTGGAGAATATTGTACTAAATCGAAGCATTTCCAGAATAGTTTCGCCTTCTGGTAGAATATACAGCTATATTTTGCTTCTTTACCCTAGATTGAAGGGAGGTGTTCAATGCAAGTGTGTTTTATATATTTTCATATGCTTAAACATTCACATCCAGTTTGATTTTCTAATTACATTCAAATTTCATGGTAACATGTTCATATTTCTTTAGAGGTTAAACTATATTGTTTTCCATGTTATGTGTGCATTTCCATCTTTTCATTTAAAACCTCCATTTGCTCCAGTTTCATAATAGTTGAAATATTTTCTTTGCTGACACGATGTTGACCATAATCTCAATGGTAGCAAGTCTTTAAATTTTTCAAATTGTAATCATCAACTGTTACAATTACAGAGTTAGCTATCTATTAGGAATTTCATTGAAAATGATAAGTTACCTTGGAGAGATCCTTTATCAAAACTAAAGAGTGCTAATACTAAGTCATGGTTTAAAGAGTTATATTGTTGATTGATGAGCAACACGAATAAATTTCCAGGATAAAATTTTGGTGTGTCTGCTTATGAGCCTCAAGACACATTTTAAGTTTGTGTGCAAACAATGAAGCTGAATTTGGAGGTAGTGAGCTAGAACTTTTTCGAGGCCATGTGTCCACTTGGTGGGGACTCAATGCTACAATTTTCATGCTTAAAGGTGATTCAAGAAAAATATACACAAGGAGAAATCTAGATCCTAACCTACACCTACTATCACAGGATAATCCAGAGGATTTCAAAGGAATGAAAGGTGTTTTCAAAATCAGGTATTCTACCACATCGAAGAGTTTTTGGTCTTTGAAATTATTCAAGTCCAAGATAGCAATTAGATGATAAAATTCAAGAAGTTTTATTTAGGTCTTAGAGAAAATGAATTGGATTACAGTCCAGACTGCATAAAGACTAGCACGATATACTATCCTTAGTATCCAAAAAGAAGAAAATTAGAATTTCGGGGAAATGGTATTACATCAAAACTATCGTTAGAGAGGAGTCTTAGCAAGTTAAAAGAGTTAGATCCATCCTAAAATAAAATTTTTGTATACTTTTTTCCGAGGAGTTCATTTAGATTCCATTCACAAATACTAACCACACCATACCCCCAGCAGCTCATCTTCTCCTAATGTTTTTCATGAAAATAACAGTAAAATCCTTGCCATTATGGCTGGAGTTGTTCCACTCCACCTCTCCTCCTTCGTTGCACCGCAAGAGATACCTACTTGTTCTCCCTTTACAGTTCTTCATGACCTCCATAAATACTTAGCTAGAATTAAAACCTTTGGGGATGGAAGAAGAAGAAATAACAAATCGAGAACACATGTAGACAAATTCAATGATTTCATCGACAGAGAGGAGGTAGACTTGAAGATGTTAAAATGAGATTATTTTATCAAAGTTTCAACGTAGTGTAACAAAATGGTTTTTAAAGCCCTAGCTCAACAAGTCATGGCATCTTTTGGAACCTCCGTTTTGAAGACAGTTTTTTGAGAAAATGGGGAACAGGAAAACTCAAAGGAGGTCCCGATCGAATACAAATTTTAAAAGATCCTTGTATGAATCTATCCAAGAATTTTTTCAAGAGGTTTAACAAATTCTACAACCATATACCGCTCATCTTAAACCTCCCCCAGAAGCCACTAATTAGAAGCAAAAGAGAGTATTTGATTATGTTTTCTCATTTTGTTTAGGGAAAGAGAGTCTGGCTTTCAGGCATAAATGGTTATCGAGATGTTACAGAAGTGAAATGATAGAAGATAAAAGGTCTAAGATGGGTAAAAAAATTCAAAATAATAAGAGAAACTCTTCCTCTCGTATGATAAGTTTGACCGATGTTGAAGACCAGCAGAGAACTCATTGACATATTTAACCACTTTCGAGCCTCTTCCCACACAACATGATCTACAAACTTAAACCCACAGCTTAGGAGGCTTTAGAATCAACAAATACAGGGAGAAAACAAAATCAGCCTCGATTTCAAGTGTGAGGCCTCCTTTTCGGTGAGAAGATAATTTGATTGTTGAAGAGGAAATTTCAGCCCTGAGAGATTCATGAAGATACTATCCACCGTCAAGATGAAAACGTGTTCAGGATGCTCTTCGACGAAAGAGGAGAATGATGAGTCCGTCATTATTTGAATAAGGATGAGAACAACATTGCCTAAAGCGCTATCAACATGCCATTTAAAATGCATAACAAGACAATCTTAGAAATAGGAATGTTCTCCCATCACTACAAACAACAAAACTCACCCAAAGAAGGATGCTCCTAAAGCAGCTTGAGCCTAAAAATACCCGCCCTCCTCCTCGCCAAATAAAATGAAAATATCCCTCCGTTTTCATTTTATAAAATGAAATCTCCACCAAGATTCTCGTCCTATCGGAGGAATTATCTAGTTCAATGAGCACACAAGAAAATTGTGAATACACAACTCGCTGCAGACATCATATATCCTTAATTCACAAGAAGACCATCCTGCCATCTACCCATCAAGGCTGAAGACAAGACAATGAAGAACACCCTCCTTTTCTTATGTTATTTTAATATCCATGACAGCACTACACAACAAAAGTTGACCCAGGCTTCTCGATAACCCTGCTGCCCAAGGTGATTATGGAGAGGATGGCTTCAGGATCACTAGGCTACACAAATATTATTTTCTTTTGACTCTTAAAAGGGTCCAATTCATATGATTACAGGATGTTACATGGCTTTGTTAACCAAGTGCCTGCCAAGACAGGTGATGGACATTGTGGTGGGAGAAGATATTCCCCGTTGTTTTGTGAAGTGCTCTTATCTAGATCTTGGGCAAAGAAAATTAAAGGCACCATGTAGCTGAGAATATATATGCCACTATTTTTTAGTTTTTGTATATAGAAGGTTGTAAAGGAGAGTAGGATTGCCTTACATGTAGTAAGAAGAAAGTGATAATCCCTGGGGTTCCTTTCCATTTATGTTGTTGAAACCGAATTAGGATCAACAACGATTTTCAATGATCTGTCTGAGGAAGGTAAAGTGAAGGGAAAACAGAAAATCAGCAAGTTGAAAATCAGAAACAGCAGAGAAAGGCAGGGATGGTGGCTTCTACACTGATGGATCCACAGAAAAGGATATTTGGAGGAATTTCGACGATTACTTGATGATGAAAATAAGTTGGATTTTTTTTAAACTTAACATTGACCGTACAAACAATATGGGGCTTAGCTTATGGAATTTTCTATTTTGGGTTTGAAATTTTGAAAAGATTAAAAGCCAAGAAGACATTGTGTGTAGATTCCGTAGTTGTAATCGAAATGTTAAAGGATTTTGTATCAAAATAAGTAGTAAGGATGAGAACTTACAAAAAATTTATTATGAAAATGCCGTGAGAATTTTCAAGAATATGCATTTAACAGAAAAATTAGAGATCAAAATTGGAAAGGATGACCAGAACAAGTTTCTCAAGTTTGTTTGTCACCTTTAATAATTAATGATAATTATGAAATTGAAGTCACATAAGCCCCATCCTAGAGACAATATCATTCATTGGCAGGTGTTTGAAAATACGACCACAAGTCAAAAATTTTCATGAGTTAAAGGAGGAGTTTATGTTATCGCAAGGGATCAACAAAACATGTTTGTTGAAACTAAGGTTAATTGCCTTACTTAAAATGATCAGTATACCCAAGGGCCTTATTCCACTTGAGAATTTTTTGATCAAAATGATGTTTTTAAATTTCTAGGACAAAGCTACCCATATGAGGAGGTAGAAACTTTCAAAATTTTGTAGTGCCACATCACCCAAAAATGTAAAGCTTTCCAAATTTTCATAGGACAGCGAAATATATTGAGATGATGAAGAATCTAAATTGATGTTTCTTGCATGTGACATGTCGATCCTAAAAAGGGTCCTAGCATTATACAACATACTATTCACCACAGAATGAGAAACCTTTTCTTTCAAACAAAATTAGGGACACACCTACCGATCATGCCCTCCGATTGAGAAGAATAATAAAATTTTTTTAATGCAAAGATCATTGTTCGTTATCACAAAATTGGACCCGCCATAGTTGATTGTGACAATCCTGTAACTATTTCAAACCTAATTGCAACGAGGATTAGCCTCCTAAAGTCAAGAGGGCCTCTCAAAAGGTTAACGTATATGTGATAAAGACAGATGGTTAAATTTACTAGGAAATTAACGATAAATGATGTATGCAGGTTGAGAATCACATCGCATGCATACATTGGGCTTATGGAGCGATGAAATGAAAATTCAAAGGAATCCACGAACATGAAGTTGAGGCATATCATGTTTTAATACAAAGCACACACACATGAAACATGTAAAATACAGCGTTCACTTATACAAGAAGCTGTAGCATCTAATAGATGGCACCTGAAAACAGAGAACACCACCGCAATGAGATATATAAAACATACAAGAAATAGAAAGTATTAAAACCCCCGTAAGAATCTCAAGTTACGATGAAGATCTTTGTATTAGTCAACAATGATCACGATAAAAGTTTTACCAAAATGTCCAACCCCCGATTAATTCGACCAATGGCCTTTAATAGACCTCTTTTTACACTTACTTGTGATGACCTTTCCAGGTTAGATACATCAAATTTCTCGTCTATTGATACCTTGTATAACCATAAAATACAGAATTTATTACAAAAGATACCTATCCATTAACAGCCCTTTTTCGTACATGACTCAAACTCCCTATCACTATCTATAATAACCTTATTCATTTGGAATTAAATTATTGATAAGTGTATCATCACATGGTCGAATTTAGATGATGATATTCAACCTTCATGACCACTTTGCTGACTTCACAAAGTAGAAATACACTTCTTTTTGTATATATATTTTTTCTCCTTCTTGAACATTTCTCCGACCATCATTTAATCTTCATTTCGTGGGTCCTCGCTACTGGAATAAAGCTTGACATGTCCCATCACTCTTTCTAGCCTCCATCCTGGTCTAAAACCGGGCTTCAAAATTTCCAAAAGGGCTTAATATGTTGCGAATGAAAACACAATATCAGCCAGAAAGCAGAGCTCGCCATTTCAAGCCTTATTCTCCAAAAGCTTAACTCCTTCCTCTTCGCATCATTTTTAATCACCTTTTCACAATAGCACTCCTTCATAGTACCTAGCTCGAACTCATCTTTTAACACCTTAAACACCCACTTCAAAAGAAGAAAAAAATAAATATGTAGTTTCGTACAACTTTTCTTTTTTATACCGAATGCGCTGTATAAACCGGTATGTAGATTTTCGCCACAATTTTCATGAAAAACCGAGTTTTTTCTCAAAATTTAAAATATACTCGTATTCCGTATTTTCAAACCATACAAATTCAAACCCACTAATTTAGCTTCCTTGAGGCATTCTTTCTTCATTTACACTTAAGGACTTATTGGTTCTTCTATGACCGTTTGCCTTAATGCCTTCTTCTATTTAATCCTTACCGCAAGAGAATTAAATCGTACGTTCTTCTAAATCCTTCACCCGGTCTTTAAGTATTATGTTATAGCTCTCGTATGAGTGTTTATTATTAAGACAAACTTTAGCTTCTTTATTGCCGGAACTGTCCACTTGAAAGGTTGCTCTGTCAAAGTTTCCAGAATAAAACTTCAACTCTTTCCTTCCTGAAGCATTGCTTCGTCCCTTTAAACTGATTTCTCGACACTTCAGTTTCAGCCTTTCTTTTTTGTACAAGGCACTTTTGGTTTAATCCTTTAACTTTCCTTCTCGAAGTGTCGAAACTCGTTTTCTCCTGCTGTTTTCTTTCTTTAATTTGCTGATTGCATGCTCAATTTATATGATGAGAGATCAATAACCTCTTTAGTGATTTAGGCCATTCCAACGTGCTTGAACTTCATTGCCACCTTCCATTAATTTCCTTAGCATGTCTTGTCATAGGTTTTCTTGCCTCGAAAATGTAATGCAGTACCTTCCTTTCAAAATTTGAATTTTCTTTGCAGCATTTAATTTTTCAACTTCTCGTCATATTCGCATGAATTAAGCTTACACAATATGTTTTTATTCTATGTCACCAGCATGAAGAATATCCTCTAGACTTTCTGTTAATTTAATATCTTTTCATAAATTCGGGCTTTCTTCTTTCTTTCAAAACTTTTTCACATCGTTTGGTATTTAATATTCTTTTGGTACCTCGTTTGTTGGACAACTTGTTTATGCTTTTCTTTCTTGAAAAACCTTGATTTCTATTTGTAGGTGGGAGAGCTGGTAACGAAGAATCTGCATTTCTTTTGTCTTTTCTCTAGCTTCTTTTCTTGGCTTTAGTCTTGCAGTGTTCTTTTGGTTTTGAAACCCTAGTGTTGACTTTGGTTATTGGTGGTGGTGATGGAACTCTTTAGCTTTAGGTTTTCAGTAGAGTTAGGGTTTCCTAATCGAAATCATTTATAAACAAGAATGATGACCAATTCTCACTATTCTTCTCGATTTCATCTAAAATTAATAATTTCCATAACCATGATGAATAATGATGTTTACTCCCCACTTTGATCAGACCATTTACCATATCTTTGCAAGACTGCTATGTATAAAAGGTAAATTGCTAAATTCTTACCAAGAAGTAAGAAGAAATTTAGCAGTAATAGTAAATTGAAAGATATTCCCAACAACAAGGTAGCAAAAATATTTCGAATGTTGAGTAAAACAGCTTTGAATAATTATTCTTGATGCGCCTAGGGATAGTATTGTTAAGATTCATGTTGGTGTGTCAAAGCTTCATCAATTTTTACACTACTCTGTTACCAATGAACCTTTTTGAATCTAGGGGTTTTGATTTCTTGCATTCCTCTGTAACGCACAGCACGACCTTCCGGTGTGATGGACACATGCATTATCCAATTTTCAGGATGGTTCCATTGAAATTCATAGCAAATTCTTTTGGTACTATGTGACAAATTTTGCAAATTCTCACAAATCGTAGGAAATTCCCCGTTCTTTCCTAATGCTTCATCACTCTTGGGTTCTCGCTGCTGTTTTCATATTTTCAAAGTTCATGCTCTTTAAGCACCGTCTCTCTTCCTTGTTTATTTTTTCTTCTTCCTGCTTACATTCTTCGTAGAAAGCTCGCTTGATATGGGATGTACCGTACCGTTCGAATGAATGTAACAATTTCGTTGAAATGGATATAATAAATTTTGTAAGAACCATATCTAATAAAGTGATTGACACTGTAGAGTTTCGAAACATTATGAATTAGAAAACGTAATGAGGTGATTGTCTGGAATGACGTATTTTCAAATGTCTTTTCATAATCGAAAATGATGACTTACCATACCACCTACCAGCAAGGATTACAACATGGGTGGTGTGTATTTTGATTCCATCTTTACATGAACTTAAATATCTCTACTATCCTACTCTTTTCCACCTGTTTTTGATATTTGACAATTCCGATCGATAAGACAGCTTACAAAACCGTGCTTTCATAGCACCGTAGTGTGGGCTTTTAATAAGCTCATGCTTATGAATTATCAATGCCTTTTTCTATAAAGTGATTTTTTCAACTGCATGGCAACCGTGGTTTCGAAGCACTGGGCGCTTTTGATGCAAAAACTTTGGGAAGTGAAATGAATCAAAATGATGAACACTTCTTGAGCACAGAAAAAGACCTTAAAAATGAGTTTATTTAAACACTAGGTAGGCTCCAAACTTAAAATTTAATACTTCCCTTGGTCAAACCGTAATAAATGACCCAAGACCTGCTTTGACCCATGATCATAAGCAATCTTGTCATAATGATGTTTTTATTTTTTTAAGTGATACAGCCTTATAATATTTAAAGTGGCTTGCTAACTGCACTATTTAAAGAAGAGTGAAGTAGTTCAATCGTACTGATTTTGTACCTGAACAAGGCTTCTTTGAATAGTGAATTACCCTCTTCCCAAGATGGATCAGATTTTGTGTATTATTGTTGGTTCTCAAAGGATGTCCATGTTGGATGGACATTTTGTGTTATAAGACCGTTTTTTACCACAAACATGGGGGACATTCATGCACACCAAGATGCTCGGTTCGATGAATGCATGAGCTTACCTTTTCAAAGAGCAATGGATACTTCTTTGCTAAGGAGAAGGAAAAATCAATTGTAGTCTACTTGATGATATAGATGTATTTAAGAAGGAGGAAGACTATCTAAAGCATTTGGGAGAAATTTCACAGAATGTAGAAGATTTGGTATCTCTCTTAACGTACTCAAAATACCTTTGCTATAGTCTTGGAAAATTGCTGAATATTATACTGTATGATGGACAAAGTGATTGATCCAAATAGAGTTAATGTTATTCATAAGACACTACAAGGAATGTAAGAAATAAATTCACACTTCTTTTCAAAAGGTAAATTTTATGAAGGTTCATCTCGGGACTTTATTGTATTCATCCAGACATTACCAAGATGTCAAGAAAGGAGTCAACATTATGTAATCAGTTTTTAAGCAATCATTCAAGAGAAGAAAGCCCCCACCAAGCTCCAATGCTTATTAGTCCAAAATTTTCAAGTGAATTTCTGGTTTTCACATTTGCATCCTAAAATACCATTGTTGGAGTTTGATCATGAAGACAAATGTGAACAACTAATTTCATTCTTTAGAAGAATTCTTTACAACTCAGTAGCTAAAATATAAAATTTTGGAAAATGCTTAACACATGCTTTGATCAAAGTTGTTTAAGATTTCTAAATTTATATTTTGCACTCTCATGTCATTGCAAAGTAGCACCATACATTAAAGCAAAGACATTTTGACACAAGTCGATCCCCGATACAAGAGAGGGAAATTGATAGGTGTTACTGCCTAGATTATGATACATTTGTCCTCACAAATGGTGTGAAAGGATAAAGGTTAGCAAGGTTGATGGTATAATAATCAAATTTTGAATGTCTTGACATGAATATTATTGCAGAAATTTTAGAGCTATCGTATAGCATGGTGAGTTGATACCCAGCTGAAGAGAATTTCATTTTATCCCGAACGTGGTACAAAGAGACACCTTTGTTTTCATCATGTCAGTAGCTCCTTCACAGTTTACAAAATCAAAAGCAAGGTTTGTAAGCTAAAATCACGTTAAGACATTCAATGGATAATAATTTGTATAGGAAAGATATTTGCAGAATTCTTTGGAAACTGTTTGTACTTGAAGAGGAAGTTGAAAATACATGAAGACCTCACAAGGATGGAGGACACCATCATCGGAAAGATACAACAAAAGTAAAAATACGATCATGTTACTATTAGCCCACCATGTTCAAGGATGTCTTCATAGATCGTCGTCGCTATGAATGTCAGTTCTTTTATGGTGGTGAAAATCAATTCCTTTACCTTTGATGCCAACATATGTTGAGCGCTTCAACAATGAAGCATTTTATCATGAAGAACGGTCACATTAGGTGGCACACATTGGCCGGGATCCCTTGCTGTACTTCGCATTATTTCAACAAATGATTGAAGCAATCCTATCACAAAGCCATCGATTCAACAATATCATTCAAAATTTTTGGAGAAAATTAATACCACATTTTTATATTCAGTTTATTGTCTCAGTGAAGATTATTACCGACAATGCACAAGATTTTGTAATCCAAAAATTAATTAAGTTTTTTTGTTGAATGTGTACAAATTTATAATGAACAACCATGTTTCTAGAATTGTGCCTACAGAACTTAATAAAATTATCATGAGAATTATAAAAGAACAATGTTACCGATGAAATAGGTAACCCACCTCAAAACGGGGAACCTAGCCAAAAAGACTCAAAAACAATATGAAAAAACACCTCAAAAACAAAAAAGTAATATTCCAGACGTATTTGGTTTTTTTTGAAGGTCAAATTTCAACATTTTATAAAATTATGCTAAAAACAAATTGTTTTTGGGAAAAGGATTGAAAAAAACACCTCAAAACAAAACCAAATGGATGCTCTATTATCAAAAATGTCATATTTTACATTTTAAAAATAGAATAACATTTTTTAATTTTTAAAACTAAATATTAAAATAAACTAAATTTAAGAAAAAATAAATTTAAAAATAAAAACATTTTAAAGCTAAAATTTAAAAATATATATAGGAATAAAAATAAAAATGAAAATAAACAAAATTTGAATTTAAACATAAAAACCAAAATTTAATAGAAAAAATAAAAAAAATGAAGATGAAATTACAAATATATAGAACAGAAGGAAAGAAATAAAAATAAAATAAAATATTAAATTAAAAAAAAAAAGTTAAAAAAAGAAAGAAATTATAAAAAAGGAAATATAGAAATTAAATTAAAAAAAGAAAAAGAAAATGTTTGTCAGTGTGCAAATAAAAAAATTAATGAAATTAAAATTAAATGAAGAAATATTCAACTTTAATAATTTAAATTTAAAATAAAAATTAAAAATAAATTAGTTTAAATTAAAAAGTAAAAAAACAAAAATTAATTAAAAATAAAAAATGAAAAATAAAATAAAACAAAAAAGACAATTTAAAAAAATATATATTAAAAAAACAAATAAATTTTAAAAGAATATATATATATATATATATATATATATATATATATATATATATATATATATATATATATATATATATATATATATATATATATATATTAGATTAATAAATTAAAAAAAAAAAATTAATAAATAAATGGATAAACAAATAAAAACTTTAAAAATTCAATTAAAATGAAAAATTGAAAAAAATAAATTAAAAAAAGTTATATTAAATAAAAAAATAAAATAAAAAGAAATTAATTTGAAAATATTAAGTTTAATTAAAAAAAAATTAATTTTAAATAATAGTAAATTTTAATTGAACAAAAAATATATAAATAATTTTATGTAATTAAAAAAATAATAATAAAAAAATAAAAAAATTTAAAAATATTAAGTTCAAATAAATTAAAAAAATACAAAAATTTATTAAATTTTAAAATTAAATTAAAATTCAAACATAAAATTTAATAATTAAAAAAAATCAATTAAATAAAAAAGACATAAAAATTAAATAAAATTATTAACAAAATAAAAAAAATTAAAGACAAAAAATGAAAAAAATAAAAAAAAAATGAAAAAAAAAAAAAAAAACGAAACAAATTTAAATTTCTAAAATATAAAAATTAAAATTAAAATACCAGAAATTTTAATTTAAAAAAAAAAAATGAATTAAAAAAATTAAAAATTAAAATTTATTTATTTATTTTTATATTTTTTATCGTGGTGTATCAAGGACCGCCTTCCTTACCAGTACATGGTTACCCACTAGGTGCGGGGGCTTAGCTTATTGTACTAGATTTTAATAATCTTATTGGATTTATTCATATCTTTATTTTTCTTTTTTCATCATAAATAAGCATTTCCAAGATTTTCCATGGTTCTAGCTTCCATATTCTTTCAATTTATAAAAATAGTTTTGGTATTTTCTTTATGTTTTTCCTGATTTTTTTTTTGCATTTTGAATTTCATGTGATGTTTTCTAATTTTTATATGGGGAATCACTTCAAGGAACACAAATTTAATCTATATTTTATCATTATAAATAGGGTTTTATTTATTCAAGAAAATATTTTTCAGTTTTTAGCTTCTTTGTATTCAATTGTAGTCATAGAGGAACACTAAGACATGTTTTAATATTACGTTTATTATTGGTCTTTAAGTAGATGAAATAATATATCCCAGTCTTTATGTTTCTTTAAATCTGCACTCTTTATTCTACCAAGTATTGAACTTCTATATTAAAAAAAAAAACATTATAAAATTTTGGAGTTAAACTTATAAAATATTAGATCTTATTTTAGAAATGAAATCATATTTTTAAACAACTTCGTTCCTCACTCAATCATTTACTGCAGCCCCAACTAATTGAATTTAAAGGAACTTAATACAAGAGAGTTGAAAGCACCACAAAGTGCAAAGTATGACAAATATGCTGGGGTGGCTATGGACGTTGGTTGGCAGCGGGGCTATGCCTATTGGTGCCTAAACAGTGTTACCAGAGCTAGGCTGGCTGACGCCGCGGCAGCAAAAGCAATGTTGTAGAAAGAGATAAAACATAATAAATAGTAGATGTTTACTTATAATAAAGCTCCATAGTCGTACTCTTCTATTCAATAGTATGAGAAGAATATAAAACAAATTTCTTACTTTGGATTCAGCATTTCGTTTAAATATTGACAGATATTATGCTCTGAGTTTATATCTTAAAATTTATCTTATGGGACTCATAAATTTTGGCACTTTAGAGAAATTCTAGAAACTTATCATTTGCTTTAATAAATTCTAACCTCGAATACACACAATAAAGACATAATTTTATTTTCTCAAAGGTGTCACCATTTTTTGATGTCTCAAGAACTTCTTTATTTGTTGGGGCCTTTGCTTATGCAGCAGTTTTTTGTTTTCCAAGGAGAATGCAGTATGGGAGCATTAAATCACGTCGGGAGACATGGGAGCTTCATGGCTGCAGATAATGAAGACAGGGTATGCAGCAGCCATGGCAACAAACAACACGTACATGTGCACGTGACATGTGACAATTAGCGTGAACCTCCCGTAATCAAGGATACAACAAAACAATGGAGCAGAATAGCAGCAACACTATACCATGTTGATGAAGAACAAATTGTTGAAATATGTATGCAGCAGCAATGTCTTTGACAAAACCCAACGAATGAAGATGAAAGTAACGTTGGACACGGTGTTGTCCTCGATGGCAATCTACCTGTTAAGGGTTATTCTTGATCGATGGGGCTTTGGTGGTAACGATGTAACCATGTGGACATGGATGTTTATAGCACATGGTGTTGGAGGTTATTCCTAATGGCAACCTATTTGATAAAGACGATGAAATCATTTTATTATTGCACATAGAAGACATGTCTTTATGAGCCAACATGATATATTCATGTGATGCAGAAGGCAAAGAAGAAAGGAACTCAAGATGTATTTAACCATGATGAAAAGTGTATACTGAAGGCACACGTGATAAAGTTTAGGGAAGCCAAGATGTACTGCACAGAAAGAACGTGCTAAGTCGCGTATACAAAAGTGCTCATAAAGTGGAAATCTTGGTGGCAATTACTATGGTATCAAATTTATTGTATTGCAATGATTCGCTTAAATGACCCTGCCCACAGAATACTACCTATGAAGTGGTTGCTCATGGTATTGAAAGTGCTCATGGTATTGGAAAAGGATGTTCATATATGAGAAGAAAATTATTGTGCAAAATCATGATGGGTGTAAGATGTCTAGCTGAATGAAGCCTTCGATGTAGACCCTGAAATGAAAGTGGTTACACTTGAAGAGTGTAAATTTAAATGTGTACGATGCATCAATGATGAAGAAGGATTCAGATTCGAAATGGCACTTGTATATCTGTCATTATGGAAGGTTTAGATTCGAATGAGGCGAACATTTGTCTTGGTTAAAAGGCAACTGAACTAACAGCTTGGTCCTAAGTATGCTGCTCTATAATGATTGAAGATTCATACGCTACCGCAGGAAGGATATATGCACGCATTAGTCAAGAGAAAGCAGACATATGCAATGAACACAAGGCGGCAGGCATACACCCAAGCCTGTGGACGCGATGCGTATACACGCCACATCAAACAGTGAAAGCGCGTATGCAAACTAGGTTTGTTGAAGATTGTGGTAAGAAATGTCTGATTCATTCTACCAGACATCGTTATCCCGTATTCTGCGAAAGCACGAGCGTTGTTCCACGGGGCTTGGTTGTTCGTTTGAGCTGTGTAGCACGTGGTGGGCGGGTCTGAAGCCGAGGCTGATGGATGAACGTGGCCCCAAGTGTTGTTCTATTGAAGTTGTTGGATCCAGCAGAAATCACGAAACGCGTCCAAGGTGGTGGCCGAGGCTGGTGCCTTCAATGTGGGGTCGTAGCCCCTCTGTGAGGCCGGGTAACGAGAGCGGGGGTCGAGCCTTCCGTGGAGAGGGCCGTGGGGGCCCCAGGCCGTGGTTGGAGCCCTTCTCAGGAGAGGGCCGGGTAAACGCAGCGAGGGTGCTCACGAGAGTCCGCGCCACAATAAAAGGTAAGATGCCTATATAATAAACATACTAAGGTCGACAATTGCGCCGTGTTTTCTCTCGACTTGGGTTTCCACCCAAATTTCGGTGTTCATGTGTGATGCTTTGTGTGATAAGCTATTTCGTTCTCACTTAGTGGCGCTATCGTTTATTAATCATCCGATGATTGAATGATGGAATGATTTAAGAGAAATAACCAATGACACAATTAGATATCCGTATATACGCGGTGTCCGTTTTCTGTGAAAGAAAGATGGGTTTAGCGCAGTGTTGGAAGTTTAGAGCATGGGTTATAAAATACCGATTCACCCCCCTCTCGCATTTTTCCAAAATAACCAGTACTTCGCAGTGGTGGTCCTTCTCAAGTCGATCGCTGAAGGAGATCCACCATACCGAAAGTGTACAACAAAAGTCGCCCGAATTTTGGTGTAAAAGTATGGGTATTCGTGAAAGAACGTGAAAGAAAAGGGCATTTTTTGTGATTCCTCTAGAAGACAACAATTTTCTCAAGAAAACACTCAACTCAAGGTAAGTCAGTCAAGAAAGAACAGAATTAGAAACACTTTAAAAACGATTTGAGGAATCAGATGTGAAGTATGAGTCTAAGGAAAGATAATGAGAAAGTGAAATTGACCTTAGATTTACAAAGGTTCTAACTCCTTTGGGATGAAATTATCAAGGTACAACGGTCTCCTCTTATAAAAATGTCTTGGATATATCGAACCTCCTGCATCATCACCAAATCTTTCTAAAAGTTGTTAAGGAACTGGTTTTCATATCTCAACAACAATAGGAACAAAGGATTCTTTATGGTAAAAATAATATCACCCTCAACTAAAAGCCATTGTGTGAGATTCTTCAAATGGCTACAACCAATGGTGTAAATTTAACATAATATCAACATCATAAATTTCTACTTCAATGGACAATGTTTCTCATGTCACAATTTCTATTGCTAAAGTCGTTCAATGTGTTGCACATAAAACCATCATGAGAGAAGCAAGAAAGATAAGGATGAATGCCCAACCAAAGAAGAACACCTAGCAATAACTCTTCTCCTCTAAACGTGCTTAGTTTCACTTATTGCAATACCCTTTGGTCATGAAGAATCAATGGGTATACAATCACTAAAAGAACATGTCTTTGCTCTGTACATGGAAAGAGAAAGAACACGGCTAGCATCAGAGTTAAAGTATTTTTACATAGGAAGAAAATCAATAAAATATTGATAATAAATTAAACAGACAGAAAAAAGCAAACTTCTATACCTCTACTGCTCCTGAAAGAAAAGAAAGTTACATTTGGAAATGACATTCTACTGGGACCAGAAACAGAAAGCCAAGATTTAAAAGAAAAGGCATGCTTAAAATGTCAGTATGTGGATGGATTAAGGCACAATCATACATGTTAGCTAAACAAAGACCGATGACAATAATAGTTCTCAGCCCTGTGTTGAATGGTTCATGATCTCGATACGTAAAAACTGCTGAGGTGGTTGAAAAAGAAACTGCAACTCGTATGTACTAAATTGTGACAGACCAATGCTATTTGAGAAAATCTTTAGAACTTGCTGCAGTAATACCAAAGACCTATGCTTTCCAAATCAACAAAGCAAGCAAGAGCTGTTGTTCCAGATCTCTCCCACAATAACTTTAGAAAGTACCATATGCAAATCATTAACTGCAAGGTACCATACCATTTAATGCCACATATGATCATCAAGTAAGCTCTAACTCATTCCATATCATATCCTGTGGACCTCAGTGATAGTGTCATTCCAGATGAATACCAGACCATTTATTTGGCGATTACTCTAACGTGTTGATCGGTTTGTTAAACATACAAGATCATACCTTGAAAAATTTTCAAGAGCTTCAAAGCATTGAAGAAATGAATTAGATCTAAAATCAAGTGTCCAGATCCGACTTCATGAGGAGAATATTCACCGCTAATTGAATTGTGAACAATACATGAAGATGTGCCTTCCAGACAAGACTCCACAACAAAATGGTGTAGTAGCGTAAAGAATTTAGAGAACAATTGCTTAAATGTATTAGAGCTATGTCATTTATTCGATGTTCCCGACATGTTCGGATAGAAGATACATGTATAGCGAATATTCTCAACAAGGTTCATGTTCGGGTAAAATAGTGACAAACCCCATATGAACCTCGTATGGTAATTCTCCCACCGTGAAGCTACCGTTAAAGTTTTTGGAAAGTAGATGCTTTATCAAAATAATGATGAAAGCTCACAAGTTTGAACTAACGACAAGGGATATTTCTGTTACTCATTCGAAGCAAAGCATTCATACGTTACAACAAGAGGCTTCGAAAGGAAGTCATGTTGAATGTATTGATGTTGCTACGATGAGTCTCCGTGAAACTTTCTAAAGAAGAAAAACAAACAACAAAAAAGAAGATGATAGCGGCATATGTGCCTTCTACATCAAGATGAAATGGATATAGACAAAGGATCCAATGAAGAACCTCGAAATGACCCGTTTGAAAAGCCTCAATTCCGTATACGTTCAAGAATCATCCTAATCCTTACTTTGGGAGACAGTGAATTAGGTGGCATTTTTAACAAGGAACTTTTAGGCCTCAGTCATCAGCACTTCTATCCACAATTGAACCACCAATGTCAATCAAGTCAGCAGAGATGAATGCTGGGAACTGGCTACACAGTCGAAGAGACGACGAAATTGAAAAGAATGACACTTAGATTTGGTACCAAGACCAGTGACAAAAATGTCACTGGAATTAAATGGGATTCTTTCTTCGTTAATGGGTTAAATGAGAACGGGGACAAGTTGAAGAAACAAAGCTAGACCGAAGCTTGCAAAGGTATACTCAACAAGAAGGACTCTAGTAGAATTTTTTCTCCGTAGCCAGACCTGAAGCCATAAGAATGTTTCTGTTTTTTTCAAGTTAATGCAACAAATCGAAAGTTTATCAAATGACAGTTAAATCCTGCTTTCTTAATGACCTAGAAGAAGCATATAGAAGAACCAAGTCACATTTTGGGAAATGACAGAAATTTTGTTTGCAGAATTAAAAAAGGCTCTATATGGTCTCAAACCAAGCTTCCAAGGGCATGGTATTATCGTCTTGACAAATTATCTTCATCAACAAGGATTTTCAAAGGTCTCATTAGCACCTATACACAAAGTTGAAAATGATAAATTGATTTGGTTGTATAGTTGATGACATTGTTTTGGGAGCAATGAAGAAGAATTCAGAGCCAGAAATTTGCTTCTGTTATATGTTAAGAATTTGAAAATGTCTCTTACTGAGAACTAACATTCTTTCTTGGCTTTACAAGTGCATCAAACTCAGACGGTATATTCTACTGGCAGAAAAATATCTCAAGCAAATTTTCAAGAAGGGCAAGCGGAAGAATGCAAATTGTGAAGTACGCCTAATGATAACCGGATGTAATCTTCGCTCTCATGATGATTCTCCTGTATGTAAATCAACCGTACTTATGTATCAATGATAGAAGCTCATTTTATTCCATCGGGACTAGACCAGACATTATGCATGCAATGGGATTGTAGGAAGATTCTAAGCTAACCAAAGAGTCTCTATCTTCAGTCATTAAAAGAATATTCAAATATCTACAAGGAACTCAAGATTTTGGCCTATGGTATCCTAAGAATGCCCATCTTATCTTTCATGCTTACACCGATGATTGGGTTTAAAGTGTCGAAGAATGAAAATAATTAGTGGTGGTGCATTCTATATGGGACCCTGCTTATATCTTGGTTCAAACAAGGACAAAATTGCTGGTTTTATCAAACAATTAATAAGAGTATGTAGCTGCTTTAATTGTTACCTAATTTCATGGATGAGATGCAACCTTGCAAGACTTTTCAAAATCAAATGTAACCCCATTCTGATTATGTGTGAGATAATACAAGGCCGTATCTCAAAGAACTCGTTATATTCACAAGACCAAGCATATCTGTATCAAGTATCATTTCTTACGTGAATACAGTTTTATCTAAAAGGTGAAGGATATTCTCCAAAGAATGTTGCTTATATTTTTATCAAACCCTCCGCTCAGTGGAAGGTTTTAGCATTCAAGATGGTCGGGAGTGTTTCTGCCACCAAAAGAATAAATCGTACAAATTTTAGAAGATGGTAGTGATACGGTTTCGAAATGACATATTGCGCATATACGCTAGCGTTCCTGCACAGAAATTTATGTACGTATCGTCGACAAACTTTTGCTTGAAGTTTGGTTTTCAAAACATAACTCAGTTGGTCGTCATAGCATCTCGTAGCATCGTTGTATCTTCGGTGGTGTTCTGGCTCGTAATTACATTTCAGTGTTTGATAAAGATGCCTTTGATGGATTGTTGGTGTTGTTCAAGGATGCATGTACCAAGGGGGAGCCTTGTAGTCAGTGAAAGAAGTCAGCTGGATGCAAAGATTCAGACATTAGCTTGCCGCGAGTATAATGCATTGTTGGTATGCAGGATGGTTCGAAATATGCTTCGAGGACTTTCCCAAAGTGTTGGTCTTGAAGTTATACTAGATTAAGGAAAAGGTCTTCACGTAGCACCATGACAGAAACTTTCAGGTTATTCAACCATGTAAGGACTTGTCAAATTGTAAACCCACTTGGTTAAGAAATGTAGCTGAAATTTTGTAAACCTACTTCTGGTTGGGTAGATGAGTTAAATGTATAAACCCACTTGGTCGGGTACTTGAGTCTCATATGTAACCACCTAAGGATATTTGTTGTAAGTATGAGTCATTGGTGACAGAAAGTTGCAGAGTCTTGTACTTCATTGAAAATATGTTTGAAGATTCAAGATGAATTTGTAGCTGGTCACTTCAAATACACTGATCCCATATGTGAGCATTGTGGGAGAGTCTCGTTGTTTTTGATCCGCCTTTGCCTTTATGTCGGGGAGGACACAGTGTTTGAATAAAGAGGAAGAATGGTGTCAAAAATAGAGAAAGTGACATGGTGTCATGGTATTCTTAATGTATCTATCCTCTGCTGTGGTGACCAAACACCATCATGGTTGCCATCAAGTCCAAAGGAAGATTGTTGGAATATGATGCGTAGTGTTGTCCTTGATGGCAACCCAACGAATGAAGATGAAGACATGCGACCGTTGACATGTGTTGTCCTTTTATACAAATCCACCCGATGAAGTTATTCTCGACTTGATGGGCTTGGTAAATGATGTAACCTTGATGTGATATGATGTTTGTTAGCAATATGGTGCTGAAAGGTCCTTAAATGGCAACCTGCATTTGATATGAGGATGACAAATTTACTCTATGAAGGAAGCACAGATTAGTGCCTGATGAGCCACAGATATATTCTGTTGTGACAGTATTACGCGCTGAAGAAAGGAACCTGCGATGTACCAACTACGATGAAAAGAGTACGTTTCAAGGCACACGCGATAGCGTTCAGGGCGCGATGCACGCGAAAGAACGCAAGCAAGCTGCAGACAAAAAGCGCTATAAAGTGCAAATGGCAGGCACGCCATGGTATTGACCCATTGTATCAAAATATCTACCAACGACCTCGGCTCTGGTACGGCCATCTAAGTGCGTGTATTTTTGGCCTGCGGCTGAAAAGGGGCCTGTACGAAAAGGACAAACTGGCGAAGAAATTCATTGTGCAAATCATGAGTGTGGGTGCAAGATGTTCCAGCTGAATGAACAGCTTTTCTCCGGCGAACTTAATGTAGCGGTTGCCTGAAAGGATAACCAACGTGTTGACACCGATAGTATGAACTGGGATCCCAATGTCGACATCTTTCATGAAGGCTAATCCTGAACAAGGAGGTTAACACCGCATTCTATAAAATCAATCAGGTTATCGAAGGTCCGGCAGTACGTTTACAACGATTGAAGATTCACACGCTATCATTGCGATGAAGGCGCGTAGCGCTGATTAATGAAGACAGCGTTTACGCGGCGCTGAATATATGCGGTACGCCTGCTCAGCAGATTACGCGATACACGCGAATAACGTTGCGCAGGCTGTGATGCAACCAGTTCGTCAAGATTAAAGAACGTCGTCTGATTCATTTTATTATCGCCAGTATCCCGTATTCTGCCGGTGCCGCCCAGTTGTCCGTGATTACCCTGCTGTTTGTTTTATTTTGCGCGCCTGCGGCATCCCACCTGAAATATGATGAAACGCGTCTGCGGCGTTCTATCAGTTGGCGCGATCCGTAAAACTGGCGAACGGCCTGCTGGCAGCTGACAATAGCCTTCATCAGGTCGAGTTCCTTCCGTGAGGGGCCGGTAAACGAGACAGGGTCGTAGCCCTCTCCTGGTGAGAGGCCTGTAACCAGTCAGAAGGAGCCCTCCGCAGAGAGGCCTGCAAACCAGCTAGGGTGCCTCATATGTTGTGAGTTCATGCCTGACATATGTTGTAAGATGTGTTTTCTCTATAATAAAATATTGGTTGCTGAGCAACCCAGCGTGCTTCTCACTAGGTTTCTGTTCAACCGTGTTCATGTGTGATGCTTTGTGTGATGGTTGAATCGTTCATCACATATTAGCCATCGTTTATTAATCATATCCAATATTTATTTTAGATGAATGATTTAAGAGAAGAACTAATGAAATAATTCGTATATCCTATATGCCAGGTCCTCCGTTTCTGTGAAAGTAGCGTATGTGTTTTGAAGAAAAGTAAAAAGTTTTGTATATGTCAGAACATCGATTCACCTCCTCCGCATTTTTCCCAACACAAATAGGCAATCACTCAAAGGTAGACAAGAGGTTAAAGCACATCGTAAGGTCGAGAGAGAGTTGTAGGAGACCGTTAGACCTCGGGTAATAACGTAACCCCACCGTAATAGACTCGTGAGTGATGTTGCTTTGACAATGATAATGGAACATGTCTCACGAAGTCAAGACACTGTTACAATAATTCGTTGCTTATTGTGAATGTATGTTGTTTTAATTTTAATTCAAAGATTCCATTACGTTTAATGGTTGATATCTCATACAAGGTAGCGCAGACCTATTTTCCTGCTTCAAGCCTTTAGTTTCTATTCATGGTTGTAATCAGTTGATACTTGATCTGCCTCCTAATTCCGTCAAGGTCAACAGCACGTACTGTGTGAGACGCTCTCGCTCCTTGGAGAAAGGCTTGCGACGGTGTTGTACTACCGTGGAAACCTTTTTGCCCCACATGCCGAACTCAAAGTCTTGGCTTTGTAAGACCTCATTTTTCGCCAACAAATGGTTCTGAATTCATTTAGAGATAGATCATGGTATCTTTGGATCTATGAGAGAGAAATTCAGTGAAGCCAGACAATCACTTAGACTAGTTCATATCGCAGCATGGAGTTGCCATATCAAAAGGGAGAAAACTATCAAGGATCCGAAATATTTTTCCTAATCCGCAAGTGACCGTACAAATTTTTTTGGGGGGGGAAAGTTTCAGAAGAACTTTATAGTTGGTTGCGCAGACCACAAGCTGTCACCTGCTACGAGGGTTTACGTGTCTTTCGTAAGGGGACATATGCAACTAGTGAAATTTAACAGCTAGAGTACCCATTTGACCTTAGCCTAGATTTTTGGCACACCCACTTCCGGAAGGATAAATTGTGGAAATTGTAGTCGAGTGTTACCAATCCTTTTCAAAAGTGGAGGACGTATTCGTATCCGGGATTATGGGAGAATCGTTAAAAGGAAATTCCGTTGTGGATCAAAGCTTTAATGGTGGACGAGGGTTTGACAGAATTTCGAAAAGTCCGAGATGGAGGCAGACCCGAAACCTCCTTGTGACCGGGGGTGAAGGAGCCGAGGGAGAGATGTTGCGGTTAACGTAGAGAGGGGAATAGGGACATATTTAGAACTTCAAAGAGATTGAGAGAGTGACGAGCACACCTGAGGCTAAAATTGCCGAGAAGCAAGTGAAGAGAGTGATAAAAGGAGTTCGAGAAGCAGAAAGAGTCGACAAGACAAGGAGAATGCGCCACAGATGACGAAAGGAAACAAGCCGTACGGGATCCTGCTAACAGGAGGGACTACCGGGCGTTGAAAAGTATAGGAGCCTGCACCCAAAGAGAAAAGGGAGAAAAGCCTGGAACGTGGAGGATGCACGCCGAGGGAGATATCCGATGTGGATTTGCATGGCGGGGAGGAAACTATTTCGAGAGAGGTCGGAACCCATATCCGTTGCACTTATTCCCCAAAATTCAAGCTGTTTGAAGTCTTGAATCTTCCCCCGGGTACTTCATCAACCACTAAAACAGAATTTTTTTTTTTTGCCACGCAGAGTTTAGCAAGCAGAAGGTGTTCAGCCCACAAGATAAATATTCTTACTAGCAATAGTGCTAGTAATAATAAATTGCCGCTAGAAATAGAGGTTTTATTCTAGTACCACCCATGTGTGCAGGGCCAAGGGCAGTGATTTTGCATGTATCTTATACCTGGTACAATTCTTCGCGGCAGGGGAAACAATGATGTGAGTAGCACCGGTAGCTACATGGATGGCTCGAATACATACTCGTAGGCGGGGCGAAGTTGATTGGAGTTCCGTACTACCCAAGAGAGAGAGCTCTTTCGTTGGTTCACATTAAATGGTCTCAAGCTCACTCAAACCTAGTGACAGATGACGAGAAAGAATTTGTTAAAGAACTTAAGTTACCTTATAGACCGTGCGATGTTATCTAAGATGAGATTAAACAACGAGAAGGTGAAATGGACATGGGACCCCAGCCGAGATAAGTTTTATGACTCGACTGGGAAACTGTTGGTTTCAATTGATCCAAATCATCAGCGAGATTGGAGTTTATTGTGTTAACTTTTCCATCGATGAGAACTTACCCATACAACAAAACACGATACCACAACAAAGCCGAGAAACCGAAGAAGATAGAGGCTATGGTGGGGTATCCACAAGAACTACAGGAGGAGAAACAACTCAAGACCTTCCCATATCAAATACAACATCAGACACTTAGTTTAACGGAGAAATTGGAAGACATTCAAACGATACAAATTTAAGGGCCCACTGTGTGTGCACTGTCTAATGGAGGGACAGGCTGCCAAATGCCCGAGGTTACAGGCGCAACGCGGGAGCTCGTGAGCAGTGACAGAAGTAACTCCCACTCGCCTGGGGGAGTTGCGTGAAGATAAACACTCAAGGGTTATACTACCTTAAAACCCACTTTCTAGTGCTCCCCACCAACAAAATCAACGCGCAACCCAATACTTTGAAACATGAAAAGGCATTGGCTACCCTCTCACGGCTTCATGCCCAATTTTGGCATATCAACGTCTCCAAAAAATAAAAAATATTGTGAGTTCTGTGCTTCCGACAACACATAAGAAGCGTGTAGAGCCTTTTGAGGCACTCTCCAGGCACCATTGAACGAGCACAGCAGAGTAAATGAGGCTCCAAGGGGATGAGGAGGAGGAATGAGAGGAGGCAGAATCGTATAGAAGAGGATTCGTAAGGTGCTACAATCAGGATTGAAGAAGGACACGTAGCAAGGGAATGTTCATCACTCAGAAGACCATGGAAAGCCCCGCAGTCAAATACAATACACAACCGAAGACCGTCCTTACAGAATTAATTAAGAGGTGGGAGAAAAGAGCGAAGAGAGAGAGAGGAGTGACATAGTAACGCAAGAATCAGACAGAGAACAAACTTATGAAAATGTAGCCATAGTAATTCGGGAGGAAAAGTAGAGAAATAAAGAGTACGTTAATACAGACCACAAAACTACTGTCAACATTCCAAACCTGTTGACAAACTGTTATAGAGACGGAGTGTAATATCAGTAAAGAGGGCAAAAGGGAGACATTTCTTCAAATTAGGGGGAGCAAAGGCATTGATCTTCTACAATCCTACTTTAGAAAATAGTTTTTAATTACAATAATACAACCATCAAGAATGGTTCCATTATTTTTAAAAATTGTAAACTAATGCACCAACGTTAGAACAACTAAAATAAAATCAGAGACATAGCAGGAAATGCAAGAAATCTGTAGATTCAAGAGATTCGAACCCTGTAATATATGATGATGATCAAAGAAATAACAAAAGAACACAGAAAGTGAATTCATGAATATTCAAGTTTATCTTAAAATAAAAGAAACCATGCTCTACCTAGGACTGAACAATATCTCTTCAACAAGTGAAAGACAAGCAACAGAGTGGCCAACATCGACATATTACCTACCAACACATTTTGCATGGAAAATTAGTACTGCCTTGAGAAATGAAGAGGTTTGTGTTGATGTTGGTGAGTGAAAGACATGTACATTTTGAAGGAGATTGTGGGGGATAAGGATCCTATCTCGCATTATTATTGGGAGAGCTGATTTTGAGAATTAAAGAATGACTTAAAAAAGAACCGATGGTATTTGAGGACGAGGTTAGTCGCTCAAAACGCCCCACCCATCACCAAGCAAGTCAGGACTCAGTTTATAGAAATCATAACAATAAAGAGAGCATTAACTTTAAGAGTCAGTCTTTAATGGGGACAAGAGTTAGGAAGAGAGAAGATTATAGCATTAAACCGTTAAATCGGAGGACCAACTTAGTTGCCTGGATTTTAGACTGTGGGCCTAAATACCAGACGATCATGTGAGGGGAGGATACTAGACCGAGGCACACAAGAACAAGGTGTTACATATCTTGAGGAGTCAATCGGATTGAACCAAAAGAGAGTCCACTCTGTCACAGAATGTTGTAAATAACTTTATCAAAATAGAAAAAGTACTAATAGAGCAGATCCCTTTCACATAGCCCCAACCACGCTCACAGATGGTGATAATCATCGCAACTCGTTTCCAAGATGGGAAGATGTTGCAACAGTAACGTAATATTGCACCCAAAGAAGATGTAGTATCACAATTAATTGAAAATTACTTATGATTCTCACCTCTATGAGCATTTTACAAAATTGTGATTAAATTGAACAACTGTAGCATCTGCATATCTCGTATGCACAATTTTGTACATTCACTAGACATACCCACAGTGCCCTAGCTATTCTGGAAAATAAGAGAGATATTGGCACACCGCAAGTAGCGGAAATTTTACATAAATGTTTTTATTTTGAAGGAGAACAAAACCGAAAGTAAGCAAATACTGACAAGCTACCAAAAGAGTACTATTTTTACGTAACTAAGAAGACAACTACTTCCCAGAGAGATTATCAAACAACTGGAAGAGAGTATGCAAACATGGACAAGGAAATGGACACAACATCCAGAGTTCTCCAATACTTATGTTTTTGAAGAGAAAGAAGGGGAGAGGACACAAGAAGAACTGCAATAAAGATCATATCCCTACCCTTAACATTTTAAGATGAGAACATTAAACTTTGAGAACCAAAATATATCAACTCACAATACTGGGATAAAAGTTCACATCTTTTGACCTTGACAGAATATGAAGGCTTATTCATCCCCGAAACTACGAGCTAAAGGGGACAAAAGATAGCATGGGGGAACAAGTATAATCTTGAAGCCCGATGCAAGACGAGCAACAAGGCATTTTATCATTCAAAATCCATGCGGTAAACAGAGAAAGTCAAGGCGTAAAATAGATAAAATTCGGAAAGTAATAATTTTTCCGAACAGAGGAAGCAAAATGGGTCACCTTCATCACATACAAAGTAAAAGAAAAAAAATACGAGATTATAAAGTTGATTATAAAAGCTCAAACACCCATGCACACATGATCCATTTTCCATCTTTTTAGTGATAGCAATAATAAAAGAAATGAAGTCACTATTCATTTATAGATGGGTTTCTCAGTGGCACGCTACCAAGTGAATAGCCAAGAAGACAAAATAAGATCACTTTTACAATCGAATGATCGTCGAGCACCATGTCATGCCCTTTGGACTCCAGGTGGAATGCGCCCAACTAAGCTTACAAATAATGATAATAACATTTCGGAAACATACTCCATGTATACCTTTGAGGTTTATATAATACGGGATGGGGCCCATAACCCCATCAAAATCAAGGCACCACCAGACAAATAATGTCTGGCGCATGTAGACAACTCCAAATTTCTCAATCTCAGAAATGCATCTTTGAGTACTGCTTGGGACGCCTGCTAGAAATGTTGTTTTCAAACACAGTGTCTGTGGATCTAGTAAAAGCAGTGAACAATAATACACAGAAGTGCCAAAAGATGTAACAGTTAAGATCACTACCCAGACATGGTCAAAAGTACTATAGAACATTGTCTTCACAAAGAATTATAAAGACATGTCAAATACCTGAAAAGTTACATGGTGTAAGTCGCAGAAATTCATTGACCCACATGCACTACTTCCCCTCAATGAACATAGTGCACCATATGCAATTGTGTATATTAGTTCATCATGACCCAGAAAAATAGTTCCCACGTCCATATTGATGTCCAAAGATTGCACACAGACAGTACAGGCTCAGTTTTGTGAGAAATTTCAGCCACCACCCAATTTTATTTCTAAAGCTCAGTTGTCGCAGAATGTAAAGGAACTCACACAAGGACAAGGGTTGTAGTTTTCAGATGGTGTATTCCACCGTGCTTGCCATGGCTATTTGTGTGGGAGGTATGTTCAAACTATTCATGACCAATTAGCATTAGCATTCTGTCATGTTTTGCCTCTGCTTAGAAGATCCGAGATGGCTCCCACCGTTCCAAGGAGTTCGTTTGGGCCGATAGTGAAACCAGAAGGTTACAACGTGGGTCCTAACCATTTACTGGCGTTGAAAATGGAGATGGAGATCCTAGACATCACCACGAATGTTGATCAGCAGAAGCCATCCCTGCATTATTTTGAATAAACAATGCTTATTCCAAATTGATGAACATTTCTATCGAATATACAATGACTTCAAAGAAGACATTTGTAGTGAAAGTACCTTATATCAATTTGATAGCAGACAACTATATAAGATGATTAGGATTAAGTCTTGCTAAGATGTATCATGGAGACAATGAAACAGGATATATTGTGAGCAAGCTGTCATGGAGTTTCAAATGTTTTTAAGTAAAAACCCACCCTAAGCGAACATGTCATGTTGGTAATATGGCAGCTCACAGCACACAAGGATAAAAGAATGAGAACAATGTGATGTCCTATTGTGAGAACTGGACGTCCACCAACGAGATGAGATACTACCAACCCAGAGCACCGTAGCTATTTGAGAAACTGTCGTTATTGCTGGGACTAATTTATAAAATGAACAGGTCTGTAGAAAAGTAAATAATTACCACAATTGATTATCTTACCATGGGCGTAGGCATCACCAATGAAAGATTGCACAATGGTATGCCAACAACTAAAGTTCATTTTTGAAAATATTATTGTTACCGTATTTGTCAGTTTCAAAATCCCAACTAAAGACTGGTGTACACACCATCAACACAACAATCAAATCTTCTTAGATAATTTTATGGTTCAACATCATAAAAGTAGCCAGAACATCTCAAAGTAAAATGAACAGCTGAAGATTTTAATAAGATCCTAGAAAAGGACTAACCACATTTGCAACAACCCAGATGAATGGGATGGGAGCGTACATAGCACACACAAGGGTGACAAATCATAAAAAGGTGACACAACTTGGGCTCATCTCAAAATTAAAAGGCGTATATAAAGGGTAGTACCCATGGATTCATTTACCAAGTTCTTATTAATCGTTTCAACAATACATCCGACAAAGGAAGACTCAATCAAGGGAATATACCCATGAGCTACAAGAGCTTGAAGAAGATAGGTTTCAGAGCAGAATTCATTTGGGATGGTACAAAAATTAAGACAAGGCCTAGCATGACGTTTACCAAAATATAAAACGTTCATAATTGAGGGAAAGTCTTAACATAACAATTAAAAGTTCTGAGCAAACTCAGAATACATTGGATGGGACCATACTATATGTTATTAAGATCCAAGATCTAGAGTAGTTCAATGGCATAGTTGGATGGCAAGTATTATAAGGATGGGCGAATGGCACATGGCCTCGAAGCCTTATCATGAGTAAGTTTCTATAATTTATTTTGCAAAGAACTCTCGTTAAATCTAGGAGAGCCAGAGAGCAGAATAGAGACAGATTGGGTCATTAGCCTTCGTACCCTTGTAGAGGAGAACAGAATATAATCATACAAAGCACACCACGCAATATAGAGGAAAAATTCTGCACCACAGATGCGAAGACCACATCGCCATCGATTGTGGTCGTGATGTAGAAAAAAAATTTCCACTTTAAATTTTACATAGCAAAAAATTATTCAATTTTAATAAGTCCAAATTCACCTACATATGAGATGGAACTGATTTGTTCCTCATCCCTTAGTGTAGCATATAAACAATGATTCTATTTAAAACTTTGCACATACCCTTTGTAAATTTCTGCTTATTGAATTATAAAATATGATCTCAATACTAAAGCCACAAGTATTATGTAAACATTGCTATATATAACAATGGAATCATCAGTATAAATTTACCATGGCCGTGTTCGTTGTATCATTGAGGACATTACCAAAATGGAATCACAATAAAGCACACCCATGCTTCCCTAGAGTTTTCTGTCGCTAACATAACCTCATGCAGAAGCAAAGATATTCTAAATGATGTCACTACCACCATACACAAGACCTATATTTCCAATCAAACGATGTCATTCTAGCACACATGCCATGCGTTGTTTATACCATATGCCACGGATTCATGTTAAATCTTCACGAAACTCCCAAGAACTAGAGTCAAGACACTCAACCACAATGTGTGTATTTTATGCAAGTCACACTTCACCATTCTCACGAGGTCGTGACAACACAAATCCGCCTATCTTCAACCTTCATTGCACCGAGACCACAAGACCTCCACCGTGTCCACACCACGCTTAGACTTGGCCGCACTTCATGTCATATAACTGGTCATGTTACAGCCATACCATCTATATGGCGTAAAACAAAGTTTAAACAACTATTTCGCAACTACTAACACAGCAAGAATATTTTTCATGTTGGTTGCATAACATATTTCATTGCCGCACGTTCGCATTCACAACCTCATAATAAAGCATCTATATATATATAGTTTATGTATTGTGTACAAACATATATTGTGAGACATTAATCATATTAATAATTTACGAAGTTAGTTTCTATCGTATCGCTCATGCCAGAAGCATTTCGGTGCACTTTCTTACATTTTTCTCCTCCATTTCCCTTGGTAGTTATTCGTACTTGAAATATGAAATCGTTCCTCTCGCAATATGCTTTAATTTTCTAAGAACAATACCTCCTTATTTTTATGCTAATCCTTTATGTTAATTTATATTCATAGGAAAGAAACCAATTTTTAATTTTATTCCTAATTGATTAAACACAAAACAAACTAATTCATTCTAAAAATAACAATAATAATAATAATAATAAAATACCACTACTAATGTTTATTTCTTTTGATTAGCCACAACATGTGAACAAACATCATATTGTCAAGCAAGTTCCATGCTCTCGTATTCTGCATCTTGGGAAGAAAACTGATTCAATGCTTTTAAATCTACTTCCAACTTTCTCTGAGTTTCCTGTCATGCACATTTAACCAGTTCTTCTGTTCGTTGTCCTTTCCATTTGATTAAATATAATAGGTCATATTCTTCAGTTTTTGATACTCTTCTGTGCCTACTTTCTACTTCTTCTTGTATTTTGGGCATATGCTCTTCCTAAATTTAAATGCTTAGTTTCTTTCTTATGTCATGTGAAGCCTCATGGTTTTTCTTCCACTTAAATATAGATACAAATTTCAAATATTTAATATTGGCGATATTCCAACTCGTTGGAAATTTAACTTTATATGTTTTACAATAGCAACATTCCACAATTTTACATGGTTCCATTTTCTGTGCTTTTACTTGTTACAATTTTTTATCAGTGAAATTCTTTATTTTTCTAAACATACCATAACTAAATCACTCTCTTGGGAATTCTTTTTTCACCTCTCATATACCCTTGCTTGTATTTTTCATCGCTTCCGCAACTGCTTTTTGACATCTTTTAGTTCTCTTTATATGTTCTGCAAATTCTTCATCTTTTTTCGTATCCCATCATGTTTTCCCGCATCTCTAAGTTCACACACACCCCTCGGGATGCACCTCAAAAAATCGACTAATTACAGCCGCATTTTATTTGACATATCATCACAAATCAGCTGAGCAAGGGCTAACCCACCTATTAGGATTTTTAAAGGTTACCAGCTTCTTGCAATATGCTTCAAACTTGTCCTGCAAGACCGTGTTCTGTCCATCTCGTTTGAGTGACGATAAAAGTTGAATTTAAACCAAGGTTGGTACTCAGTTTTTCCACATAGTCTCCGTAAATTTCCTATTAAAATTTATCCTTGCTTATTACACGTTTACAGTAATCCATGTAATCTTAATAACTTCTCTCGGGGGGGGGGCCAGATTAAATAAATAGGTGTTGTATCACCGTTTTCTTGCATGTAACAAAACAAGCTATTTTAGAAAATCTATCCAACAATACAAATAACACTTCTCTTTGATTTTTGGCAAAACCCAAAACAAAATCTATACTTAAATTACATCCCACAAATGGCTGGTATTGGTAATGGCCGATACAATCAGTATTTTGATTTTTCCCTTAGCATGATGACAACCCTACTTTTTCAACAAATCACGAATATCATTGTATCCCTTTGTCAGTATGTTATCACGTGTGAGCAAAGGTTTTTTCCTTGCCCAAAATGTCCTGATAGACTTCACTATGCTTCTCCTTGATTATGTTTTCCCTCATAGAACATTTAGAACACATAACTTTATTAGCTTTTGAATAGTAACTTTCTGGATAAGTTAATCCACCTGCTTCTCGTTATAGACTACTGTATTTTTCTATAACCGTACAAATTTCTTTAAACTCCGCATCATCTTTATACATGTCAACTATCTCTCAACCCTACAACACCACAATTCTGTAATCTCCTGGGATAATTAAGTCACCGTTCAAAAGCATCAACAATAACTTTGTTCAATTTATCACTCATATGTTTCATTACAAAAGAAACTGCAAATATTCTACCCATTTTGGTATGTTTCAATTTCCTAATTTTGGTTATTGTTTATAAAACTGTAATGCATGGATTACTAAAGAATATAATACAAAATATTTTGTATAACAAATAATGTCCATTTTTTGGGCCCTACAACAACAACACATAAAACTCCTTGTCATAAAGATGAATATTTATTCTTTTCTTCATTTAGTTTTTCAGATCGAAGTATGCTATTGGTTTCTCGATCTGACTCAAAACTGCCCAATCATAATCTCCACCAGCAGGTTTCAACTCGGAAAATCAAAATTCTGAAATTCCAAGACTGTTTTTCAATAATTTTTTTCTTTAGTAATTCTAAAGTTTTGATCTATCGTCTGCTCATTTGAATGGTTGATTAATTTTCTCTTCCGATTGCTCTAATAATGGGTGCACAAATTTGACTAAAGCTTCAGAGCAATTTTTGTAGAAGCTTGAAAGACCATGGAAGCTTCTTACTCTAAATATGCTTCTAGGAGTTGGCTAATCCACGATTGCTTGGATTTTCTCCAGATTCATTTTCAACCCTTCTCAGAGACTACAACCAAACAAATTAGTTCTTCTCTTACAAAGCCTTAATTTTCAATTTATATGTCATTTTTCTTTTTGGGGAAAGTCTTTAGAACAAATTTAAGGTGTTCCGTATGCTCTTCTTTATCAATCGAAAATGAGAATACTATCAAGATAAACAATTACACCACCACATATTCCTTCAAAAACTTGGTCTATCAACCTCATGAAAGTACTAGGTGCATTAGTAAGTCCGTAACAACATGAATTATCCATACAAACCATCGTTTGTTTGAATGCGAAGCCACTCATCCTTCTTTAACCTCATTCCGTATAATACCACTTTTTCAAATATATCTTAGAAAATAATTTTACTTACCTAAACAATCTATTAAATCATTCATTCACTTAAAGGAAAGACACTGCCATGGTGATTTTATTATACTTAGAATTTCAGCACATACGCTCATTCAATTCTTTTGACCTAGTACTATTATAAGCAATAATATTCTGTATTTCATTAATACTTTATCCATTACCCCTTGCATTTGTCTTTCCACCCTGCATTTTCTCGCTAATCTTATTGCTTTATTCGTAAATCAAGCCTGGTGGATTAGACCAATGTGACTACCACCTTATGGGTGGAAATTTGCCTGAAACTCATCCACAATAATATTAGCAAACTTTGTTCAACAGATTTCAAATTTTTTTAGGTAAATCTTTCTAAATTTCAGAAGTTAAATTACCTTGGGTCTCCCCACAACAGAAAAATGCATCTCCTCGCCTTTTCTCTCGACTTTCGCAATGGTTTTTCCACTCATCAACATAACGTTGCTCTGTGTGGTTCCTCATCAAAATTATCTTTCACAAGAAGGTATGCTTGTTCCTATCTTTCTCACATATAAGGGCTTTTCCGCTATCGTTGCACGTTTTCCGATCAAATCGCTGTGGTTCTTTCCAGCAACATGTGACACACATCGGTTATCATATCGACAAAATAGCGTATCCTTACAAGGCCCTAACTGACCACTTATACTGCTCACATAATAATTGCGGGCCCTTTGGAGCCACGATACTTTATATGATAAAATGTTTTCTCCAACTTCAAATTGTCCATCATCTCTAGAAATAAGGTTAACAAGATTTTTATCGCTATCATCTACTAATTTGCAAACACTTACTTTTGGGACTTACAGGCGTCTCTCCGAACATGTCTTTTTCTCCGAGTTGCTTCTTCGTTTCTTAGCCACAACACTTTTTCAACAACAAGGATTTCTTCACCGTTGTTCCTCTTTAGGTTGTTAAATCGTAGGAATTTTTCCTTTTGTTTCAACAACGTTCATTTCACTTGGTTGGTCTGTCAGGGAGATAACCCATTGCACATGTCCCCACTCACCACATGTATACCAAACATATCTTCTCGGTCTTCCTCACCTATGGGCACAGAACCTTCCGCCTACCATATAGTCTCCCTCTTTGTAGACCACACTAACTCCCCGCTTCATTTTTTGGGAGTGATGAAATCTAGATTTCAAATGTTCCCCTTCCTTTGCCTTTTTCGTACTCTTGCCTCTATTTTTCCGATTTTATCATATAACATTCTTTCTTTCCGCCCTCGGCCATTTAGGCATCTTCAATCATCTTCATATTTAATTTTCCAATCGATCTCATCCTCGTATTTCATAAATTAAACCATTTCTATATATAGCCACATTTTCTATGTCATCTTCTAACATGACCCCGCTCTTAATGCTCGAATAAAATGGTTTAGTATATTCTTTGATATTCAATTCCAGTTTTTGTTTTAAGTTTTCATGTATTGTCTTAAAATATTTAACTGACATATTGCATGAACTTACCTTTCAATTTGGCCTACCATTCCTATCCCACGATTTTGGTTTTTCATCTTGTGAGGAATTGCACTCATTCCACTCGTAATGTATGACCTTTCAACTTGCGCTAACCCATTTTCTTCTACCTACTGTTAGTCGGAATATTTGTCTAATGACCCATCCACAAACAGTACTTCACCATATTTTCCATCATATAAAGGTACTTCACGTCAATATTTTGCTACCTGCTTTTGCTATTTCCTTCATAATTTTAGCTTCCTCGCTTTTCCTTTTTCTTCAACAGTGTGTTCTTTCTTCATCAACATCGGGTAATTCCATCATCCTGCTGCCTTCCTTGAATAGTTTTACCGTGCTAGTCTTGCATACAGATTTATTCAGCGTAATCACATTTGTAGGGTCTCTCGACCTAGATCCACCTTCTTGGGCGGCATTCTCCTCGTAATGTGTTTTTAAGAATAACTCAACAACTCGTTAATAAAACATTTTAGAAAACATTCTTCTACTTTCATTTTAGTATATAAAATTATTCAATTTTAATGTTTAGCACTGACTTCTCCACATATGATGGAACCGTATTCACTTTTACATCCCTTATGCAAATATACAAACAATGATTCTATTTTAAACCACAATTTACAATTCCTTTGTACCAACATGAATCATAAAATATGATTTCATTACTAAAGCCTATGTATACCAAGAGCATTGCTTAGCAATAGCGCTAATTAACAAAGAACGATCAATAATAAACAAAGTTCGCTGCACTGACATTACATTACCAAACATGAATTCAACAGGAAGCACGCTACACATTTTAGAGTTTTCCGTCAACACAACTTTAGAAGCAGTATTCTAATGATGTCACCATATCACCATACACATAGAGATTTCATTTATTTCAATTAAACTATTAAATGATAATAGGTAAGCGTGCCTGCTTACATGAGATATGCCACTATTTCATGTTAAATATCTGCTACGCACTCCAAGAATCAGAGTCGTAATACTCCAATCGTAAGCTATGTATTGCGGTGTTAAATCCCTACTATTCTCGCCGAGGTCAGACAACAAATCACCATCTTTCAGAATCTTCTTCGATTGCCCAACTTCAAGGCACTCCAACGCGGCCTGCCACCAACGCCTGAATTCGAAGCCGCACCGACAATAGTAGCAATCAGCTATATATGCGTTAATACCGCCACCACCATGGTTTAAATGAACAAATTAACTATTTCAACTTACCCAGAAGGTAAATATTCTTCATGCTAGCTCGTATAATATATCTCCAGCCAGAGCTCGCGCATTCACAACTCCACATATATACATATATATATATATATATATATATATATATATATATATATATATATATAAGAGAGAGAGAGTTCGCAGTAGTTAAAAAGAAACATATATTGTAGACGATTAATTACTAATAACACCGCATGGGTTGAATATTCTCATCGATCGCCCGCGTGCTTTGCAGTACTTTACCTTCCGAAGTCTTCTTCCGTATTTTCTTTCCTCACTTTCTATTATTTATAATTGAAATACGTACTCGTTTCCTCTAGAATAGGTATTTCTCCTCCACTTTTCTCAACAAACCGAATACCTCCTTATTTTCTGAGCACTCATCTCCATGTTGGCTCTGTATCCACGTGATAGTGAAGAAACCAATTCCTAACTGAATAAAAATACAAAATACAACGAACTATTCTCGCAAATAATAGCCATTAATAATAATAATAAAATAAAACACCACTACTAATGTTTATTTATTTTGGATTAACCACACACATGTGACACAAACATCACATTGTCAAGCCAAGCTCCTGATGCTCCCATACACTCAGAGTTGGGGAAGGGTAGTGTCTTGTACGCAATACCTTTGTTAGAAAGCGAGCATGCTCGGACACATATTCCGCCACACAACCCACCATGCCATCATGCCGCTTCGTAGGGATCACCCGGACCCAGGCAAATTAAAATACCGCAACTAGTAACGACCATGCACAACAAGCATGCCTATATTAATCCATAATCATGCTATCACTGTTCACACCCAACTCAAGGATACAACGCAAGAACGTCGTAATACACCTCATCATGGCACCGTATCGTACGATTATAGTCAGCGGGGGAGACAGTTAAAACTAATTGTTAGTGTGTCCTCATCAACCTCGCTTCGTGCCGACACATTAATTGACCCACATGATAGAAGAAAAGCACAAGAATGCCGGAAAATTCCGAGTTAAAATGTAAGCAAGTAATGGAGCCCAACGACAAGTGAAATTTCACCATAGGAAGTTCAAAGAGGCAGTCTCAGCAGGTGTGAATACATAGAGAGAGAGTAGGGATAGCACTTCAAGCATACAAAGCATGATGACATGAAAAGTAGTGGCAACAATAAAGCTGCTATGCCTGAAGCTGAGGAGAGAATTCGCAGATGGAATCGTGACGTGGAAAGTGAAGGACACCATCGCCTCACCGTATCGTACACGTATTTTACAAATTCGAAACCAATTTTCGGCCATGAAGAAGTTGGCATACACAGAGAATTATGCACACAGAGATGGAGGAGGGGAAGTGGACAAGAATGAATCCGAAGAGTTCAGCAGAGCATCCGAAAGTGCTGCCTGAAAATACGGTAAAACCTCACTAACCTCCCGAAGAGTTTGGAACAACAGAGCAACTACGATAAGGTATGAAATTCTACTTTCGCGTACCCTAAAATAGACCACCAGTGGCTAGGCGGGAGACATATTGACACAGGCGCAGGATCACTGGTGCTCACGGGATTATCAATAGAAGGGAAGAATGTTCTCCATGGACATCCCGCAACATGTCTCAGAGCCGGTGAGCCAAGGGGGGTGATTGTGATTACTATAAGAAATACGCGACCAGAGGAAGGAAAGACACCGTCGATAGTCTCAGCGACAAATTTTTCTTTGTTACTTAATAGCAGTAAGAAGATGAGGTCGCTATACTGGGAGCCACATGCACCTTTAACACGCTTTTGAGATGTGGAGCACGACTCTGTGGATCTGGCCTGGAACTCGGTGTGCATATCTACTTAACAAACCTGCTCGAGGCCCGCGAAGGCGATTGTTCACAGAAGAGCCAAAGTGGTTCATTTACGACTACCTCACAATGGCATTTTCGATGTGAAATGGACTCACTTAGTAGACATCTCGCTATCGGCAAATGACCGTGCCCAATGGTGATGAAGTTTAGCACCTCGGGAGGATCTCGGGAGGATCCTTTCAACAGCGTAGGAGGTGAAATGAACAAGCCTGGTCATCTCGCGCAAGAAGACGTGGATGTGGTGGTGAGGCAAGAAAGGGTCCTCGAGGAACTCGTTGGACACATATTCTTCTCACAGTGGTTTGGGGTCACCCATAAACAGGTGAGATATACTCATCCACCGTGACGTATTTAAACCGACGTTCAAAATGAAACCGTTAAAGTTTCGAAAGTTGAAGAAAAGTTGAGTCCTCCAAGCACTAATTTTTGTTCATGGTAGGGAGCCGAATGGAGATCAAAATTATAACACATCACTATTCGTTCGAGGGCATGCTACTCAGAGAATCGCTTGTGTGGAGAGCACCAGCAGGAAAACAACGAGTAGAGTTTTCGACTGCAGCCTTCAACAACTTTACTCAGAAGAGAGATGGACACGAGGGTGCCCGCTTCGAATCGGGTAGTCAAAAACCTCCTCACAAGTGCTTCTCCCATGCTCTCTCCTTTTTCTCGCAGTTTCTGCCTTCTTCGACACACTCACCCTCCAAGCATTGCGCCTGGTCACGACCGCCCGCCCTTCCTCCACCATTTTTAATTCACCCCCAACAACCATGTGAATCGCAATCCGAAAGAGTAAGGCACCTGCACCACCAAAGAGGCTAGCAAGGCCAAGAAACTCAAGAACTGCATGGTGTGCAGGAAAAGCAGCTGACCCTCACCACGAAGACCACACTCCAACTCATGGATACATGAGTAACTAATTCAAGAAGAGCCGCAGGGTGGCGCCAAAGCCACCTCTGAGCTACATGCTATGTTTTAATCTCGTTCTCAGCTGAATATTCAAACATCATCTCCACGACACTCTGTACACTCTCTTTCACTCACACTCACCATTCATCACTCCCATACTTCATTCACTTTCCACAGGACCAACCCACTCCACGACTCCTCCATCCACCTCATCCATTCCTAGACCCAGTAAAGGAAAGAAACAAGACCAAGGGGACACCGTAGCTAGAAGTTAACCTCGAGCACGGCTGTGGCACCCAAGGGCGTGACTCAACCCTTGTGCGGTAAGGTACTTTCCGGAACTATTATGTCGTGATTCTTAACCACAAGACACAACACACTCGCTAAAGGAGAATGAACACATTTTCAACAAAAACCAATTTAATATCTAACAACATACAGTATCACAAATGACCACGGTGATGAATAATCCTAGAAAGTAATGCCGCGTCAGATAGAACCATTTCACCGTCACCACCGCACAGAGCAATTTCAACAAGATTATTACAATAGCCTAGCATAGGCAACCCCTCAAAGAAATACCACCAACCCACGTACACAAGTCAGTCATTTCGAGAGTAAAGTCACTGGGAAACCAAATCAACCACACAAATCTCATCCAACGAGCATCACATCGGCGTGTATTTGTCAGACATAACGCACCTCTTAAAGCAGGTTCGAGCAACAACAATAATAGATCACAGAAGCATCAAGAGCACAATTAGTGCCATGGGAGAAGGAAAGTCTCAGCAGGATTTCAACTTCTGGCAAAGGTAATGGGGATTCTTTCGAGTGATTTCTGCCAACACGAATGCTCCGTGATGGACAAGACGCTCGGAGGACATAGCTGAAGCTTTGATCCATGGTCAAATGCGCATCATTTCGAGTAAAAGTAACACGTTCCAAATTTCAGCAAGGAAAACCAAGAATCAAACAAATGTCTCACAACAAAACCAGCATTACCAGTACCCTACCGTGATATATGCCGAGAAGGTTACTCTAGAAAAAGAAATAGGCAATCGTAGGCCTGCAGAAACTCGGGACGACAAACAAAGAGGCTTTACAAACCTCTCCGGAAGCATTTACACGCATGACATAATTTGTCAACTACGAGCGCCCAACCTATCTCAAGACAACTTTCCAGAGATTTCGAAAAGAGACAAAGAGGCCATAGATCCAATTAGGTAATACCCACTTTCACAAATGCAGGCGAAGACACCGGAAACCAAGACATAGAAGATAGAGGACCACTTTTGCTCGCCATGCAAAGCGTGTCCTTAGATATTTGAGGCAACCGCACAAGCATAAACAGACAGGCACATAACAGATGGCCACCGAGGCCGAACATAAAATCGGTAAAAGTATTCAACAAACTTCCACGCTTCGTAGTAGGAAAAACCGAGGGTCGAAAAGAGTTGCCACCAAAATTAACTAGCTCATTAAGCACTGGCAACATGCAATTAATGAGTTCAAAAATCGAAGTCTCTGAACATTGAGAAACGAGCAGTTGCCTTTGTTTCGTAGAAGGTAGGAACGCAGAGAAGATGAGTAGCCAAACTCGGCAGTATGATGCAGACCAATGGGACTCACTAGACAGTTAGGGGCCAGTATCGACTCAGTGACGAGTCAACAGAACGTGGCCATGGGCTCATTGGGGCCGTTTGTTTTTGAAAAGGAATGCTTTTTGGAGTTGCGCAGACAGGTGGTGGGAGCGCAACTGGCGTGCAGACAGCGAGCCTCGTCAAGGTTGTGGATAGCCGGGAAGATAGGCGGCGTGCGTCAGCCTGTAGAAAACAAACATACAGTATGGGAGGTACGCGAGACAAAGATACATCAATGGAACTCCCAAAGTAATAAAGGAGAAGAGGAAAACAACGACAGGAAAGAAAAGAGGAAAAGACCCACAGTCATGTTAAGTAAAAGAACAACAGGAAATCGTGCCCGCCGAGACAGGAGGTTAGGCCATCAAAAGCGTCTCGCAGAAGAGAGTTGTAGGAGAGCTCTGCGAGATCTTCACAGCATCGACCACCCCCGTAACAGACCCACATAGAGGACGCTCGTTTTTGATAATGAGATGGAATACGCTCTGAAAGTTTATGATATGACTTAAGTGTTAATTCGTTGCTCATTTCGTGAAATTGCATGCACCGCTTTTAAATTTTAATTCAAAGTATCTAATATGCTTAATGTGTTGATATTTCACACAAAGTAGAGAGAGACTCTGTTTGTTGTTTAAAGTTCCTTTAGTCGTTTTTCCATGGGTTGTACCAGCTGATACCTGATCCGTCTCACCTTTACTAAGGTCACTGCATACGTCTCGTGTGAGAACCATGCAGCTCCTGGAGTAGGGTGAAAATGTTGGCGCAGTGCTAGACCATCGCGGAAAACCTTGTTGGCCTCCATCCCGATCTCCGGGCTCCAAGCGTAGTGACCTCCTCCAACATTATTTTTCTTCAAAAGATAAGCACATAAACTTTGGAAATAATACACTTGGATTGAATTCTTGACTGATATTTTTGAATGACTTTTATGTTTCATAATTTTTCTTCACTTTTTTAGGTTTTTCGACTCATCTTCCTCTCCTCGACATTCTTTTTTACGATATAAAATTTTCCTCTATTTTTAGCATCAGTACTCTGCAAATTTATGTCTCTAGAAGTTTTGTTGTTTTTTCTTATCTTGTTGAGACGTAGAAACTCAGGTGGAAAGTGATTTCGCAGGAACACTCATGTGCACCCTCATGCTCACACATACCTTTCTCATGCTTTTTGAATCCATATTATGCAAAGATATTTGAGAAATGTTCTTTGCCTTTAGGTTGGCTCTTCTCGCTAATTTTCACACAAGTAAACTTTGAAAATCACGAGACCCAGAGAGCCCTAGGTTCGAGGATAATGTGGCAATCCTACCATGTGTCCCTCCATGATGATGCCACGTGTCACTTCATTCCAACGATATCATCTTACCAAAAATCACCTTTTCCACTCTGACATGTGGTCATTTCCACGTAGAAGACACATCAACAATCTAGCCACATCAGTCATTAATGCCAACACAACTCGTATTTCATCCAATTTTGTTGGGAAAGTTTCAAAATCACCCGAAGGCCTCGAGGGTTCCTAGATAATTTAATTCAAGAAACTTGAAACTTGTAGTATCTCATAACTTGCCATATCAAAGGAATCCATATTGGTGCCTTTTCACTTAATCCTTCCAAGAATTTAAAACCCAAGAGACAAAAAATTTCATGTCAATGACAATATTTTTTGTGTTAATTATCCTGATGGAACCTATCAGCCAATGGCCAAATGATCAGGGTTGGAATTTGAGGTTGCTAAAATTTGGAGACCTCGGGATCTTGAGGATCTTCATTCCATCAATCTCTCATTCTCCCAAGATTTTGATGGCTTGAGATGACCGATCTCAAGAACTTAAGCGTCCCCGGAGATACAAATCTTTGTCCTGAATATTGTTCAATCATGGACTATTTAATGTTGTACCTTTTTATTTTATATACTTCTTAAGAATGTGACACTCGATAAAGTCTTAATATAAATATTTCGATTTGATTGAAAATCAGGTTTTTTCATCTCGGACTCGAATTCACATGCACCTCTCTCCTTCTATCATATTCACACACACACACACACACACACACACACAAAGGTGTGTGTGTATTTTTGTTTTATAGTTTTTTAGATTTCACACACATTTATAAAAATTTACGACACCTCACTATAGTTCTAGCCCCTTACCTAAAACCATATAATTTACGAAAATAAATATAAACTAGTGAAACATCCCTCTCGTCATGCATGTGGTATAATATGTAGACCTCGTAATATCAATGACCATGCTTTACTCACGTTCCGATCAAACAACAAAATGGAGTGTTGAATTTTGAAAAAAATGAAGCTAAGGTTCTAGAGATCTAATTTTTCAGCATGGAATGGTCCACCAATTAAATGAAATCAAGGAGAATATTTCTAACTGGTTAATTTTGAATAAATTTAGAGAAAGAACTCAAGAAAATCCATTGGAAAGATCGATATGTTGTTTTTGTTTTGATTTTCTTGAAAATTTGTTTTTCCTTTTACTAATTAAATCTTTTCTATTTCCATAGGTATTTAGTTGGTCACTCATGATTTGTGGATTGGATATCTAGATGCAAGGATTCGATCCCCTCAACTCATGGAAAAATCGTAGAATTAATGTTCATCTCTATTTTTCAATTATTTTTTGAATCGTCGTTAAACAACGTTGTTTTGTTTTGTTTTTGTTTTTTTTTTTTGTTTTGTTTTGTTTTTTATTTTTTATTTTATATTTTTTTAATTTAATGATTATATTAACTCGAAAATTTCATGAAAGAACATACATCCAATAGGCTTTCATCATCAAACATGTCACTCGGATATGTGGTCTCATTTTTGCCCACTAGGAAACCAAATGTTTTTGAACACCTACAACTATAGTAATTAGCCCAAACATTTAAAAGCATCAACAATTATAGCATCACCGAAGTGTCTATAATTTTTAACATGGAAAAATCGTACACACATTTGTAGAGATCATATAGAAACCAAAAGTTAGAAAAAAAACATTTACAAGTGAAACTTTTCCGACCGAAGACACCTGTGAAAGAATTAAAAAATCAAAGATTTTCAAAACTTATAATTAAAAAAACAAACTTACAGTGCATATTCAAAGGTCAAAATTTCAATATCGCGTGACTATTTCTTCAAATAGTCGTGTGAGTCGCTGAAAGTACAACTAGTAATTTGGGACCACTCCACACTATTTGAGCTAACTACGACATGTATCCGCCTAAGGAAAAATATTTCTAGCCTACCTAGAGATATGCAACCCCAAGGGAGTCCTCTTGTCCTTCTCTCAAGCAATCTTTCATCATTAATGAGCCATGGGAGAAAAGAGGAGTCTCAAAATCTATATAAATAAGGCATTGGAAGACCAAGAGGAGAAGAAGTTTGAGCATCCCACTGCTATGGAGGCTTTCAGGAGGACTCGGCTCACGCTCTTCTTCCCCGAAATTGGCAGTGGTTTCCATGCATATATTTTCAAATATCTTTGCCCACAAATTTTACAGTGACAACATCAAAGGTTGGGATTTTTGAATCTCACGAGTCATCGTTAGAGATCATATCACAAGCTAGCGTAAAATCTTATAAGTGGTGAAGAATGGGTTGAAAGGCACAAAGTTCGTAATGCGATAGCTGTGAAGAGTTTCTCAAGAAGGGCACAAAGGAGATGATATGAACAATGGCATCCCGAGTTATATGAAAGAAAAATTATGCAAATTTTTTTGGTCAGATCCAAAAAATACTTCACTCGCTAAGGAGATTCCACATGGTTTATTCTTACCATATTAGTCTCCTTCGCATTTTGTTGGTAAGAAAACTCTTGACCTACTGTCTTTTTTATACGAGATTTTTGGAAAGGTGTCAAATAGAGTTCAGGTCAAGTCGAAGGTAATGAGACATCGCATTTCACCATGGTTTGATAAACCTGTTAGTGCCGGGAAGAGTTCAAAAGGTTAAACAAATATTGACCTCCTTTCGTTTATGAGTGGGTATGAAGTAGATGTAGTGACTCCAAAGAAAGTTTAAAAACCTAAAAACTACTACATCCTCTACATCCCCAACCGAAACACAAGATATTAGTGAAGAAGGAAGACATTTTCCCGTAGAGCCAATGGACATTGAAGAAGAACCTTTGAAAGAAATCGACATTCCCCATCTGCGTACACGTGCAAAACATAAGATTAGCAAACATAAAGCGTGCAGAGAATCACAAGGAGTCGACATTGGCCAAAGGAAATTTGGAAGACATTACACATGCAATAGATATTGAGGAGTCCCACAATAGTGCAAGCAAAAGACATTGAGGTGATGGAAGGAAACTAAAAGAAAGGTAAGTCTTTCAAGAAAATTGGATTTTATGATGAGAGGATGTCATGGTTTCATATTTCACCCAAGGAAGCCAATGATCAGAAGTCATGCATACGTAGTTACGAGTGCAAAGAAAATAGCAGAAATGAGAAAACAATAAAGAAGGTATGTAGCTATAAAAAATCATAGATTTATCCCTCAAAGCAGTTGGAAAGAATTTATCATCTGCAAGAGAAAGGGAAAGGAGAATATGGTTGGAAAATAAGCAAACAAAACTCTCTCAAGTAACAACTAAGACAATAAAGGAAGAAATACTTGAGTTTAATTTGGAAGCAGTAGAACTCACAAGTCTAAAAAAGGTCGAGTTTGATCGTATAATGAAAAATGTGACAATCAAACTTTCAAATGTTTTAGAATCCATGAGCAATGCCAAAAAGACTATTGAAAAAGGACCAAGCCTCTAAGACTTATGGCCAAACATACCAGGAGGATGAGTTCGTACTGGCAAGCTGAAAATAGACTCATTGCAAAATCAAGTGGAAGACCTTCGTGAACAAATGGACATGATTCAAGATGAGTCGGAGAAGAGAGAAAGCTGAAAATGAAAGTGATCGAAGAACTTGAAGGACAACCTATAGTTAATGAAGATGAAACTCCCAAAGAATGAAGGGTTGAGTCGAGACATTTTTATGAGCTACAGCTAGCTGAACAGTGACATAATTTTGGCTTAGAAGATCAAATTTTGAAAAAATATTACAAAATCTCTAATCTCATTGCTATGTATCTCATAGTGAGCTCTAAGTTTGAAGGCCGAAAAACACTACGAAATTTCTCGAAGATTCTTTTTTTTCCTTTAAAAATCAGTTTTATGAAGAATTAAGGAGGGAGCTCGATCAGTATTTAGATATTTTTTCATAAAAAAATGTTTTTGACTAGTAGAGGTAGTAGGAAGGGTGAAAAGAGAGAAAAGCTTCGACGCATTAAAACTACGCTACAAAAATTTTCCTAAACTACTGCTTTTGTAGTGAGGGGATGAAGTTTTAAAGGGCATGTGGAAGATCATCCACTCATGTGGAGGCATCCAAGCAGATGAGGAGACATCTCACGTAAATGTTCATCACTCAACATGTGTACCTTTTATACCAAACATCATGAAGACAAAATTGTAGAGTATAGTTGATTCTTTCCTAGAAAATAGGACAAATCGTTACTAAAATTCTTGAAAGTGTATTTATGTCTTATGTCAAGGAGAATTCCATTCATAGCACTTGAAACTTATCTATGAAATGATCCCACTATTAGAAAAGTGAGGTAATAAATGTAATTAGAGTCCCACTAGAGACAAACTCTTAAAGTGAATAGGTGTCTATGTTCTAGAAATAGAGTTATCAATTATGCTTAGTCAGTCGCAGTTAAGGTTCAGGACCCAACATCCTATGCAATGTAAAAAGAGTCTATTTATAGATATAAGATCAAATATCAAAGGGTTGGAGAATATTGTACTAAATTTCTACTCCGTAATAGTTTTCTTAGTTTCGTAACTTTTACAATGATATCTTCTTTACCCCGAGATTCAAGGAGGTGTTAAATGTGTTTAGTATGTTCCATATATTTCATGTTTAAATATCTACATCTAGTTTGATTTCTCGATTTCTTAGAACTCATGGTAACATGCTCTACTTCTTTAGAGGTTAAACTACTATTTTTCTTCCTCATGTTATGTGTGTGTACCATCTTTTCATTTAAACCTCCATTTTCTTGAGTTTCATAAGAAGAAATATTTTCATTGAATTTACAGGATGTTGACCCCATAGCTCAATGGTAGCAAGTCCTTAAATTTTCAACTCCTAATCAATCACAACTAGTTACAATTATAGAGTTAGCCATCTAATAGAATCTCCATTGAAAATCATAGTTACCTTGAGAGAGCCCTCTCAAACTAAAAACTAATATCACCAAAAGTGGTTTGAAAGAGTTACATTAAGTTGATTGATGAGCAGCTTTCTATCATAATCAATTTGGTGCTAACATTTTGTAAGCGTTTGAGAGCCCGATAGGCATATTTCCCGAAGTTTGTGTGCAAACAATGAAGTCGAACTCTTGGAGGTAGGTGAGCTATGAACCTTTTCGAGGCTACAAAAACCACCTTGGTGACTCTACTACAAATTTTCATGCTTAAAGGTGGATCTTTAAAGAAAAACATATACAAGGATAAATCTAGATCCTAACCCACCTACCATTGTGGATAATCCTAGAGAGATTCTCAAAGGAACTTTGAAAGAAGCTCTTCAAAATCAGCATATTCCATCACACCCAAGAGTTTTGTCCTCTCGAAATGGTTCGAAGTCCTAAAGATAGGAAATTTGATGATAAAAATTCATGAAGTTTTATTTAGGTCTAATGAGTGAAAATGAATTGATTGAGATAATTCTAGACCCAAAGAACAGGCATTGATACATCATCCCTAGTGTCCAAAAAAGAAAATTAGGAATTTCGGGAACAAGTTACATCGAAACTACTCGTTAGAGAGATAGTATTTTGAAAAGTTAAAAGAGTTAGATCCATTTGAATTCTTGTTGATCTTGTATACCTTTTACGTGAGTGGAGCTCATTTGTATTTGGACTACAAATACCAACCACACCATCTCCTAATATAGCTCATCTTCTCCTAATGTTTTTCCATGAAATTACACAAGTCCTCGTCATTATGGTCGAAAGTTGTTCCACCTCCACCTCCTCTCGTTGCACCTACAAGATATGATCCACTTGTCCTCCCTTATGTTCTTCATGACCTCTCAAGTAAATACTCAACTAGAATTAAAACCTTTGGGAGTGAAGAAGAACAACAAACCGAGGAACATGTAGATCAATTCAATGATTTAATTGATAGAGAGAAGGTAGACCATGAAGATGTTAAAATGAGATTATTTGATCAAAGTTTCCACCCTGGTGAGGTAATAAAATGGTTTGAAAGCCCTAGCTCTAGCAAGCTTGTAGAATTGGAACTCGTTTGAAGATAGTTTTTTGAGAAAATGGGGGAATAGGAAAAAATCCAGTGGAGGCCCCTGACTAAATATAACGAGTTTTAAAAAGAGCTCTTAGATGCATCTATCCAAGAATTTTTTCAAGAGGTTTAACAAAATCTCGCAACCCTATACTGATCATCTTAAACCTCCCCTAGAAGTTTGCTCAATTAGGCTATGCGCAGGCATTTTATTATGTTTTCCCCATTTTGCTTAGGGAAAGAGAGTCTTCTTCTAGCATAAAATGAAGAATGATGTTGTTAAGGTAGAAGTGAAAAATGATAGAAGCTAAGAAGTCTAGGATGGGTAAAAAAACTAAAAGAATAAGAGAAACCTTCCTCCTCGCATGATAAGTTTGACTTGAGTGTTGAAGAGCATGGAGAAACTCATTGATATACTTGCTCCTTTCGAACCAATTCCTTACTCTCCTACACAAAATGATCCACAAACTCAAAAACTACAGCTTAGGAGGCCTTAGAATCAGTAATACGATAAAGAGAAAAACACAAATTAGTCGACTCTCAAGTGAGGCCTCCTTTTAGCAGCATTTGATCGATGAAGAGGAAACTCGACCGAGATTCAAGAATATATTATCCACCGCATCAAGATGAAAACGTGTCTAGGATGTTTTTGCGACGAAAGAGGAGAATGATGAGTCCAGTAATTATTTGAATAAGGATGAGGAACAATATAATTACCTAAAGGGTTATCATCATGCTATATTTGAAATGCATAAACAATACAATCTTAGAAATAGGAATGTTCTCATCACTACAAATAAAACTCAGCCAAAGAAGGATGATCCTAAAGTAGTTGGGCCTAAAAAAGACCCACCACTCCCTCCTCCTCGCCAAATAAAATGAAAATATCCCCTCTCGTTTTTCATTTTATAAAATGAAATCTCCAAATTTAAGATTCTCGTCCCATTTGGAGAAATTATCTAGGTCAATGAGTACATAAGAAAAATTGTGAATATTTTGAATTATCCGTTAGGGAGCATCATGTATATGTTTAATCTACAAGAAGACCATCCTACCATCTACCTAGGACCAAGGTTGGAAGATGAGCACTAAAGAAGAAGACCCTCCTCTACGTGTTATCCTTAATATCCATGATATGACCTTACACAATGCCATGTTGATTCGGGGGGCTTCTCACAACCTCATGCCTCAAGGTGATTATGGAGAGGATGGGTTTGGAGATCACTAGGCCATACAAAGATTTATTTTCTTTTTGACTCTAAAAGGGTCCAGTGCATATGATTGCTAAAAGATGTTGTTGTTGGCTTGGCACAAGTTTCTACCAAGACAAGCGTGATGGACATTGTGGTGGAAGATATTCCCGCCAAGTTTGACATGCTCTATCTAGATCTTGGGCAAGTAAAATTAAAGGCACCATGTTTGATGGAAATGACATATGCCACCATTCTTGTTTTTGGTGAGCATAGAAGGTTGTACGGGGAGAGTAGGATTGCATACATGGTAAGAAGAAAGGATAAACCTCAAAATTTTCCCATTTATGTTGTTGAAAATGAATTAGGATCAACAATGATTTTCAATGAGCTATTTGATGAAGCGAGAAAGTGAAGGGAAAATAGAAAATCAACAAGTTGAAAATCAAGAAATTGTAGAAGAGAAAGTAGAGGGCTGGTGGCTTCTACACGGATCTCATTTGAAAAGAAGTAGTTGGAGTAGGAATTTGGATCACTACTTCGATGATGAAAATAAGTTTTATTCTTTTAAACTTAACATTGATTGTATTAAATAATATGGCTGAATATGAATCTCTATTTTTTGGGTTTGGAAATTTTGAAAAAGATTAGGGTGCCAAGAAGATATAAGTGTGTGTGGATTCTGAGTTGGTAATCAAACAAGTTGAAGGATTATATCAAACTAAGGATGTAAGGATGAGATCTTACATAAATTTTATTATGGAAATGCTTGAGAATTTTCAAGAATATGCATTTATTGTGAAAACTAGAGATCAAAAATTCGATGAATGATTCTTTTGATATAGAATGACTTGCCCCTTGGACCACTCTTGAAATTGTTGCACAATTAAACCCTTTTGTGACTCCATATCCCAATGGATTAAGTGTTGTTTCATATCTATCCTATCAGCTAAATCTTGTTTTTATTATTCTCACCTTCATCCCTTTCGAAACTCTCATTTCTAGGACTTTCCACTCAATTAAAAATCATGCCCAACCTAACCAAACAAACAAAAGTCAATTAAAAGTGTTGAGAAGGTGGAAAAAGCCAATAATTTCAACAAGGATTTATCAACTTTCCATACAATAAAATCCTTTTTTAAGCAACTTTTTGAAACCAACCAAAGGACAGTGGCTAACCTTAAACTTCTTTGGACAAGCTTGTATTAAAGCTAACTTATCAGCCAAACAATCCAATAATCCACATGACTACTTTCGTGAAAGGGATGAAAATAGATAAGAAAACAAAGTGCAACTTAAGATCAAGCAAGATACATTAAAATCAAAGCCTACTTTTAGCATACTCTTAAGGAAACTTACAAAACCAACTTTGGAGAAAGAACTAGAATACAGTGGCAAACCATAAACTTTTCTAGTTTAACTCTACTTCACATGTAATGAAAAATATCATTCAAGAAATTCCTTTCAAGTTTTTCACATCAAGACATGGACAAACCAACATTCCTTGATAATGTTTACACTCAACTTAAGTTATTCTTAAATACACAATTGGAGGAAAACATAAAGATAAAGCTTATCGATGAGAGTAGCGTACTTTTAACAAATGATATCCTAGCTCTATATTTGCTTGTTCTTTATCGAAGAAAAAGTGAACAAGATGGCATAGATGAAAGGAAAAACAATAACGAGTAAGAGGTACTTCACCAATGATATAGATCGAGGATCCCAAAAATCAGCTTGTATATTGATGTCAATCCGAGTTTACAAACTACAAGTCCAATGTTTCCGTACAACAATCATCTTCTCTTCTCAGCTTAACTTATTTGATCACAAACAGAGCTTCGAGAGCCTCTAAAAACTATTTACATGTAGAAAGTTCTCGAGCAACAAGTATTACATCAAATTCCAGCAACCAACCCTTAAACTATCTTCTACAGAAGTATTTATAGAAGAAATGAGGAGGTGGGATGAAAGAAAAGATCTCTAGGCTTAATTAATACAAGTTAATGCTTCTCGGCCTTTGAGGGGCTCAATAGAGAAGTTTTCGATATTTCTCTGTATTAATTGGTTTTCATTAAGTTTTTTGGTTTGCTTGGTAGTTTTTTGTTGACATTAAAAGTCTTCGAGTGAGTTGGCAATAACTTTGTGTTGGGTATGGGTTAGTATTCTTTCCACAACTAGGCCCCACGCGCCGTACGTTGTGCCAGCGCGAGCAGGGTCACAAGAGAAGCCCCCACTGTCGGTCGAAAGCGCCACTTCGTGAAAAATTGTTTTGGTGTGTGGACCCACTCATAGGCAGACCACCCATGTTTTTTGTGCATGAGTTTGCACATGGTGTAGGGTACGATGGTTTTTGGCCCCTAGTATTTTGTAGATCCGAGTCAAGGGAACTACGGTTATGTTCTAATCCGGGGTTAATGGATTGGGGGTTTCCGTATGCTTCGGCATGTATATATATGTGTTGCAACACTAAAATGAATATAATGAAAAATCAAGTTGGTTGTCCCTGATTTGGGATCCAGGGGAAAATCTACTCGTGTTTATCACGTTTTATGTTTTATGCTCTCGCTATTGTTTATTTTCTCGTTATAAGATTCGTGTGTAGATAATTTCTATTCGGGGTTAAAACCTACATTTGGTATCAAAGCAGTTTCGCATTCAAGGGGACGCCTTTGCCGCGAGGGGCTTTTTTTCCGGGCGAGGTAGACCTGTTCGGGTGGGAGATCCGCGAGATCGATTCTTGCGGTGAAAGAAGATGGCAAGCGGCGAGAAGATAGAGATCGAGAAATTTAATGGTCAGATCTTTGAGTTATGGAAGCTCAAGATGGAGGATCTGCTGGGTGGATACGGATCAGTGGATCGCGGTAGATCCGGTACTAAACCAACGACAATGTCGGATGAAGACTCGGAAGAAATTGGATCGGAAGGCTAAGAGCACAATACGGCTTGTGTGTCTTAGATTCAGTATTGTTGAATGTATCCGGGAAGCTGCGACGAAGAATTTGTGGGAAAAACTTTGGACTTTGTACCAATCTAAGTCTCTCGGTGAATAAGTACATTCTCGCGGAAAAGGCCGTATAACTTTCGAGGATGAAGGATGGAGACTCGGTGACGCAGCATCCGAACGCCTTCAATATTGTGGTAAGTCAGCTGTCATCTATTGATATTAAAATCTCGGATGAAGATAAGTGCATCGGTTTTTGTGTGTTCTCGCTAGACTCGTGGGATAGTCTGGTTATTGCAACAGGTAGCAATACAACTACCTTGAATTTTGATGACATTGTCTCGGCCTTGCTTTGTCGGAGGAAATGAGACGGAGAAATATGGAGGACCGGAATGAAGATGCCTTATCTCGTACGAGGAAGGTCCCAAAATAGAAACAAGAATAAGGTTTCGAGTGGGAGATCCAAATCTAGAGGGAGATCTAAATCTCTTGAAAGTTTGTAAAGGTATGCTCTCGAGAAAGGAAAGGGATCTGATGATGCTCCTTCTGCAGAGGCAAAAACCACCTCGGATGAAGGTGGGGATGTGTATTTGGCTTATTCTTCAAATACACATGTAGATCATGAGTCATGATGTTGTTTGAATCGGGTGCATCCTTTCACTTCACTCCCTATAGGGAGTGGTTCTGCGAGTATGAGAAATATGATGGTGATGTATTCCTAGGGGATGATAGGAAGACCAAAATCATCAGTACGTGGAAAAGGTCAAGTCGAAGTCGACAAGGTGGAAGGACTAGAAAACTTCCCGGGTGTGTCGTATATTCTCGCATTGACCGAGAAATTTGATTGGCGTAAGCAAGATGGATGATGTAGGTGTAAAAAAAGTGTTCGAGAAATATGTCCGGAAGATGGTTCTGGGAGCACTTTGGTATTAATGCGGGGAGTGCTGAGACTGGAACTGCAGCAAGCTACAAGGTAGCACTATTATTGATGGGTGTAATAGTTATGTGGTTCTCGAAAGTGGAGCCGAAAGCCTAGTTTGTCTATGGAGAAAAGACCATGCTATGGCATCAAAGGCTTGGAGATATTGAGAGAAGGGCTTTCGGGATACTACATAGAAATGGTATGGTAGAAGGTATGTCTAATTTCTCTCTGGATTTCGATTTCGTGAACATTGTGTATATGGGAAGCGAGAATTGAGTGAGTTTTCCTTACGGTGCTAAGAGGGTGAACAAGATATTAGAACTTGTGCATAGTGATGTGTTTGGACTCGTGTCGATTCCATCACTGGGAAAGTATGTGTACTATGTTTCATTCATAGATGACTTCTCAAGGAATACATGGATATATTTCTTGAGGAAGAAATCTAAAGTCTTTGATAGATTTAAAGAATTTAAGGCTGCGGTGGAAAACCCAGAGAGAGAAGAAGATAAAGGCGACGAGACGAGATAATGGTGGGGAGTTTTGCAAGAAGGAATTTGAAGAGTTATGTAGAAGTGTGGTATAGCACGACAGAAGACTACTCCATACACACCTCAACAAAAACGGAGTTGTGAAAGAATGAACAGAATGCGATGGAAAAGGCAAGAAGCATGCTCGGTGGTACCGGGTTAGGACAAGAATTGCGGGTAGAGGCAATGAGGCGCATGTTACTTGGTTAACATATCACCTTCATCAGCGTTGGAGGATAAGACTCCACATAAGGTATGGATTGGTAAGAAACCCTCTCCTTCACATCTGAAGGTATTTGGATGCGATGCATATGTACATGTTCCAAAGGAGAAAAGGACCAAGTTGGATAATAAATCGAAAGGTGCATCTTTATTGGGTATAAGGATGGTTTAAAAGGTTACAAGCTTTGGAACCCAGAAACAAGGAAGGTTGTGTATAGTCGAGATGTGGTGTTTAGAGAGGTGAAAGATGTTGTTAAACATGAAATCATACCAAAGGAACATGAGAAGATAGAGTTTGAGCTAAAGGAAGATGAATCAGACTCTACAACAGAAGAAGATTCAGAAGAGGAAGAGCCACAAACTCCAGCTTTGAGAAGATCAGTTCGGGAAAGAAGGCAACCGTGAAAGGTATAGTTCATCTTCTTTCTATTCGGGTTTTGCCTTAACTATAATCGATGATGATCCCAGAAGCTGTCGGGGAGGGACGGTAGATTCCGAGGATGGAAAACTCTGGAAGGAGGCCATGGTTGATGAAATGGCATCCTTGCACAAAAATGAGGCATGGCATCCCGTGGAGTTGCTGGCTGGAAGGAATCCCATTGGGATAAAATGGGTGTTTAATAAGAAGATGAATGTATAAGGCAAGGTGGAGAAATACAAAGCTCGGTTGGTAGAAAAAGGTTATTCCCAAGTGCCGAGAATTGATTTTGGTGATATTTTTTCTCTTGTTTCCAAAGTTACTTCTATTAGATTACTTTTATCCGTATTCTACTTTGCATTTTATTTTGAGATAGACATGATGGATGTGAAGACAACATTTCTTCATGGGGATCTAGAAGAGGAGATATACATGAAGAAACACTGAAGGCTTTATGGTGAAGGGTAAGACATAATCGGTATGCAGATTGAAGAAGTCTCGTATGGGTTAAAAATAGTCACCAAGGATGTGGTATCGAAATTTGATACCTATATACGAGGGGACTTGGCTTCACCGGAAAGCAAGGAGGATCACTGTGTTTATTTTAAATTAATTGGTGACCATGTTATTTATTTGGTCTTGTATGTGGATGATATGTTGTTGATTGGAAATGACAAAGAAATTATCCAAGATTTGAAGACCTAATCTATCTCCAAATTCGACATGAAGGATCTTGGTGCTGCAAACTATATTTTGGGCATGGAAATTAAGAGAGATTAGGCAAAGAGGAAGCTCGGTTAAACCGGAGGAAGTATGTCGAGAGCTATATTGCAGAGGTTCAATATGCGGATAGTAAACCGGTGAGTGTTCCTATTCTTGTAGGTGTAAAGTCTGCTACTGTGACGAAAGTGTCCCAAGACATAAGAAGAAGAGGAGGATATGTCCCATGTTCCATATGCAAGTGCGAGTGGGTAGCCTAATGTATGCAATGGTCTATACTATACCGGACATTGCACATGCGGTGGGAGTATTGAGCGAAGGGTTTATGTCAAACGCAGGGAAGGAGCATTGGACAGCGATGAAGCGAGGTTTTCGAGATATTTACGTGGCACTAGTGATTATGGCTTGTGCTACCGGGGAAGACCGGGATTGGAAAGAATGTTGGATATTCATGGTTTTGTTGATGCGGTAGATGGTCGGGAGATCCGGACCAAAGAAGATCTGACAAGTGGGTATGTGTTTAACCTATTTGGAGGCGCAATTAGTTGGATGAGTAAAAATACGGTTTGTAGTGGCTCTTTCAACTACGGAAAGCGAGAATACACAGCGACCCACTCATGCAAGCAAGGAAGCGGTTGGTTGTAGAGATTGTGTTCAAGTATGGGGTTGGTACAACAAGCTATACTGGATAGAGCTGTGATATCCAAAGTGCAATTTTCTTGGCTAAGAACCCTTCTTACCATTCAAAGACAAAGCACATTGATGTTCAATATCACTTTGTTAGAGATATGGTTGAGGCTAAAAGGGTGTTGCTGGTAAAGGTGGACACTTTGAAGAATGTTGAAGATGCATTGACAAAGTCTCGTGAGCACTTAGAAGTTCTCTTGGTGTAGAGAAACAATGGGTGTTGAAGAATTGGCCCAATGACTAAGTGCTCCTGTGGCCCCTCGATGGAAATAAAACAACAAGTGAGAGAATGTTGGGTATGTGTTATAGTCTTTCCACGACTAGCCACATGTGTTGTACGTTGCGCCCAGGGCGCAGCAGGGGGTCACAAGGGAGGGGAGACAACCCCCACTTTTGGGGTTCAGGGCAAGCGCCCGATGAAAATTGTTTTTGGTGTGCGGACCCATTGATAAAGCGGACCCACCCATGTTTTGTGCATGAGTTTGCACATGGTTTTGGGGTACGATGGTTTTCAACCCCTAGTATTTTGTAGATCCGGTGAAGGGAACTACGGTTATGTTCTAATCCAGGGTTAATGGATTGGGGTTTCTGTATGCTTTTACGGCATGTATATATATGTGTTGTAACACTAAAAGGAATATAATGAAAAATCAAGTCGGGTCGTCCCGATTTGGGATCCAGGGGAAAATCTCTATGTTCATCTCGTTTTATGTTTTATGCTCTCGCTATTGTTTATTTTTTTCGTTATAAGATTCGTGTGTAGATAATTTCGTTTAGGGTTAAAACCTACACTCCGGATGTCTTCAAACATAATATCTTTGGCTGGACAATAACTATGCCCTCTTTTGATTTATGGAAGTCTGCAGGTGGCTCTTTGGTAGTCGGAGAGGATTCAATTAGCCTTTGATGTGTAAAGTGGAGGCCTTTCAAATCTGATATATCTCTTTGTTTATTCTTAAAACACTTTTAATCGCTTTTCTCTATGTTTAGGCCTAATTAGGCCTTGATCTTCATTTCTGGTCTTTATCCTTTAACAATTGTGGATTAGGCCTTTGATTGTTGAATTCATGCCTTAATCCCTTTAAACTCCGCTTAAAATCTTTAACTCTTCACTTTATGCTTCATCCCTGTGTCTTTAACACCGATACTCTTTGTTCAATTTCTCGTTCACTCGTGTTTTGCTATGTTGCAGAGCGCGCGAAGGTTTCGTGACTTCACAAATGCTTATGAGGCACATAGGTAGAATCATAATTTGAATCCTTTTGGATTCACTTTCTTCGTGAATAAATGTCCCTCGGGGATCGCTCATCCTTGGCCTTCATTTCTTTTTTGAAATCGTGGAGAAACCTTAAAAACCTGAAAAAACGAACAAAGTTATGAAAAAATCTGGTGACAATAGGTCAAAGGCTGCTTTGGAGGCGAGGATTAATTGTGGCAGTTCGATGAAAAACCTCCAATGGTCGAGATCACTTAATAGGGTCAATTGGGGGCGGTTGGGTAAATGGTGGTAGGGCTATGTCCGGGCCGTTCGATCAAAAGGATGAATGGTGGAGATTAATCGGGAGTTTAGATGGTGGGTCAGGGAAAGGCAATGGAGGGGAAGTTTTAATCGGGACTCATCGATCTTCGGAGATCGACGGTGGAGAAACATCCGTGAAATTCTTGGGAGAGAAAACGAGGAGCGAGAGACTTGGGGTTTAAAATGTAATATGAGGCGTTTGATTAAGACAATCAACGACTAAGATCTCCCCGATGAGGTCTTTCGAAGAGTAGATGGAGGCAGATGCATTAGGATGGGGATATGATTTGAGTCGTCGGATTAAATGATGGACATCGTAGATTAAATGAGAAAATGCATTGTTGCGAAGGATGGTGGTAAGTGGAAAACCGGAATGGTTTTTCGTAAAAGATTTTGGGGGGTAAGTGGTTTTCATAAAATAAATGTGATACGATTCATTGCATGACACATGTCCCTCCCAAAACCGTTCTTTTTGCATAAAAATTTTTGGGATTAAACATCAGAGCAAAAATTTTGCGAAATGGAATGTCAACCGTCGGATTGGATGGTCTAGATCCGACGGTGCGGACGCATGCGTCTGGGAAAGCCTGCAGGGGCCGAGGAGATAGTGGGGTATACGTGGCAGCTTGTGATTGGATGGGAGTTTTACGAGGCGTGGGAGGTAGGTCCCAAAGGAGTTGGGCCTATCGGATTGAACCCTCGATCGTTGGATTTAAATGATGGATGGTCCGGATTCGATCTTGGGAGAGATATTTTCCAAATGCAAAATTTTGGGGTTATCGGGTTAGATCCTGGCCGTTGGATATTTCTAACGGACAACTAGATTTGAATTGGGGTGATCGCAAATTGGAGGAGGAAAGGGGGAAGGCACTTGAGAATTCGTGCGATGTGATGGAGCTCGTCCAGTTGAATCCAGAGTCGGATTGACGGTTGAGACTTAATCGGAGGGGTAAAGGAGAAACATTATGGGAAGAGTGCAAAGAAATCTTTGAGTCTGTCGCTCTTGTGGATTTGACAACTAGTTTCAATCGGGGAGATCGGCATCGAGAAGGAAAAAGAGAAAGTCATGCGATCGAGCGGAGGGATGGGGCCTCGATGGCCATTGGATCATCGGATCGATGATCCGGATTAACTTAAAATTTAAACATCGGGGAATATGAAAATACGAAGGAATAAAGGAAATGAGGGGTTATGACGGGGTTTAGGACCCTTTAGCGCTCGGTTGTGGGGCTTAAGGTCTTATGAAGCAAAGGGCCCACGTAATTTAAGCCCTCGGGGCTTAGGAGACCTTTATATGCGAAGGGTAGTTTTAGACCCTAAAAACAAGGTTTTTGAGGCAAATTGAGGGTTTCGATAGAGGAGAAGGGGGAATTTTAAAACCAAGTAAAGGGGAATAAAAAGGTTTTTAAAAGGGGTTTTAGTTGATTTAGAAACCAAATGAAGATATTTTTGGAGGATTTTTATGGAGAAAAAAGGGATGAAAATGGGGTTTTTTTATGAGTGAAAGGAGGAGTAAAATGAAGGGGTAATGGAGGGGTTTAAGCAGTCTCTTTCTTTGGTTAGCATCGGGTTCTTTAGGATAAAGAGCGAAACAACGAGTGAATATTAAATCAAAGATTAGTTATCTTCATAAGACTTTAAGAACTAACAATTTGGTCATGAAATTGTTTCTTAAAGGCTTAAAAAATATTTTAGCCACCATTTGATATGACAAATTTTTATAGGTGGCTAACACTCATCCACTTGAAAGGTTGCTTTCGTATTTTCTAAAGTTTTAGGAATATAATCAACTTGTCCTTCCCACATTGCCTTCATCCTTTTAAATTGTACTTTCTATAACTTGTGTTTTCTAGCTCTCTTTTTTATGACAACAATTTCTTGGTTTGCCAACTTTAACTTTTCCTCAAAGCGTCTGAAACTCTATTTTCTCTATAATTTTCTCTTTTCCCCTTTTTTAATTTGCTGATTGTATGCTTCACTGTGGGTGATGAGAGATAAATAACCTCTTTATGTGATTTAGCTATCTCAATGGGCTTTTGAACTTCATTGTCGCCTTCCATTAATTTCTTAGCATGCCTTGTCATAGGATTTCTTGCTCGAAATGTAACGTGCATCTTCCCCCTCAAAATCTAATCTCTTTGCGAATTGACCTTTTTTCAACTTCTTCTCATCTTACCTTATGAATTAAGCTTATACAATAGGTTTTTTCTTCTATTTCAATGGCATGAAGAATATCCTCTAGACTCCCCTTTGTTATTGAGCTATCTTCTATAACCACTTTCTTTCCTTTCAAAACCACTCGCTTGGCTTCTAGTTATTCTTTTGGTCCACTATTTATCGACAAATTTTTTTCTCGTTTTGCATCTTTGACAACCTTTGATTTCTATTTTTGTAGGTGGGAGAGTTGGTGTATCAAGAATTTTCATTTTCTCTTTCCCCTTTTCTCGGTTTTTCTTTCTTGGCTTTAGTCTTGCGAGGTTCTTTTGGTTTTGCAACCCTAGGTTGACTTGGTTATGCTTGGGTGGTGGTGATGGAACTCCTTTAGCTTTAGGGATTCTTGCAAGAGTTAGGGTTTCCAACTCCCATTTATAAACAAGAATGATGACCAATCCCTACCTATCTTTTGAATTTTCATCTAAAATTAATAATTTCATTAAACCATGATGAAATAATGATGTTTCACTCCCCTCGGACTTTGATTGCACCTTATCAGCCATCTTTGCAAGACTTCTATTCAGCTAAAAAGGTAAATCAAGTGAAATATTACCAATGAAGTGTAAAAGAAATTTGAAATGATATGAATAAAACTTGTGATATCTCTGTTGTTTGGTCAATTTAGTGATGTCCTAAATTGTCGCATTTAATTTGTCAATCCGGATTCAGTAAGTCGATGAAGTGCGGCATACTATATGTGCAAGATAACCTATTTCTTAACTTTTTGTCGTTTTTGGTTTTCTAAGATGAAATGGAGATTCTAAAATGAAAACAAGTGTGGTTATGTTTGTTCAAGGAAATGATATCCTCTATAATGATTTACCAACTTGAAACTTAAAAAAAAGAATTTGAAATTTAAAATGACAAAACTTGAAGGAAATGAAAATGAGTCACTGAAATGAAAAGGTGCTACTAGTCTAATAAATCAAAACAAGTGAACTATTGAGCATGAAAACCAAACTATTCTTGTCATTTGCCTAAACACAAAAAGAAACTATGCTTAAAGAAATCCAAAATTGCATCAAAGTAAATCTAAATCGGATTACATCAATTTATCTTTTGATCCCTCATCATTAGTCCAAACTATGATTTTCGGAAGTAACCATAAAAAACTTGAGTAACTCGATTTCTAACTTGCAGAAGGAAAACTAATATCAAACTACACATCCATAATTCAATCCCTCACCATCACCCAGTCATTGTGGCTTTTGGGAGACAATCGAAGATGTTATGAGCGACTTAATATATCTAAATTTGCAGAAGGAAACTAATACTAAACTACACATTTCATAATACAATCCCTCACCATCAGCCTAGTTGTGGCTTTGGGAGAAATCGAAGATGTTATGAGCGCTTTAATATATCTAAATTTGCAGAAAGGGAAACTAATACCAAACTACACATTTTCATAATACAATCCTCACCATCGATCCAGTTGTGGCTTTGGAGTAACCGAAGATGTTATGAGCGAGCTTTAATATATCTAAATTTGCGTAAAGGAAACTAATACCAAACTACACATTTCATAATACAATCCCTCACCATCACCCAGTCTGTGGCTTTGGAGCAAATGCATGGATGTTATGAGCAACTGATATATCTAAATTTAACTATCTGAAGCAAATGAGCAAAACTGAAATGAACAAACCAGATATTGAATGTAAACAAACTAAGAAAAACAAATTAGCGACAGAATAATGTTAATTCCATGTCATTAGTCAAAAAGCTATGCAAATGCCTGGCCGCCTATCTATAACCTGAAACAAGAACAACGATCGATGATTAATAACATAAAACATGAAAGACAAGAAATGAAATGGAAAGCATGAAAGTTTATAAACAGAAATGAAGCATATATACCATGAAAGATGCAATGTATAAACATATGAATGGATTATGGCACAATGAGCTTTAAAGAAATAAAATAAGAACTATACAATAATGCACGTAACCTTGGCAAGTGCGAGGGGCCCTCTACACTGCACCTTTGGCAACGATCTTCAAATACGAATTTCGGTTGAAAACAAGTAGTCTTCTTATATTAAAATGCAGTCATTACAGAATGGTGATGTTACGACACAAGTGCAAAGTAATTACATCACTGAGAGCGGACTAATAAAGGCTAACACAGATTAATAGAGACTAATCTATATGCGTATACAAACGCATTATTTATAACGAGAGAAAACATAACCGATTCCTAATGTTTATGCTGGTTGTAGAACACGTAGACCATTACATCCATGGATCTAGGATCATGGCCGTATTGAAAAGTAAATCTATGAGGAGTGGATGTTTGAATTCGGCTAAGGAGCCATGTACGAGATGTTGATTTATCCTCCGCAACTTAGAAACGGCCGTATGAACCTTCACGTGACACGAAACAGAGCCCGTCACCGTGGGACTCTACGGTTGACTTCCATGTGGACACCTTTGACCGCGGCCTCTTTAGACGGATTTTCTCGAGCCAATAGGACACGAACCATGTCCACATTATTTCAGTACTTGCCCATGTGGCTCGTTTCATCCGAAGACACCGTAGCATAGAGTTTCACAAAATAGTCGTGAAAGTTGCGTAGTCATGAAAGTGGCAAGATTCCGCGTCGAATGAACAAAATCTAAATCAAATAGCAAACACAAAAATATAATTAAAAACCATGTTAGATGCTCTTTTGCAAATGATATTGACAACTTGGGAGGTTCGAGGTGAGTGAAAAAGGTATAGAAAAGTGTATGGAAAATATGCGTATTTGAGACTCAACATACCCCCCATTGTGAAGTCGTTGCATGTCCTCATGCAACCAAAATTTTGATAATCTTTCTTCGCTCCATGTGTCTTGACACTTCAGCCAGCACATCCAATCCTCTCCTCCTCTTCCTTGGTGTTGCCAAGATTCAGGTTTCTTCATTAAGCACCTAAATTTAATATTAACCAGGTGCTCGCTTAGCTTCCGGCATTTCCTTTTCAATTTCTTTGTTTTTCTTCTCGCCATATTCCCGTATGTAGCATGGTATTATCATGAATGATTTTGTCCAATTTACCTTGTTCCTTCAATGTCTCATTTTCATTTTTGATGTGTCTCATTCAAAAGCTCTAGCTCAAAGATTTCTGCTTTTAATGATTGGACTAAATCATCCCTGCATCGTGTGATGGGTCGGATGGACGAAGCATCGGGGCCGATAGTCGCTTTTTTCCAGAGATTCTATATAGTCATATACTTCTGTTTCTTGGGGTCTATTTCGTGTGTCATTTTTATTGGGTCGTCCCCAAAATGCCGTGAAGGAGAGTTATCTTCAAAATACGAGCCGAGAAGGGCTCACATCAACATCTTGTTGAGAATGGGATGGACCGTGTTCAATGTCCGATCGAGAATGAAATGAACCAGGGTTCACTAACCGACCGAGATGGACTATGGTCACTGGGGATTGTTCGATGTTTCCTCTCCTAAATCAATGAAATGAGGACCCTTCACTTGCGTTTTTCTCAATTTCCCCTTAAGTCTGTCGCTTCTTCTCACACGCCGTGGTACACTATCCTTTTGTTTTTTGTTTTCCTTTCTCTCATCTTCTTGACCATAGATGACTTTGCTTTTTTTTGAAGATAAAATAGTCTTTCGAGATAACACTTGATGATCTTCTTCTTCGAAGAAGGGGTCCGATGTATGACCTCAATAGTTTTTTCTCTTTTGGTGTTATTGGCTTCTTACCCTTGATTTCTTTCTTCTTCCTCTTTGAAAGTCTCTCTTCCTTATCGGTTCTTTCAATTATAGTAGTAGGAGTATTTTGAATTTCATCAATTGTTCTTTTTCTCCTACTTCTTCTTGTCGTGCTACCTTCAGAATTTCTTGAGTAGGAGTAATTTGGGTTTCATCATTTATTCTTTTCCTTCTACTCCTTCTTGTTGTGCTACCTTCAGGGAATTTCCCGAGGTTCCTCAAAGAAATTTCTAACCGAAATTGTTCCCATGTGTCTTTCTTCTCCTTTAATTCTTTTTCAATCAAAATTTTTACAAGACCGTGGTGATATAGATGTGGTTCTACATCTCCTAAGTGCTTTTGAACAGTCACATACATTTTCTTCAAGCTATTTAACAGAAAATATGGGAGATTGAGAGCTTGATTATCTAGAAAATTCATCGATAACCTTGTATGGTACATGTACATGGACCCAAAACGGCCTTCACAGTGTAATGAATTTCTCGAACAACTAGCGACGAAAAGTAGCCCATTCCTCTTTCAATACATGAACAAGAATTCCTCTTTTAAAAAATGGTTATGTCCATACCTTGGTTTCGTAAGATTGTTCTCCTAGGCTTCATCACCGATGCTTTTATTCTTAAACCAATGCTTACCCTCCTGAAGAAGTTCCGTGGCAGATGCTATAGATGCTTCATTGACCGCAAACTTAAGGTCTCCAATTTCTACTTCCAAGCTATTGAATGACCTTGCGAATGCCTTTGTCACTTCTTTATGATAACCTCTCAAACTTCCGGATAAACCGCAGCTCATTTTTTCTTTCTTCAATATCTCCCTTACTTGTAGATATCCCTCCATGAACTTGGGTCCTTCCGATTCTGCTTCTTAGCAATTTACCCATTCTTCTTTTCTACTCTTCACAAATTTGCTCGCGTGAGGGTTCAAATGGAAATAGAACGACTGAATGCACGAGAGATGAACACGATGATTGTGGGTAAATATCTCGAGAGTGGAAATGAGCACAATGAACAAAATGGAGTGAGACAGAGCGGAAAAAGGGTTTCGTGAGCATAACGGAGATATGGCTGAGAGTTTGACGAGTATAACACATTCGGCGACGTTTTGAAATTTGGTGGCTGCGAAATAAATGTGAACACGTTTCAATCAACGGTTATGGATTTATGCGGGTCGTAAGAGTCCATAGTCAAATCAAATACGTCTCATTGTCACCGGTGGGATATTGGATCATGAGTGAAAATCGGGGGTTTAATGATGGAACCGTTTGAGAATGAATGTGAGAGGATAATATGGAGATCGTGAAAGGTTACGAAATTATCAATATAATCATTGCACATAATGGATAGAGCTCATGGTTCATAACTATATAAAAATGTGTTTTTCAATGCTATTTGAAATGAATTTTATTCATACCTTTGGAATCTTTGCCTTTTTTCCTTGATCTTCAATTAGTTGCTCTTCTTGAATGCTCCATGTCTTCATTTTTGATCCTCTCACCTGCATTTTATTTTATGATTATGGAATTACCATCTGGATATACATTCTTTTGAAAACATAGTAGTAGCTGTGGAATCGCGTCAGTCGCGAAACTGGAGTCTACCGCGTGAAACTGATGTCAGCTGCGGAAACCGACTACAGACTATTATTTGGATGAATGGAGATGAACAGATGACAAATGACCGGATGGAAATGGTCATGAAAAAGAATTTTATTGATGAAATGGAATGAAATGAAGTGGGATGGAGTGAAATGAGGTGAAATGAAATGGAATGAAGTGGAATGGAATGGAGTGGGTGGTGACAAAACTTATGAAATGAAAGAGAGATTTTTTTTTGGGAAAATATAGAGTGTCAGGGTGTTCCTAATTTTCACCCTATATTTTCCGTATAAGACTCGCCAATCAATGATTGGTTTTCGTGCTTATATATATATATTTTTTTATTTTTTTTTAACCGAAAAGAACAAAAGCTAGGCCGGTGGAGAAGAAGAATTCTTCCGTACACGACTGATTGCGTAACTTTCTTTGAAACATTTTGACAAAATCCTCTTTTTGAGAGTGGCTTATGATAAACTTTCAATCTATGGCCATTCACAATAAGAGAAATTTGAAACTCATCAATGGTCTTGATTCTTACCGCTCCATTGCTAAAGATCTTGTCAATCTCATATGGCCCAAGCCAATGAGTCCGAAATTTTTCTTGAAAATCTTTAAACTTGAAATCAAATAACAATGCCCAATCTCCTTTTTGGAAACTTCTTCTCTTTGATGTACTTGTCATGCCATTTAGCTCTTTGATATTGAACTAGATCAGCTCTTAAAATTGCTTCTTGTCCGATCTCATCTAGCTCATTCAACTACTCCATTCTATGCTTTTGGGCTTCGATAAGTCCATCCCCAACCGAACTCGCTATCTTGAAGGTCCCGACTTGGAACTCAATGGGGAGCAAGACTTCTTTCCCATAAACAAGTTCATAGGGAGAATGTCCTCGTTGTATTTCTCCATGTAGTTCTATAGGCCCACAAGGCTTCAGGAAGCCTTTCTGCCCAATCTCTTCTATGTAGATGAACAGTTTTGGTGATGATACTCTCAAGAACTTTTTTTGTGGACTCCACTTGACCATTTTCTTGCGGATGGTAAGGAGTAGATCTTCTGTGCTTGATTTTGTATTCTTCCATCAACTTCTCCACCAAATTAGATGTGAATTGGCTCCCCTGATCTGTCACAATTTCTCTTGGAACACCAAAGCGAGTAAAAATATCCTCATAAAGAAATTGAACAACCGAATTTTCGATAGCGAGATACTAATGCTTTGGCTTCTACCCATTTAGTAACATAATCGGTACAAAACCAGAGATATATTTATTTTGCTTAGATGGTGGATTAATAGGTCCAATGAAATCTAAAGCCCATTTTTTCAAAGGGTTCAATGAGTACCTGTGGTCGCAATGGCATTTCATTTGAAGGGGTAGGTTTCCCTACTCTTTGGCATACTGCCACACCTTTTGACATATTGTTTTGCATTCGTGAAGAGGGAAGGCCAATAATATCCTAAAGAGAGGATTTTATAGGCCGTCCTTTTGTCTCAAAGTGTCCGCCGCATGGTTCATCATGACATGCCTTAAGAATATCGAGCATTTCATCTTCCCCGACACATCTTCCGATCACAAGATCCAGCTCTGTTTTAAACAATTCGTTAGAAATCCATGAATATTTTGAACTCTCCCTCGAATAATTTTTTGTTTTTTCACTTGGAAATAAATGTGAAGGTAGTTTCCCCGTAACCAAATAGTTAGCAATATCTCGCATACCAAGGAGTCTTAATAGTTACCGTAAAACAAATATTCATCAGGGAAACTTATCCTCTACGAGAGAATCTTCTTTAGTATTCTCGAATCCTAGACAAGAAATCAGCTATCGTATTCTCGTTTTCCGGGTCTATCCAACACAGAATATTGAATTCTTGCAAAAGTAAGAGCCATCTTGTCACTCTCGCCATTAGTAACAAAGTTTGTTCATTAAATATCTAATTGTAGAATGGTCAAGTATGAATAAAAGTTTTATAGCCTCGTTATGTAATGTCTAAACTTATTAATTGCATGAACAACGACTAAAAAACTCTTTTTCAATCACAGAGTATAATTCAACTCCCGTGGGAGTTAAATTTTTACTCGGTATAATAAATGGCATAAGGAACTAAATCTTTTTGACCCAACACAACTCCTAGAGTCAGTATCCGAAGCATCCGTAGAAAAATGGAAAGGGAGTTTCCAATTTGGTCCTCTCAAGATAGGTGCTTCAGATATTCTTGTTTTCAAAGTTTCAAAAGCCGATTGACAATCGGGATCCCATTTAAATTCACAGTTGTTTTGTAAGCAATTTGAAGAGTGGAGATGCTATTTTAGTGAAGTTTTCTATAAATCTTCTATAGTAACCAGAGAAATCCTAGAAAACTTCTAACATCTCTTTGACAATTTGGAATAGGTAACTTGGAAATGACTTCAACTTTTGATCTATCAACCTTAATCCCATCTCCTGAAATATGATGTCCTAAAACAATCCCTTCGTAAAACATCATAAAGCATTTTTTCATGGCTTAATGAAAGGTTTGTTTCTTTACATCTTATAAGAACTTTTTCCAAATTTTCTAATGCCTCTTCAAATGAATTACCATAAACTCGTAAAATCATCCATATAAACCTCTACACAATCATGGATTAGATTAGAAAAAAATTCCTAGTACTCGCTCTTTGGAATGTTGCGGTGCATTACATAACCCAAAAGGAAGCACTCGGTAGGCAAAAGTTCCCCATGGACAAGTAAATGTGGTCTTATCTTGATCTTCGAGTGCTACCCGAATTTGATTATAGCCACTAAAACCATCCAAGAATGAAAAGCACTTTTTACCTGCTAATGTATCTAATACCCGATCAATAAAAGGCAAAGGGAAAGTGATCCTTCAAAGTTGCTTTGTTCAATTCCCCGTAATCAATGCATACCCTCCATTTACCATTCTTTTTTAGGTACTATAACCAAAGGAGAAACCCATTGGCTATCACGAAATTGGATAAATGAAGTTCACATTGAGTAGTTTTTGGAGCTCTTCTTTCACTATCTCCCTAATATTTGGATTCATCCTTCTTTGAGGTTGTCTCGTTTGGTCTCATCGTTTTCCTCAATATAGATATGATGGATGCAAGTCCTAGGATCAATACCCTTCATGTCGGTATACTCCCATGCAAATGCGATGAGAATGTTTTTGCAAGATTTTGGTTAGTTCTTCTTGTTGTGACTTTTTCCAAATATTTATTGATATTCAATGTTTTTCCCTGGAAAAAATCTCAATAGTAGAACTACCAAACTCTTCCATAGAGTAAAGAGACATTTGTCTTGATGATAAATATTCTATGTCGATTCCAACCGAAATTGTGTGGGGTCATATTCTGAAGATGTCTCAAAATTTTCTAATGTGTTCAGAATTTGACTATCCTCACCGATTTCGTAAATGGTAAAGACAGAGTTGTATAATGTCCTCATCATCGACCCATTCATTGTCTCCTACTTCGTGATTGCTTTTTACTTTGGAGGATACAAATTGAATTTCTTTGTCGAATTACCATTAGAAATGTACATGTCCCCAGCATCTACAAATAATAAAAGCATCATCGTGGCTAGCCAAGGTCTTCCTAAAATAAGTGGGTGCCCTCCTAGATTACTCTTGGGAGTCAAAATCATAAAATCTACTCGGATATTCCCAAGAATCTAAGGAGACTGAAATATCTTCTAATACACCATCCGGTTTAATAACCGATCGATCCGGAAGTTGCGATGAGTAGGTGTAAAAAAGAAGGTTAGGAAGTTTTAGTCGTTCCATAGTCTGCTCTACTCATAATGTTGATAGCAGCCCTCTAAGTCAATCAATGTGTTTGGAATTTCTATCCCATTTATATGTGTTTTGACAATTGGACTTCCTCGATCTACATACTTCGCATGGTAATTTTTCCCATCATAATATCTGCAATCTTTCCTACCAGGTGGATTCTTCTGTGTCTTTTAGTTTCCTTCCGGTCTTTTGAAACTCAACTCCTTTATGGTTTTTGCTAGAATAGGAATCTCTCGAATGGCTTGTAACAAGGGAATCTTGATACAAACATTCTTCAATTCATCTAGAAAGTCATGGTTAGGCAACAAGATTTGTTTTTTCCACCCCCTTGTCAATTTGTAGTCTTTCGAGAAAAGGAGGTGTAGATGAAGATGCGAAAGTTGCTCAACTATAGGAGTTGTGGGTGTTAACTTTTTCTTTTTTCTTTTTGAATGTTTGAATTTTGAAGAGATTCTTCCTCGTAACCCTTATTGACTTGAAGAGAATCCTCCTCGGAGGTATCTTGCTCTTGGATATCTATAGAAGGTTTTTCTAAGACTCTACCAGATCTGAGTTGTACATCGTTGAGAGGAACAATCATATAGGCAGGAAATTGTTGTCCTTCTACCATGTAAGTATTTTGAGGATTCTTATTGTTAGGATTTGGGAATGGCTGAGCTGGAAGTTGACTTGGATTTTGTTGGTATGGGAGCATGAGTTGAGGATTTGGATTTTGTTGAGAAGGTTGTTGTTGTGGAAATGGGAATGAAAGTTGTGGATTTGGGTTTGGAAGTTGTGGAGCTTGTTGATTTTGAAAAGATGGAGGATATTGATAAAATTGAGCAAATCTCCCATAAGGATTTTGCATCCCTTGTACCCATGGCTGATATGAATTTTGATGTTGGGGCCAAGGTTGTTGCCAAGGATTCCAATTTGGTGGGGTTTGAAAATTCATAGGGTTGTTAAACCCTTCAGCTTTGTTGTCCCCGCCAAGGTCTTCTTGCAACAAAACAAGAGAGATTCTATCGAATTTGGGTCTTCTTGAAAGACGAGCTTTGAGTCCGAGGAATTGAAGGACAATCCTTGATCTCATGATTCTCTCGAGAAAATCATACATGTTTCTACAACTTTTGCATCCAAGGGACATTCCCTTAAAGCATGTTTCTTCCTACATTTCTGGACAAAAGATGGCTAAAGCATCCGTTTCCGCTTTCGCTTGTTTTGGATTTTAAGGGTGTCTAGTTGTTCACTAAGGCTCCCCTAAGATATCAGTTTTGAACTCATCAAGCATATTACCAATCTCTCGCCCTACTTAGTGATCCAGATTTGCAGATTTGTTAGCCCTAATAAGAGAAGGATCCCTAGGCCCTTTTCTCCCGTTTTAGATTTTCCTCTTGAGAGATGGACACATAGTTCGTTATGTCACGAAGTGGAAGTTGAGAAATGTCTCCTTTCCCCATCATGTTTAAAATATCTATCCATTCATCTCTAATGGCTTTTAATATGAGGGCTTTCAAGGTTTCATCATCTAAATTTCTCATCTTGGCTCTTTTCAAGTTGTATTGAAATCTTTCAAGTAAGTCTTCCAAATTTTCATCTTCTTTTTGCATCATTTTGAATACCTCATGCTTGTGATTGGTGGGCATACAATAATCCAAGTATCTATCCAAAAAATGTTTGTTTCATATTATCCCAAGTCCTAATAGATTGAGTGGCTAATCCCATGAACCATTTCAAAGCAGCATCCCTTCAATGTTGAAGGAAACAGTTTGAGTTTTTGAGAGTCTTCCATATAGTCATAAGTTCGGCACACAACTTCAAACTCAAACGAAAATGTTTCGTGGTCCTCACTTCGCAATCCATAAAAGTTAGGGGGGACGAGATGGTGAGATATTTTTTCATCGTTGTATGAGTTTCCTCATCAACTATAGGGAATCCAAACAAGTTGTCTCCTTCCCTATTTCTACCATTATTTCCTTCACCATTGTTGTCTCCATTATTTCCTCCTCTTCTACCTCTACCTCTACCTCCATCTATTACTTCCTCCGCCATGATAGTTTCTTTAGAGTCCTTAAAGTCCTCTAGTTCTTCTACCAAGGAAGGATGAGAGAGAGTCTCTTTGTTTTCTAAATGGGATTTAGTAGGTGGTATAGGAGAATCCTCTAATTCAAATTTGCTCCTTGTATTCCAAAAATTTTTAAGGCTAGGGGTAGATGGTGGTGAATCTTGTCTATGCCTTGAAGAAGATGGAGTTGTGAAAATCGAACTCTTGGCTTTGGCTATAAACCTTCCCCTAGAATCTCTTGCTCTATGCATGTCATATATATATATATATTTTAAGTTGGGCTAATAATTCTCTTTTTGATCTTCCAGGTCACACTAGGTGCAAGAAGAGAGCATACTTAAGAAATTACTAAACCAATAATTCTCTTTTCCGATCCTCCAGCATCACACTAGGTGCAAGAGGAGAGCATACTTCAAGAAGTTATCAAGTTTTCCCTTATTTTTATGATTTTGTGTAAGAAATTGGCTACCTATTTACACTTCTCAAGAATCAGCGCTCAAAATGTTTGGTCAATTTAGTGTGTCCTAAATTGCTGCATTTAATTTTTCAATCCGGGATTCGTAAGTTGATGAAGTGCGGCACACTATATGTGCAAGATACCCTATTTCTTAACTTTTTGTCGTTTTTGGTTTTCTAAGATGAAATGGAGATTCTAAAATGAAAACAAGTGTGGTTATGTTTGTTCAAGGAAATGATATCCTCTATAATGATTTACCAACTTGAAACTTAAAAAAAAGAATTTGAAATTTAAAATGACAAAACTTGAAGGAAATGAAAATGCGCCATGAAATGAAAAGGTGCTACTAGTCTAATAAATCAAAACAAGTGAACTATTGAGCATGAAAACCAAACTATTCTTGTCGTTTGCCTAAACACAAAAGAAACTATGCTTAAAGAAATCCAAAATTGCATCAAAGTAAATCTAAATCAGATTACATCAATTTATCTTTTGATCCCTCATCATTAGTCCAGTATGATTTTCGGAAGTAACCATAAACAACTTGAGTAACTAATTTCTAACTTGCAGAAAAGGAAACTAATATCAAACTACACATCCATAATTCAATCCCTCACCATCACCCAAATTGTGGCTTTCGGAGGCAAATCGAAGATGTTATGAGCGACTTTAATATATCTAAATTTGCAGAAAGGAAACTAATACTAAACTACACATTTCATAATACAATCCCTCACCATCAGTCCCAATCGTGGCTTTTGGAGGCAATCGAAGATGTTATGAGCAATTTAATATATCTAAATTTGCGAAAGGAAACTAATACCAAACTACACATTTCATAATACAATCCCTCACCATCGACCCAGTTCGTGGCTTTGAGGCAACTGAAGATGTTATGAGCAGTTTAATATATCTAAATTTGCAGAAAGGAAACTAATACCAAACTACACATTTCATAATACAATCCCTCACCATTAGTCCAACTGTGGCTTTCGGAGGCAATTGCAGATGTTATGAGCAATCTGATATATCTAAATTTAACTACTGAAGCAAATGAGCAAAACTGAAATGAACAAAGCAGTATTGAATGTAAATAGAAACTAAGAAAAACAAATTAGCAGCAGAATAATGTTAATTCCATGTCATTAGTCAAAAAGCTATGCAAATGCCCGGGCTGCCTATCTATAACTTTCAAAACAAGAACACCGATCATGATTAATAACATAAAACATGAAAGACAGAAATGAAATGGAAAGCATGAAAGTTTATAAACGAAGTGAAGCATATATACCATGAAAGATGCAATGTATAAACATATGAATGGATTATGGCACAATGAGCTTTAAAGAAATAAAATAAGAACTATACAATAATGCACAAAACCTTGGCAAGTGCAGGGCCCTCTACACCGACTCTTTGGCAACGATCTTCAAATACGAATTTCGGTTGAAAACAGTAGTCTTCTTATATTAAAATGCAAAGTCATTACGTAATGGTGATGTTACGGCACAAGTGCAGCGTAATTACATCACGCAGCGTAGATTAATAAAGGCTAACACGCATTAATAGAGACTAATCTATATGCGTATACAAACGCGTTATTTATAACTGAGAAAACATAACTCGATTCCTAATGTTAATGCTGGTGGTAGAACACGTAGACCATTACGTCCACGGATCTAGGATCATGGCCGTATTGAAAAGTAAATCTATGAGGAGTGGATGTTTGAATTCGGCTAAGGAGCCATGTACAGATGTTGATTTATCCTCCGCAACTTAGAAATGGCCGTATGAACCTTCACGTGACACGAAAATGCAGCCCCCGTCACCGTGGGACTCTACGGTTGACTTCCATGTGGACACCTTTGACCGCGGCCTCTTTAGACGGATTTTCTCGAGCCAATAGGACACGAACCATGTTCACATTATTTCGTGACTTGCCCATGTGGCTCGTTTCCTCCGAAGACACCGTAGCATAGAGTTTCACAAAATAGTCTGCGGAAAGTTGCAGCACATGCGGAAAAGTGGCAAGATTCCGCAATCGAATGAGAAAAAAATATAAATCAAATAGAAAACACAAAAATATAATTAAAAACCATGTTAGATGCTCTTTTGCAAATGATATTGACAACTTGGGAGGTTCAGGTGAGTGAAAAAGGTATAGAAAAGTGTATGGAAAATATGTAGATTTGAGACTCAACATCTGCCTTCACAGGTAAAATATTTCTGAATGTTGAGCAAAAGTTTTGAGTAATTATCTTTGATGCAGCTTCTAGGGATAACATTGTTAAGATCCATGTAAGTGTGCTCAGGCTTCATGAATTCTTTACACTGCTCCATATCAAATTTGAACCCTTTGAACCAGGTTTCTTTACCTCTTGGTATCTCTGTAATGACAGCAATGACCTCTGGTGTGATGGACACACTTAGCATCTTGAATTTAGTGGATGTTCCATTTAAATTCATAGAAAATTCTTTGGATACCTGTGTGTGATAGCCTTGCAACTTCTCACAAAACTGTAGGCAACCTACTCTTCTGAATGCTTCCATCACTGTTGGGTCTTTAGTTATTGCCTTCATATCTTTAGGTTCATGCCTTGAGCACTATCCTCCTCTGTGTATTTTTCTTTCCTCTGCCATATTCTTCAGAGAAACTCTCAGCCTCGCTTGAAAAAATCTTTCAGCCTCGCTTGATATGGATGTATCAGCCTCGTTTGAATGCATGTAACAACAACCTCGCTTGAAATGGATATAATAAACCTTTGTAAGAACCAACCATAGATTTGGCTTGACACTTAGATCTCAAACATTATGAATGAAAGGAAAAAGGAATGAGGGTGACTAATTAGGAAATAACTTGAATTTCAAATGTCCTTTCATAACTGAAAATGATGACTCACTCATAACTATACTGACCATAATGACTGCAAACATGGGTGTGTACTTTGATTCCATCCTTACATGAATCAACATCTCACTATCCTACCCTTTCCCAACGGTTTCTGGCATTTGACAACTCGACTGACAAGACAGTTACAAAACCGTGCTTTCGTAGCACTCGTAGTGTAATTTTTTTCTGTTTTGCGCTACGAAACTATCAACGCTTTCGTAGCACAAAGTGACTTTTTTCAACTGGTGGCGCTACGAAACTGTGGTTTCTTGGCTAATTGGGCAGTTTTGATGCAAAAAATTTGGGAAATGAAATGAATCCTAAAATGATGAATGAATTGACATGAAAGACCTTAAAAATGAGTTTATTTAAACACTAGGGTAGGCTCAAACTTAAAAAATTTAATACTTCCCTTGGTCAAACTTAAGAAATGACTCCTAAGACCCTATTTTGACCCATGATCATAAGTAATCTTTTCATAATGATGTTTTAATTTTTTTTAAGTGATAATAGTTCCTATAATATTTTCAAAGTGGCTTGCTAATTTGGTACCGAGTCGAAAGAAGAGTGGCGAGATCTAGAATCGCATTGATTTTAGAAATTTGAACAAGGCTTCTTTGAAGGATAACTACCCTCTTCCCAAGATGGATCAGATTTTGTATAATATTGTTGGTTCTCAAAGGATGTCTATGTTGGATGGATTTTCAGGTTATAAGACTGCTTTTACCATGCCATGGGGGATATTCATGTACACCAAGATGCCTTTCAGTTTGATGAATGCATGAGCGACCTTTCAAAGAGAAATGGATATTGCCTTTGCTAAGGAGAAGGACAAATTAGTTGTAGTCTACTTGGATGACATAGATGTGTTTTCAAGAAGGGAGGAAGATCATCTGAAGCATTTGGAGAAAATTCTGCATAAATGTAGAAGATTTGGTATCTCTCTTAACCCCACTAAAAGTATCTTTGCTATAACTTCTGGAAAATTTCTTGGAAATATTATATCAAAGGATGGGATAAATATTGATACAAATAGAGTTAATGTTATCTAGAAGATAGACCTGCCAAGGAAAAAAAATAAATTCAGTCTTTTCTTGGGAAGGTAAACTTTGTTAGAAGGTTCATCTCAAACTTTGATGTAATTGTCAAGGACATTACCAAGATGTTGAAGAAAGGAGCTAATATTAAGTGGACTATTGAAGCCAAGCAATAATTTAAAGAGATAAAGAAAGCCCTCACTCAAGCTCCAATGCTTATTAGTCCAAAAATTTCAAGTGAATTTCTGGTTTTCACATTTGCATCTGAAAATACCATTGCTGGAGTTTGATTGTAGAAAGGACAACAAGGTATAGAACAACCAATTTCATTCTTTAGAACAAATCTTGCCAAATCAGAGCTAAAATATAAATTTTTTGAAAAACAAGCATATGTTTTGATCAAAGCTATTAAGGATTTCAGAATTTATATTTTGCACTCTCATGTCATTGCATTTGTACCTAACATTGTGGTTAAAGACATTTTGACACAAGTTGATCCTGATGGCAAGAGAGGGAAATGGATAGCTACATTGCTGGATTATGATATAGATATCGGTCCTACAAAGTTGGTGAAAGGATAGGGTTAGCAAAGTTGATGACACAATCAAATTTTGAATGTCTTGACATGAATATTATTGCAGAAATTTTAGAGCTGTCAGAGAAAGATGAAGAGTTGATACCGATTGAAGAGAAGTTCATTTTATCTGAGTGGTACAAAGATATTATATTTGTTTTGCATCATCACAGAGCTCCTTCAGAGTTTACCAAATCAAAAACAAGGTTTGTGAAGATAAAATCATTAAGATACTACATTGTAGATAATAATTTGTATAGGAAAGATATCGGTAGAATCCTTTAAACTGTTTTCTGGAAGAGGAAGCTTAAAATATTATTGAAGAATTTCACAAGGGAGATTGTGGAGGACAAGATAAAACATAAAAAATACTCAGAGCATGTTAGTATTGGCCCACCATGTCCAAGGATGTCTTCAAGAAGATCGCTGCTTGCCATGAATGTCAAATTTTTGATGGTAAGAAAAAACCGATTCCTTTACCTTTGGTGCCAATATATGTTGAGGCGCCTTTTCCAACAATGGGGGTTTGATTTTTTTTGGTGAAATACACCCATCATATTCAGGGGCAACATTGCTAGATCCCGATGAGTCAAAGATTATTTCACTAAATGGATTGAAGCAATCCCAACAAGGCAGCCACCGTATTCGACCATCATTCAGTTCTTGGAGAACAATATTTTTGTCCAGGTTTGGTTGTCCTATGAAGATTATTACTAACAATGCACAAGATTTTAAATCCAAAAAAATTAATTAGCTTTTTTCATTAGTATCACATAACACTTGGACACTCAACAACCTATTACCCCCAAGGTATTGGGCTTGCAGAATCCTCTAATAAAATTATTGTGAGAATTACAAAAAAGGTACTGTAGGAAAACAAGAGATCATGGCACCTGAAATTGAAGTATGCTCTTTGGAATAATAGGGTCTATACAAAGTGATCCATTGGTACATCACCTTATGAATTAGCGTATGGAGCTGAAGCAATTTTTCCCACCTCCTTGGGAGTTCTTGTAATGAAACTGCTGCAAGGACTTGAAGAGGAGCCCAATGCCATTCAGAGGAGGATAAACTAGCTCATAGCTCTGCAGGAAAAAATGGAGGAGGTATACAACAACCATAAGAAATCACAGAACTGTGTAAAGAAAATATTTGACAGAAAATTCAAAGAAGAGAATTTTCAGATTTAAGATGTAGTTTTAAAGTGGGAAACTAGAATTGAGGAAAAGGGGAAGCATGGAAAGTTTGAAAACATCTGGAAGGAACCATTTATAGTAGCTGCATATCATGGAAACAATACTTATCTACTTCAGGAGATGGATGGAAAAATTTGTGCTAGAGGACCTGTCAATGGCAGGTTTCTAAAGCACTACTCTTAAATTTTATTGAATTTTCACTCCATTGTATATATTCCATTCTATTATGTTGTTATGATAAAAAAGATAGGCTAATCATCAAACTTGAGCCCGAGCAGAAGGCCATAATATTTTGAAGAAGGCTTGGTGAATTTTAGAAGTTTTATTTTCAAAAGGATAGCACTGGAACTACATGTTCTTTGTTATACCACAGGGGTACATCATCCCCAGTGGAGCCACTGTTATCACTCATTAGTTTAAACAATTCCATTGATAGGGTTTATGTTGTCTCATAAGTCATTTTCATGAATTTTTAAAAAAAATTGCATTTGGTGATATCCACCATAAGTCTGAAACCCATTGTTACACAGTATTTTGTCACTGTCCCTGCAATCCCCATATAGAACATTGGAGGACCATTTCAGTGATTTCTATGTATTGTCATGCCTTGCTATAAGTGTCATTGTATCCCTTGATATGTCAAGAACATTTCCTCTGTTGATCATTCATTAAGAAGACTCTCAAAAACATGTGATTTTGGGTCGGTGCTGGTAGGCAGTTATGGCCTTGTGCCCATATAGAAATTAACACTTGGCCTCGTGCCCATATAGAAATTAACACTTTGTCCCAGTGGGGCACCCACGCCGAGTTATTTTTGGAATTTTTTTTAAAATATAAATGAAGTTTCCATGCCTAACAACTTTGTGGGTAGAGTCATCATGGTTTTTTCGACTGAATAACGTCGAAATACTTCCTTTGGCTTCTTGTTTCCTACAATTGTGCAACTCCCCAAAGGGATAAGACATCTCTTCCACCTCATGAGGGATCCCAAACCACCCTCTCCTCTCCTATAAATACTTCCTTCTCACATTGTTGCAGCTAGCTGAACAATCATTACTATAGTTTCTGTGTAAAATAAGGTAGAGAGGAATCCATTGTCGAGAGAGAGTTTAGGCCCATTGCCTCACCAAGTCTAACCCCGAACGAATTCTTGAGACGCGCCCGACTGGACCCGTCGAAGGAGCCTGCAACGTCAAGGCATTAAGGTTGTAGAATTATTTTCTCTATCATTAATACATGACTGGTTTTTGGTTCCAATTTTGTGTTCAATCATATGCAAAATGTCTGATTCTCCTTGATAAATTGAATAATTGTAAATGAAAGTGTGTTTTTGTATGTTGTCACCATTCACTTTATCTTTGTGCAAATACACATACATTATCATTGAAGGACCACGACGTGTGAAGACAAATATCAAAAGATCGCTGCTACAAGCCATGACAAGAGCATTGGACCGAGGTAGGTTAACTATCCCAACTTTCTTTTCATTTATAAGCTAGGAATCCAAAAGTCCAACATGTCTCCATATTGCTAGACCCACTCCAGGGTTAGAGGGATCACCTTTGTCCACAGAGGGTATTTTCTTGCTAAAAAAGTTGGCTACCATACTAGGGATCAGTGTGTTTGTCATCTCTCGTTGTTCGTCTAGTATTTTTGTTTTTTGTCTGAATTTGGTCGTATTACTGCTTGTCTGCTTTGTGTTGCTTGCCTGACTATTTCCAGCCATCATAATTAGTCTCAGAGTGTTAAGTCTGGCCTATTCTTAGTGGATTTTTATCCTTCTCATATCTTTTTGGCTTGATGTAGCTGTTTCTTGAATAGTCGCGCTGAATGGCGCTTGATGCCTCTTTTGCAGGGGCACCATCCTTTGTTTAGCGCAGATTATAGCTTAACAGATACGCTGAATCCTACAGGTTAGGATTTTGGCTTTTTCCTTGAGTTTTTGTCAGTGTCTCTTAGCTCTGGGTTGGTTTTTCCTTTTCAATTAGTCCATTGTTTTCCCCTCATCTGATCAGTATGGTTCTAGTATCCTAGGGTTTCTAAGTGTCTTTCGTCACTTGTTCGGCCACCTCCTCCCTGAGCCTTCTGAGCTAAGTTTGAGTCAGTCTGGTATTTTATCTTTTCAACTTGTTGATTGATTGTCTTATTTTTTATACCGATTATACGTGTTGTTGGATCATTGAATTATCATCTTAGTGTTTTTTTAACTCTCCATATGTCACCTCGAGCATGAATCACATTGCTCACTGAATTGATTTGAAAACCCTCTTTTTTCTTGAAGGAACGCGTCTCTATTTTGAGTGAGTTTGATGTTCGTGTTGAATTGATCTCTTTGTTTTAGATCATTTCATTTGAGTTGCTCAAAACTAGTATCAATTTTGTCTTTTAGTGTGATAGCTCATTTTACTTCTCATTCATCTAAAAGAGCAAAATTTGCATTCTTTCTCTTGGTTTAAAATGAAAAGTGTTCGTTTTCTTTAGTAGCCTTTAGTGAGCAGGAAAGATCTTTTCGTTTTCTGCTTTGGTTATGGTTAGCTGCATTAGGAAAAATTATTCTTGTATTCGATTGATTATTGATTTGTTATGAACTACTATCCCTCTCTTAGCTAGTTGTTCATTGAATTGGAATGGTTTTCTTTCATATATAGTTGTGCATTAAGGATTCAAGATTACATTCGGTAAGGCTGATCTGGATTTATGAAGGAACAAAACAGAATACACATATGACCATAAATACAAATATGTAGTGGAAATAACACTTCATTTAATCAATATCAAAGAACTGAAATTTGCTTATAGACAGAATGGAAATAAACTAGCTAAGGCGTTGGTAGCTTATCTCTGAGAAGAGATGTGGCAGCTATAGGCCTTTGAACTGTGTTACAATGAGGCTCGAGTGCCTATTTATTATAGAGAAGAAATGGAAAACCCTAAACATCCAAAAACCTAACCCTAGGAGATGAAGTGCCAAAAATATGGGCCCCGTTTGGGTAAATTGGTGTTTCAACTTCCCGGGGTCGTAACTTTGGCATACTATATCTGTTTGACACACATGTTACCTTGTCAGAAAGATATATCCGAGGAATGCAACTGATGAACGTGAATATTAATTCTGAAATGGCTCTGGAAGTTCAGGAGCCAAAAAACTGCTAAAAATAATAAGTTGTGCCGAAACTAAAAAACTGAAAGAGACAATGGTGGGGCCCCAAGTCGAATAGGTGGGTGGCCACCAATATCCACCTAGATCAAAGGCCTTGAAACTGCAACATAAATTCAAGATCAACTTTAGAATGAACTCAATCAACCTAAGGAGGTATTGAAACCTAACACTCATATTTAGAGGTCTAGGCTAGTGACGTGTTCTGGCATTGTTAAACCTAGTAGCTGTCATTCGCCATCTGGCATTAGACAACACTAGCAGAGACTTGTGGTCCCCATACCGTCAAGTATATAAAGGGAGACCCTCATAGGTTGAAATCCTTTATCCATATGAAGCCGAGTTTTCCTCCATATAACCATGATACACTGATCACAACATTCGGGGAGATTACCTACACGTACGTTAAGTCCTTGGTCATTTCTCTTTAATTTGATCACCAAGGTGTATATTGCAGTTCACGAAAGCATGGTACACCCTCTTGCTTAGATTTCCTAAGTAGTCATTTTGGTCTTTTCGTGACTATCTAAAATTCAAAATATCATCGAGCATTTGTCCTTTCACACTCGTTTAACCTGAAAGTGACTAGAGTCACCTTTTGCCTTTTTCCTCACTCTTAAATTATGAAAAGGCAGAGTTTTATTTCAGTGTCATAAAATGAATTGCCTACGATCACACGCCCATTAAAGATATTTTCTTGGATTTTTCTTATGTAAGTCCTTGGTGTTTTTTCTTGAAGCCTCGAATCATTTATCTCTTTTCTCTCCTGCTTTTGAGACAAAGTCATCGTGGAAGAACCACCAGTTTCATCGTCCCATTCATTACCTCATAGTGGAGATCCTTCTCTTGAAGTTTCTTTGGGGACACCTCAGCCTACTAGGCCTATAGGTTACTGGAATTCTATTTTTTCGAGTATTTTACCCCTTTCTACTCAATCTCCTCCTGAGGAACCATTTGATATCAATTGGCAACCTCTGGACATTTGGGCTGGTTTTGGAGACAAAGAAGAATATCCTCCTCTTAACACAGAACCACCTGCCTCAGAACAAATTGAATCACAATTAGTGCATGCTTTGCTTGCCATAGCTCGTCGCCTTTTCACCGAAAACATGTCTTCATCCGACATGGATGCTTCGAGTCCCATAAATAGTGAAGAGACTTATGTTTCTACTGGAGAATATCAATTCCCTCCGGAGAATTTCCCTTATGTCTTAGGTCAACCTTCCACTCTCCCACCCGGTTATTGTTTGTTGAGTCAGATAATTTATAGTGCTACATCTTTGTATCAGAATCCGATATGGGCATGTACATTGACTCCCTCAGAGGGGTCGTTTGTAATAGTATCAGGTGCATCACCCTCAACTCCCATTAAGTTGATGGTTGTTACATCTGTCCCAACAAAGCCCAGTGTCTTTGTGGCTTCATCTGCACCGTCTATTAGTGTGATTATGTTAGTACCACCATATTCTGTTGTTCGTGGGTTAATCCTTATCGCTTCCACGATAACTGTTGTTCCTGCTGTGAATGGATCACAGCCTCACGTGTCAGGAATCCAACCTGCAGGTAGTGTGCCTATCTCCTCTAATCCATTTCCTGAAGGTTTGACATACGATCAATACATGTTGGCTATTCAACAACATAATTATATCCCTCAGGGTTCTCAGTAGCCACAATCTCTCATCAATCCCCCGCATTATTATGATGAGCACGAAAATCACATGTATTTGCATGGGCCTAATCCGCGAGGTCCATTGTATGTTCAGACACCTCAAATTACAGTTTACACCAACCAGTTTACCTACCTACATGGAAAACACTATGCTCCTCAAGGCCAACCCTTTCAGGTCCAACCTTCGGTCCAATAGGGACAACCCTATGGTCCACAGGGACAACCTTATGGTCCAAAAGGACAACCATTTCAGGGACAACCTTCAGTCCAACAAGGACAACCCTATCGTCCTGTTGGTCAACCTTATATTCAACAAGGAGCATCTTATGTTCCCCAGGGGCAAACCTATCCATCGCAGGGGAAAACCTATCCTTACATTAAAAAATGCCCAACTTTTGTACAATAAGGTCAACCGTTTACTGCTCAGCTGGTTCAACCTGTTCTTCAGGGGAAATGTGGCTCATCCTAACCATCGAACCAACCTCTTCTCTAGGAGAAACCTGGTGGCTCTCGGCATCTAGACCAACCTGCACCGTAGGAACAACCTATCCAACCCCAACATCCAGGCCAACCCGCACCGCAGGGACAACCTGTTCAACCACAACATCCTGGTCAACCTGAACCCCATGGGAAACCCGTAAAACCTCATGGAACTGCTTACATTCCTCAAGGTCAATCTTAGGTGGTATATAATGTGCCCCAAGGCATTGCGTTCATTCCTCAAGGTCAATAACAGGGGGTATACAATGCACCTCAAGGCACTGCTTACATTCCTCAAGGTCAATCCCAAGTGGTATATAGTGCGCCTCAAGGCACTACTTACATTCCATAGCAGAATCCATATGTTGTTCAAACAGGGGCTCAATGGTTCGCTCAGAATCAATATCTTGGTCCTTAAATGGTGTATGGGCAGAATTATTAGGCTTATAACCCTTATGGACAAAATCCTCTGAGACAGAACATTTTGGGTCAAAATTTCTCCCAACCTCGTTGGAATCCCAATACTGGTCTCTATCAAAGGCCTGTAATGCCTTTCAATCCACAATTTCCCTTCCTTGCTACATTGGAACTGCAAGATGTGTCGAAGTTAACGAATGATCCTATCCTTCACAATCCATATTGGCCTCTAGTTCTGACTAAAATCCCTGGTGATTGTAATAAATTTGAGGGCAAGTCTAGAGAAGACCCTCAAGCACATGTTATGACATACCATCTATGGTGCTCCTCTAACTCTTGGGTTGACGATTCAATTCGACTACGTATTTTCCAAGGGACTCTCAATGGTGTCATTTCCAAGTAGTACATTGAACTCTCCTACGACATCTTCCAAGATTTCAACTCTCTAGTCATGGAATTACTGGGACACACCTCCTCACATACTTGAAACATGATTGGGATACCCATATCTCCGATCATATTCATGAATGGAGGCGACGTCGTCGTTTGATCAAGTTTGAGATTCCTGATCAATTTCTAACTGATTGGTTCACTACCTCTTTTGTTGCTCCAATTGCTAAGGAGATTGCTATGGGGGCATGTGTTACTGAGGAACAAGCCATTTCTCATGCCCAGTACCTCGATCTCGTGTACTCTCAGTCTGGCACATTGTATGAACTCTTGCCCAATGCCTTACGACCTGGAACTACCAAAGCACAGACGACACCATCTGTTGACGGTATCATCGGTTCCACATCTCAGACTTCTCGAAAGTCTTCTCCAAATCTTGCGAAGAAAAAATATACTTCTTCCACTGATACTGCTTCTTAGTCACCTCTGAATTCTGGTAAAACCACGAAAGTGAATGCCATCCAGTCCAATTTGGTGGATAAAACTTCCGAAGATAAGAAGAAGGGTAAAGGTAAGGCCAAAGCCGATACCCCAAAATAGAATTCTCCGAAACCCAGTACTGATGCTGGCTTGAAGTGCAAACCAAAGTACCCTTGTCTGATTTCTGACAAAGAACATTACACCAAGGATTTTCCAAGACAGGCCGAGGAAATTCCATTGCTCAAAGGCACTCAAGGCACTTCAGATCTTCTTAAGGAACCATTCCCATTGCACCAAATGTAGATGGTGAAGCAACCTCAGTCCTCTGCCCCATTTGGCTCTCAGGTTTTTGTGATGAACGACCTGCACCCATATTTATTGCTACCCAATTGAAAGATACACTGAACTGCGTTGGGCAGCGGGGAAAGAGATCACTGATGGTCCTCCTCCCTCGCCTGCTTCTATCCCTCTTCACATCAAAAGGCCCAGTTCTGAGCCTGTTGTGCGGCCACCTTCTAAAGGTGTACTACGAAAGTATTCCTATAATCCCAATGCTTGTGCCGCTCAACATTAAATTATTGTTGAGGATTTGGCTCAGGCGCCATCTACTATGTCTGCATTGGAAGTAATTCAGAGTTGTCTGTCACAATGGAAGGCTTTGTTATCTGCCATCGGAGGGATTGATCCCACCAATTCTAGCCTTATTACTTTCGATTTGGAAAATTTCGTCCCATGTCTTCCTCACCAACTTGCCCTGATTATCCAAGTTGGGATTAATGGAAAGAATATCCATCGAGTGATCATGGATGAGGGTGCATCTACTTGCATCATGTCTTCTTCTTGCTGTAAATCCATCAGTTCTCTAGCTCTCAATCAATATCCAAACGCTTTAGAAGCTTTTGATGGAAGGGAATCTCACCCTCTTGGTGTTCTCACTAATTTACCTATTACGTTAAAGGGAAAATAATTAACGTTGAGGTTGAAGTCATTGACGCCGAACTCAATTAAAATATTCTCCTTGGTCGCAGTTGGACACACACCATGCTATGCATCCCATCCAATCTCTTTTGTGTTCTTCAATTTCTGCATGAAAGAAAGATCATTACTATCGATCATTTGTATTTTTTCACTTCCATGTATTCCAAGAGAAATGTTACATATATAATCGTATTCCTATGCCTTATGAGAGCATAGGACCGGGTATTTTCAAGGATCCTTCCCTTCAGGGTATTTTTTCTCTTCCTCCTCCCAATACTGCTCAGGTTAACATGATCTCCACATCCTCTGATCCTTGGATAATCTCTTCACCCGAGCAGATTGATTCATTTGGTGACACGATGCCGTTAAGCCCCATAGAAATTGATTATTGCGAAATTATTTCGGCTTCGACACCTCATCCCGCTGATCATACTCCTTTGAGTATGTATCTTTACACATATTCTAAATCCCCTTGGCTCGGTGCTTCAGATTCGTCCACTCCCTTAAATGAGGTGTTTCCCACTAATGAAGCCATCATGGAAACTATGTCTCTTGAGGATCCCCCTTGGGACGATAGTAATCATCGTTCCTCCTTTATGCCTGGGCTTGGGGCCATGTTTACTTTTCTCGAGAGGTTCGCTTCCCAAGCTCCTTCACATCTACTTCAGACGCCCATATTGACATATGAAGTTTTCGCGGAGGGTAATTTGGGAAACATTATGCACACGATGCCTATCGACATCTCCGTCAAACTAGGGATTGTCGAGAACATCCACATTGGAGTGACCTGTTCTCCTGATGAGCTCCAGGTCTATACTAGTCTCTTCTGAGAGTTTCGAGATGTTTTTCCCTTGTCATACGAAGAAATGCCTGACATCGATCCTAGTATAGTTGTGAACGAGATTCCTACTTATCCTAACGTGAAACCTATTTGCCAACGTCTTCATCCTATGCACCCTGGAAAGGCAACCGCTATTAAGGAAGAAGTTGAGAAACTTCTTAAAGCTAGCTTCATTTATCTAATTCCCTTGAAAAAATGGGTTTCTAATATTTTTCCTATGGATAAGAAGCATGGTACTATTCATGTTTGTGTATATTACTGGGATATCAACCATGCTTGTCCTAAGGATAAATATCACACTCCTTTTATCGATCAGATCATTGACGATTATGCTGGGAGTGAGATATTTTCCCTTATGGACGGGTTTTTTGGTTACAACTAGATCAATATTCTTCTGGTTGATCAACACAACACCGCCTTCATCTGTCCTTGGGGTACCTTCGCGTACAAGAAGCTTCCTTTTTGTCTTAAGAATGTTGGGGCTACATTTCAACGAAAAATGTCGTACACTTTCCATGATATCAAACACATTGTTCAACCTTACCTGGATGACCTCCTGACTCATTCTGCTAAGCATAAGGACCATCCCGATCAACTTCGTCAAATATTATTTCACTTTAGATGCTATAACATTCGGCTCAATCCGCATAAGTGTGTCTTCTGCATTGATTCTGGTAGACTCCTAGGGTTTATCATCTCTAAAGATAGAATTCATCTCGATCCCCTCAAGGTTGAAGCTATTGTCAATCTCCCCTCCACTTCCTCTTTACATCAGTTGCAAAGTCTGCAAGGGAAAGCTAATTTCTTGTGCCATTTTATACCCAACTATGCTGAAGTAGCCAAAGGATTCACACGATTACATAAGTAAGGCGTCCTGTTCCTCTGGGATGAGATCGCCCAAAAATCCTTCGATGCACTGAAGACATTACTTATCAATGCGCCTCTGTCATGTCCTCCCAATTATCATCGTGGCTATTCCCTCTACTTGGCTGCTGCATTTAGCACTATTGACATGGTTTTGGTCCAAGACGAAGAGGATGGTGATGAGCACATCATTTATTATTTAAGCTGCAATATTCTTGATACTGAAACACGTTACGCACATGTCGTGAAATTAGCGTTGGCTATTGTCCAAGCCGTCCAACGTTTTCTCCATTTTATTTTACTGCGCACAGTAACCGTGAATTCTGATTGCAACCCTATGACCTACATATTGACTCTACAATTGCTGGGGGGAAAATACTCAAAGTGGATTGTTATCCTCCAAGAATTTGATTTGGAGTTCACCACTACCAAATCGAATAAATAATTGGTTTTTGCCGATTTGATTTGCTCTTTACCATCTGCCTTTGCTCCATCTGGTTCTGAGGAATGCATTCTGGACTGGTTCCAAGGAATGCATTCCAAACGACACCCTTTTTCTCATTAGCGCCCTCGATTCGTGGTACGGTGATATCATAATCTATCTTCAGACTTCCACCTTCCCATCAGAGTTGATGAAGGATGCTCGTCGATGCATCCACCATCATTCACAACCTTATCGCATAGCTGGAGATACTCTATACCGCATCGGAGCTGATTCTGTTCTTTGTCGGTGTTTAACTCTCAAGGAGGCTGAAAAGGTCCTCAATGATTGCCACTCTGGCATATGTGGCGGTCACATGTCTGGATATTCTTCTGCAAAAAAAATTCTTCGTGCTAGGTATTTCTGGCCTACCATCTTTAAAGACTATATTGTTGCAATCTGTAAGTGTCACAATTGCCAAATTTACCAGCACAAGATGCACACGCCACCTACACACCTCCATCCTATCATTAACGTTGGTATCTTTGTGAAGTGGGGCATCAGGTTTATGACGTGTAACCCTCATTCAGCCAGGGGGCATGCTTATATTATCATATTCATTGATTACTTCACTAAATGGGACGAAGCAATGCCTACACTTACAGCTAAGGGTAAGACAACTTCACAATTTCTGTTCAATCATGTCATTACCAGGTTTGGTGTCCCTCAAGCCATTATCACTGATCATGGTTCTCATTTTCGTCATTACATGATGGATGATTTGAATTCCAAGTTGGGTCTGCGTCACGACAACTCAATGTCGTACTACCCTCAAGCCAATGGCCAGGTTAAAATTGTGAACAAAGTTCTGGTCACTATGCTTCAACATACGATTGGGATGCACAAGTCCAACTGGCATCTCATGTTGTTTTCAGCTCTCTGGGCTTACCAAACCTTGGTGAAGGATGTAACCGATTCACTCAATTCCAGCTTATTTATGGTCTGTGTTAGTCATCAGTAAAATTTTCTGCAACAAATGATGGTTAAATTTTTTGTGTGAGCCTTCAAGAGATTCTTTTCATAGAAAAATACTCATTCTTGAAGCCTCTGGTGTCCTCTGACTTAAGAATAATCTTCACTGCTGTTTCCTTCAAAAGAACATTCCAAGAAGCCTTGCTAGTCCCAAGATTTTTTTTTTGAAAACCTTTTATCCCACCATCATTCTTCATCATTTCCCCTTCATAAGCATTCTCCATGTTCACCCCTTCATCTCATTTTTCATTCACTCCTTAAAAAGGGTCATTAATCCTCATTTCCCTCTAAAAACCCTCCTTAAACCATTAAAAATCTTTATTATGGTTTAAAACCCCTTTTTTAATCTATCAGAATACTTGAAAAGGTCTAAAAACCTACTTTTTAAGCCTATTTCTGCCCATTTTTCATTTTAGGCCTTAAGCCCTTGCAGGCTTAAGTCCTCAGCCCCTTTCACCATGTGACGCAATATTCGTAACTAGGTGCTAAGCCCCCAGCCCTGTTACTATAGCCCCCGATCCTTTCTTTCTCCACATGACTTTGTATTCGCGCCTCCACCTAAATCCCTCCCACTTCATATTTCTTCTGCGTCCTTCATTTCCTCCAGATCAACCCTCGCCATTGATCCTCAAGATCTAACAGCTATCGTTTCCTATCATCACCCATTCTCCCTGTTGGAAATACTGAGTTTCTTTCAATTAGAGCATTAGTTAATCTTCAATTATTATCAGTGTTTGTACAATGATAGCAAAAAACAATAGGAACACAAATGCACACAATTTTTAAGGTGGAAACCCACTCTGGGCAAAAACCACCTAATGCTTTTCTAATAATTCTTTTCAACTCCAATTGAAAATAAATCTCCAACTTCCTAGAATCTAGAAAAGCATTCTTCTCTAGCTCCCACTGGATGGACGCTCCAATGCCCGATATTCTTCAGTAGTCACTGAACGGATGCACCAACACCCAATGAGCTACAACTCACCCTAGCACGACCCTACCACCCTATAGAAGAATAAAAGAAGAATGGACTCTCCTACTAGAGAAAATGGTCCACTTTACAATGATATAGAATGATGTAGAAGAAGAAGATATACTAGACCATAACCCCAACTTTGACACAACCACTGCGTCTTCAACCCTTGGCAGATAGACACTAGCTAGTACAATTTGTACAATAATGTATTTACAATGACTAAGCACAATGATACCTTTACATTGATTGTATGCAGTGCTGCCCACTTGAAGACTTCATATGATGAACTTCTTGTTGCTATTATGCACCTTGGTTGCTGCTCTTGTCATGCTACCCTCTACTGCACCTTGCTCTGCTTTTCTGCCGTGGAAATTCTGGTCCTTTGCAACCCTTGACAACACATGATCTAGCTTTTTCTTGCCTTCTAGGAGCTCGATATTGAATCTGGTGTATCTCTGTCATTTCAGATCCTCAATATCTGATTTTTGGTCCTGTAGTATTCCTCTGAGTCATCTTTCCAATGCCATAGGCCTGACCCAATTTGGATTCTTGAAGAGAGAGTTATACCCAATCTCTCACAATGCCCTAATTATGGACTGTTTCAGCAGAGCGCACTTGTACGAAATGCCACGTGTCATTGTTTCTTCATTTGTTTCTGAAATTGATAGAAAGAAAACTAAAGACTATGTAATATATGCCACTTTTTACATAATTCCAATCCAATACTCAGAGGAGAGTTATGACGATTTTACCAAGGTCACTTCTTTGAGATGAATTTCAGGAGCCTGCAAAAACCCTTACTTCCATAGATCATATCTCCACAAATATTGCGCAACTTGATCTGAAATTTTTACTGTAGCTTCCTCAGGATTTCGGCTTCGCCTCGTAAAAATTTCAGCTTTTGAGCCTTCGTAGAAAAAAATTTAGAGTGACATTTCCATGATGACCTGTTTCAGATGGCCAAATCCCTTGCCTAAGGATGAAATGAAGATCACAATTTATATGAATGCTTAAGTTGAGAGGGGATACAACAAGTGAACGTGGGAGGGATTTTAGGAGCTTAGAAAATATTAATTATGAATTTTCAATGACCCATGCCCCAACCCCATGGGGTTTTAGCCCACTAACTGGGGTACAAACTTCAAACATGAATATCTCTCAAACCGTGAAGAATTACATGGCGTGCCATATATCAACGGAAACATCTCGACAAGTAGAAACCATCAAAAGAATTATTGACCCGGAATATATTAATTTGGTAGGTCAAACTTCCCATTCAATATTGGGTTAGCCCCTGGTGCTAATTGGGTTGACATCAATGATAATCGTTGATCAACAATCTCCCCCTTTGGAATTGATGGCAACATAAGTACTCCCCCTGCGATCATGACACCTCTTCCTACAACATTCTCTCCCCCTTTGACATCAATGGCAAATGGTAACTCCCCCTGAAACACAACCATCCTGCAGACCTGTACACACTTCCACTTGCGCTGACACACAACCGTCCTGCAGACCTGTACACACTTTCACTCCCCCTTTATATTCTAAAAAAGGAAAATCTAATGAGAACTTGGGAGAATCCTCGCATGAGCTCTAAGATATTCCATCAATGTCAATGAATATTTGATATGATTATTTTGGTGCTGCTTGGAATCTTGCTACTTGTCCAACTACTTGCATAACATCTGGTCGGGAGGTTGTTACATATAGAAGACTACTAATCATAGATATGTACAACCTTTGATCCACATCCTTAGATGAGTCGTCTATGCTCAATCTGAAACCAAGTAAGGACATCTCGAAATCACTTTGCACCCTTGTAGAAAAATTCTTACTTAGTCGATCATCATTGCTACCAATTATTGTATCATCCTCTTTAGCTATTAGACATGCTTTAGTTGCCTCATCCAGAACATATATGTCGTTTGGAGCTCGACTTTCTGTAGCCACAATTTCACCATACACGCCTTTCCTGATTTCAAATTTCATGGAGTTGAATAGTATTGTGTGTCCTTGATCACACATTTTTCCAACACAGAGCAGATTGTGATTCATTTTTTCAACCAATAGAACATTCTTGGCTAGAACATCTTTGCTTCCGAGAGTGACAGTACTTGATCCTATAACATTTGAAGATCCATCATTTCCAAAGGACACGGTTCCATCCTTCTTCTCTTTCAGAGATACAAATTTATTTCTATCTCCAGTCATATGGGTTGAGCAACCGCTATCAACATACCACACATCTTTGTTCTTTTGAGCCTTGAGAGTGAGAGCACAATTATCATTCTTCTTCTTCTTCCATGTTCGTTCATTCTGTGGCTTTGAAGATTCTTCTGGAGGATTTTCAATTTTGCAGTCTTTGGCTATGTGTCCAAAGTTTCGACATTTGTAACATTCAATATTATTTCTTAAATGTTCAAATCTATTGATATTTCGCTGAGCCCTGGGAGGTTCATATTTGAAAGATCTCCTGGAATTGTATTCGTTCCTAGGGTACGTGCGACATTCTACAGCTTTATGACCAAATTTTCCACATGAATAACAGTAGCCATAAAAAATATGTTGGTACATGGATGGAAATTTTCGTCGAGGAATTGTCTTCCAAGGTTGTTCTTGCGAATCTTGTCCAATGAAGTCTTCATGCATGTCAGATCTCATAGGTTCATTGTATTTTGTTGTAGAAGGTCCTGCTTCTTCTTCTTTGTAACCGATGCCAGTTTTGTCATTGTAAGATCGTTGATTTTTGATGAGTTCTTCCAATGCCCTTGAGCTGTTGGCATAGTTTTGGATAGTTTTGCCTTTCTTCACTTCCTCATGCGGCGAGACTACTTGGGCTTCTAATTCTTCCCTTTCTTGGTTTCTTTGTTCCAACTTATTTTGAAGTGACTCTTCAATGCATTTGTGTTCTTCAACTTCAATTTTGAGACCTTGAACTTGTTCTTCAAGAGTTTTGGAACGGATCTTCTCCGCCTTGAGATCTTTTATAAGCTTGATTGCTTCCTCATAAAATTCATCTATGGTCCATCCTTCTTCTTCATTGTTTGATACCTCTTGCTTATTGTGCTTGGCCATAAACAATACTCTCTCATTGGCTTCTTCTTCACTATCATTTTCTTCATCGGATGATGAGCTATCTTCTTTAGAGAGAAAGTTCCTTTTGGATCCTTGCTTGTTGAATTTCTTAAAGCCTTTCTTTCTCTTTGAGTTTCCATTACTTTTGTTTGGACATTTTGCTGCAAAATGCCCAACCTCATTACAGCTGAAACATATCAATGGAAGTTTACCTTTGAATTTTCCCTTACCAATTTGTAGTTTTCTCATGAAGTAAGCATATTATTCATCTGAAATACCTTCTTCATCATCTCCCTTTTCTTCACACTTGCAGGTGCATGTCTTTTCAATTGAAGGTTGTTTATCCTTATTGGTTTTCTTAGACGCAACAAATGCAGTTTCTAGATGCGAAGTACCCTCTTCTTCATCAAGTCTCATTTCATATGCTATGAGAACTCCATGTAATTCCTCTTTGCTGAGTTTGTCTAGATTTGCACTGTATTCTAAGATCGATACCTTTGGGTTGAATCTCCCTGGTAATGTTCTAAGAATCTTCCGTATAATAGTCTTCTCGTCAACTGGCTCTCCCAATCCTTCCAGAGTATTGGTTATTTCATCAACGTATTGGAAGTATGTAGCAATGTTGCAATCTTCTTTCATTCTGAGTTGCTCAAATTTTTCTCTATAGATTTGAAGCTTTTCTTCTTTGACATTTGAGTCACCTGCATATATAGTCTCAAGCTTGTCCCATACATTTTTGGTGGTTTTGCAAACCAACACCTTATGATAAGCAGATTCAATAAGTCCACTGATAATAATATTCTTTTCTTTTGCATCATTTACCAAATTCTTCTTACCTTGTTCATCCTTGGTTGATGTAAATCCATTTTGAACAGTGTCCCATACTTTGTAACCTTGAGCCAAGAGTAGACCTCCATTCTTCCTTTCCAAAGTGCATAATTATTTTCACTGAATAGAGGTACACCATTCCTGGTATGCTCCATGAACTCCTTCCAGCTGTTAAACTACTATTGAAGGAACCAAGCTCTGATTCCAATTGTTGGAAATACTGAGAGGGGGGGTGAATCAATATTTCTTTCAATTAGAGCATTAGTTAATCCTCAATTATTATCAGTGTTTGTACAATGATAGCAGCAAACAAGAGGAACACAAATGCACACAATTTTTAAGGTGGAAACCCACTCTGGGACAAAAACCACCTAATGCTTTTCTAATAATTTTTTTCAACTCCAATTGAAAATAAAGCTCCAAATTCCTAGAATCTAGAAAATCATTCTTCTCTAGCTCCCACTGGATGGACGCTCGAATGCCTGAGATTCTTCAGTAGTCACTAAATGGATGCACCAACACCCAATGAGCTACAACTCACCCTAGCACCACCCTATAGAAGAATAAAAGAAGAATGGACTCTCGTACCAGAGAAAATGGTCCACTTTACAATGATATAGAATGATGTAGAAGAAGAAGATATACTAGATCATAACCCCAACTTTGACACAACCACTGCCTCTTCAACCCTTGGCAGATAGACACTAGTACAATTTGTACAATAATGTATTTACAATGACTAAGCACAATGATACATTTACATTGATTGTATGCAGTGCTGCCCACTTGAAGACTTCATATGATGAAATTCTTGCTACTCTTATGCACCTTGGTTTATGCTCTTGTCATGCTACACTCTGCTTCACCTTGCTCCACTTTTCTACCGTGGAAATTCTGGTCCTTTGCAACCCTTGACAACACATGATCTAGCTTTTTCTTGCGTTCTAGGAGCTCGATATCGAATCTGGTGTATCTCTGTCATTTCATATCCTCAATATTTGATTTTTGGTCCTGTAGTAGTCCTTTGAGTCATCTTTCCAATGCCATAGGTCTGACCCAATTTGGATTCTTGAAGAGAGATTTATACCCAATCTCTCACAATGCCCTAATTATGGAATGTTTCAGCAGAGCGCACTTGTACGGCATGACACGTGTCACTGTTTCTTCATTTGTTTCTAAAATTGATAGAGTGAAAACTAAATCCTATGCAATATCTGCCACTTTTTACAAAATTCCAATCCTATACTCAGAGAGAGAGTTATAACGATTTTACCAAGGTCACTTCTTTGAGATGAATTTCAGGAGCCTGCAAAAACCCTTACTTCCATAGATCATATCTCCACAAATATTGCACAACTTGATCTGAAATTTTTATTGCAGATTTCTAAGGATTTCGGCCTTGCCTCATAAATAATTCAGCTTTTGAGCCTTCATAGAAACAAATTTAGAGCGAAATTTCCACGATGATCTGTTTCAGATGGCCAAATCCCTTGCCTAAGGAGGAAATGAAGATCACAATTTATATGAATGCTTAAGTTGAGAGGGGCTACAACAAGTGAACGTGGGAGGGATTTTAGGAGCTTAGAAAATATTAATTATGACTTTTCAATGACCCATTCCCCAAACCCATGGGGTTTTAGCTCACTAACTGGGGTACAAAATTCAAACATGAATATCTCTCAAACCGTGAAGAATTACATGGCGTGCCATATATCAACGGAAACATCTCGACAAGTACAAACCATCAAAAGCATTATTGAACCAGAATATATTAATTTGGTAGGTCAAAATTATCATTCAATATTGGGTTAGCCCATGGTGCTGCTTGGGTTGACATCAATGACAACCGCTGATCAACACTCCCAACCCCATCCGTTACTCCTTTGTTTCCTCTCGGCAGATCAAAACCGTTGATCTCTTCTAGGTCGGACGATGCTGATTCACTGTGGAGGCAAAGGCAGAAAAGTTGGTCCGTACCTCTATAGTCCCCCCGCACTCCAGATCTCAGCCATTGGATCATCCCACAGATCCAACGGCCATCGCTCATCCCCAACTTTCCACCTCCCGAAAAATTTTCCCAGGACACCCACTGGCCCACCTTCCACTAACCATTCGCCACCCCATTCCCTGCACGCCACCTGTCCTCCAATATCTTCTTGACTAAGCATCTTCCTCCCATCGCACTCACTTACCACCGTTGATATACATCCCCGCAGATTAGACGGCTGACGCAATCGTCAGGTCCCACCACCCCTTCATCACGCATCTCTCCATTTGTCACGCTCGCTTACAGCCATGGATTCCCCCCCCCCCCAAGATCGGACAGTTAACATTCATTTTTGCGCGCATTTCTTCAAAAAATGTTAACGCGCCATTTCTATGCGAAATGGGCAATTTTCCAATGGAAACGTGTTGCCCGACGTATGGTATCGCGTTCGTTCAGGCGAATACCACTTACCGCATGAACGCTGCGCGAATACCACCTCTAGTTTTCTGAAACCACCTATCACCATTTACGTGCCACTATTCAAAATCTCCCGGGTTTCTGCCTGGTTTCAAGAATAGAACCCTTCCTCGCATATTTCCCTTCCTCCGAATCGCTCCATAACCTCTGCCAAAACCCTCTGCTCGCAGTTAAACCCAAGAAACACAAGATTTTATAACTAGTTTGTTTGTTTTGTAGGTTTTTATGGTGGCTAAGGGGTTAAAAGGTCTCCCACAGCCAAGGGAAGAGTGCAAAAGGGCCGAGGGTGATAATCCTCAGAGCCTAATAAAATGCAGAAAAGGGACAAAAAGGGGTCGAATTTCAAAGTTTAATCAAATTTTTTATGGACATTGATTACAAATCAAACCCTCCAGTGCATAGAAGAAACACCTGCATGCAGAAACAAAACAAAATCAACGAAGAAGACTAAAGGCAGAAGATTAAAGTTTAAAGGTTTTATCAGGGTCCCATTACCACTGATTGAATCATAAAACCCTTGGACAAAGCAAAATAAAAATAATGAAGATCAGCGAACAAACAGTGAAGATTAAAGGTTAAAATCAAAATTAAGGAGATCAAAGCTTAACCAGCATATTAAAGATAAAGGACATAGTTTAAAGACGAAGGATTCAAAGCTAAAATCAGTCAACATAGTGAATAAAGTAGAAAGAAAATTAGAGAGGCCTTAAAGAAATATCAAAGGGCTCAGTCAGAGTTTAAAGGCCTAAACACACAGATCAACAGAAAAAGAGTCTCGAATGCTACATCCACAGAAGCTATTAATCCACCAAAGGACCAAATTGCCACCTGTAGCCTACTTTCCTTTCAAAGACACCTTGACAGCCATTCTGCGGAAAAACCATCTTTAAAATTGTCAGAACAGTTATTAAGCATACATGGGGCTACAAAACCCGAAAAATGATAATTTTCTTGTCCCAGAGGTCAAACAGGGTACTTCAGACCAAGTTAGCTTCAAAGGATATGCCTTAGAGTTATTACCAGCCTGCTAGTTGGTTTCAGATTCAACTAAAAGCAGCTAAAGTGGTACAAATAGTTATTGCTATGATTATTAAGCAGAATGGGCATTCAAATACCTCTCCCACTCTGTCTTAATTAATATTTATTACCATTTCTGCAGCACTCTTCCTCTTTGCACCTATATGTATTCACAGAAAACTCATTGTAAAGGGTTGGGAAATTGTTAATAGTTGAACTGTTATTGAGTAAAATTTGCTGAGTAGTTATAATATAGTAGGTTGGGAAGAGAAGTATCAGACTGTAAAAGCTATTGGACTCGAGTATGTAACTGGTCTTGGACATCAAATAGAAAAGCAGATTCACTAGATCCTGATCTAAATCATTGGTGATGTTATTCTTACTGTAATTTTTATTCTCCTTATGTTTTCCACTGTGTTCATATTCTCTGATAAAGAACAACAAATATAGATTAGGATTTACTTCTTAAGGTACCCTAAATCTGACTGATAAGCTTTATCTTTATGTTTTCTTCTAAATGTGTGTTTGGGAATAATTTCAATAGAGCATAACCAGTCAAGGAATGTTGGTGAGCCCATATATTGTTGAGTAGAACTTGATATGTTTTTCTTGAATGATATTTTCACTGCATGCTAAGTAGAGTCATAATCAAGGAAGTTTATGTTTAGCCCTTTCCCTTGTTTAGTCTTAAACAACTATTTTGAAGATTTCCCTTAAGAGTATGCCAAAAGCAGGCTAGGTTAAAAGTCCTTACCTGATCTTAGGTTAATTTTTATGTTTATCTTAAATTTTTTCCCTTAAGAGCATGCTAAAAGCAGGCTAGGTTAAAAGTCCTTACCTAATCTTAGGCTTCCCTTTGTTCTCTTACATGTTTTCTTCTTTCACCGTACTTCTTAATATTTCACACCACAAGCTCAACTTAAAAAGATCTTTTGATATAGATGTCTTGCCCTATGGAAACCCTTGAATAGTTGTTGTGCAAGTAAACCCTTTTATGACTCCATAGCCTAATGGATTGACACTTTTTCTTGACCTATCTTCCCATGCTGAAACATCCTTCTACTTTTTCCCTCCTTCACTTCACATGACCTTCTCATTTAATGATTCTTGACAAAAAAAAAACAAATCCCTTGTGCTTCATAACTAGCCTAATATCATATCATAAGCCTTAAAGATATATCCTTTGAAAACACATATGGAGAGATCCCTCTCCGAATCTAGGAGGGATAGATCCTAGGATTCCAAAGTGGTTCTGATGTTGCCTTGTCATTTGGTATGCCAATCTGCCAAATCACAAGACCCCAACATAATGGTGACTCCACTGGGGAATTCTGAGTAAATTGCATCATAGAAATCCTTAAGAGCTCAGAAAACCAACAATAGCCTTAGATTTGTAGATAATTACTGATGGTGGACAACAAATCATCTTAAAACATTTGAAATCATCCACTTGGCAAGTCCACAACTCCTAAAATACCAAAAGACTCCACTGGTGATCAGTAGGCGTGCTGATTACTCCTAGTTTCACAAAGACTCCACTGGGATAACCCACACCACCATTAAAACATCGTGCACATCCATGTGAGGAAACTTTGAGGATTAAGTTTTCTTTGTTAAAGACTAGTTTTCCTGTAAAGATTGTCATATCTGGCTAATTTCTTTTCTTTGGGTCTAAATCTTAACATACTAGGTTAAAAAAGAAATCATACCAGAGCCTATCCTGACCCAAATCCTCCTGTAATAGTTTATAATCCAGAAATCATTCTTAGGAAGTCTCTTGCATCTAGAGATCCAACTATTATCAGTTCAATTCACAGAGCTAATTCTGTCCCTGAAAGCCTTTCAACTCTTCAAGAGATCCAAGTTGACTTAGATTTTCCAAATAATTTACCAAGAACTAAGTCACTTAGTGGTATAGATCGGACAGACTTTGAGCCTCCAAGTTCACCACAACATAGTGGCCAACATATTAGCAGCAGAGGAACCCCTCCATCCACACCTCCTGATCTTCATTTCATTCACAAATTTCGTTTCTCTCACCCCAAATCTGCTCAACAGTCTCTTGTTGGTACAAGAACTTATGTCATCCATATACCCACTGTTCAAACCACTCCATTCCTCCCAAAAAATCCTATCATGGCAACATGGTATGCTCCACTAGTGTTACCACAACCTCTAGTTCCTTTACCCAATGAATATCAGTCCAAAATTCCCCATTTCACCGGAAATGAACCCACTATTGCTCAACAACACGTAGACAAGATGAAAGATGCATTTGATTATATGGAAATAGAAGATGAGACCATTAATATGAGAATATTTGCCAAAATTTTAGGAGGAGAAGCCAAGAAATGGTTTAAGGGTTTAACTCCTAATAGTATTAATGATCTCCCGTCTTTACATAAAATATTCATAAACAAATGGGAAATTAGGAAGAACCCTCTCCAAATACTTTCAGATTACAACAACCTCAAGAGAAACACTGGGGAAAGTGTTCAGAATTATTGCACTAGATTCAATAGTGTTTATAACGCACTACCCCCAGATTTGAAGCCTCCACAAGGCTAAGATTTGGCCAAATTCCCTGAAGGATTTGATCTCGAAATGGCCTATCAGCTAAGAGAAAGGGATCCCTTGACTTTAGAAGACATGCAAAAGGGAGCTCTTAGTGTGGAAGAAAATCTGATTGAGAAGAGAGCTAGGATGAGGACTGAAAAGAAAGTAACATATAGGGAAGACACTGCACCTTCCACATCTGACTCAAAATTAGACCATCTAGCCAAGAACATGGATAGGTTGGCTGTCCAAACAAATGCTCAGAATAGGAACCAACCTCAAAATCAGAACCAAAGCTCTAGGAGAAACCCCCCTCAGATTAGACAAAGAGATACTGATCAACAAATCAGACCTCCATTCCAAGAAAATTATGTTGATGAAGATGAGGGAATGATAGAAGAGCCAGAGGGAACTGCTATAAACATGCCGGGAGTAAGTAATGAAGACTCTGCCCTTTTCACAAAGATTGACCAGGCCACATATACATATTATGATAATGAAGGCTTAGAATCTGAGGACTATAGGCAAGGATTTGAGAATGCCATCATGGAGGTCCACAAGCAATATGACTTCAGGAGAAAAAAGAACAAAGAAAATCCTCAAACAAATATCTCTGAAATTGCTGCTAAAAATAGACCTCAAAAGGTGATTAGAAAGGCTGCTGAAAAAAAACAAAACAACAACTAAAAGTTCTGGTAAAAACAAGGGGAAAGGCACTCAAGCCACTGATAAACAGAGTGTTGACCCTAGCAGCACTAGCACTTCAGCTAGTGCCCCTGTAAAAACAGTTGCAACTGATGTACATATTAAAAACCAACAAACTGATTTTTCTGATAAGTTAGTGACTAACAAGATAGATTTAAGCCTTCCAAAGAACCAGTTCCCTTTCAATTTGGAAAGTGAAATTGCTAAAATCAAGTTCTTTGTCCCCCTCACTGAGTTAGTCACTCAAGATGTATATAAATGTCAGGTGTTAAAAGCTTTGAACATAGAAGAAAATAATGACTCTGTCAACCTAAATGATGATCAACCAACCCTTTTATTTTGTCCTAAAATTGAAGGAAAGTTCCAAGAAGGAGTGGTCCCTCCTTTCTATGTCAGTTTGAATATCCATGATAAGATTTTACACAATGCTATGCATGACTCAGGGGCTTCACATAACCTCATGCCCAAAGTAATCATGGAGAGATTAGGCCTTGAGATAACTAGACCATATAAAGATTTTTATTCTTTTGACTCCAGTAGAGTACAATGCTTAGGCCTGATCAAAGATCTTTGTGTAAACTTTACCCAAATCCCGGCCAAATGCATAGTGATGGATGTGATAGTGGCTGATGTGCCCCCCAAATATGGCGTGCTTATTTGAAGATCATGGGGTGCTAAGCTTCAAGGTACCATGCAAATGGACATGAAATATGCCACCATCCCTGTCTTCAGTCAACTTAGAAGACTTTATATGGAGTCACACATGAAATTTATGGTGAGCAGTCAAGAAAAATTAGAAAATTCCCCTCTTTATTCTGTCCATACAGACCTAGACTCATTCATTATTTGCAACGATGAAAGATTTGGTGAACTAGAGTTTGATAGTGAGCAAGCACCCAACATAACAGAAAACATGGAAGGAGAGAATAGGGAGGGAGAGGCTCTCAAACAGTTTTCCGAATATGAAAATTACAGCAAACAAAAAAGAGAGCATGAACAACCCAATGTCCATTAGCTTAGTGAAAATCATGAGAGTCAAGAAGAAGGGCCTCAACTCCATGAAAAATTTAAGGAACAAGACCAACATAAACATGTTGCAGAACCCATAGAACTGCATAATGACAGTCAGAACACACAGGACAAAGGGGACATGAATGAAAACAACAAGAAGCCCGAAACTAGCCCTCTTTGGAGTATGAGTTTTGATGGTTCTTGTAGTAGAACTGGTGTAGGAGTAGGTGTGTGGCTTCACAACACAGAGAATATTTACGCTGAAAGCCATTAATACAAGTTAAACTTCCAATGCAAAAATAACGTAGCAGAGTATGAAGCACTCCTCTTAGGACTACATTTACTAAAGAAATTAGGAGCCAGGAGGATAGCTATTCATGGAGATTCTGAACTAATCATTAGACAAATAAATGGAGAGTACACTGCCAAACATCCAAGACCAATAGCCTATAGAAATGATGCCATGGGCCTTTTGAAAACTTTCAAGGAATATGAACTTGTTTTTGTCCCTAGAGACCAAAACATTCTTGCCAATGGTTTAGCTTGTGCTTCCAGTTCATGCCAAAGACCCTATGAAAACAAATAGTTCACAGTCCAAGTAAAATATAGACCAGCTATCCCAAACAATGAAAAGTATTGGCAGGTCTTTGAGGGAGATAAACAGATAGTGGATTTCTGTAATGTTCCAAATCTGGAACTTGCTGCTCCGTCGGGAATATCTTAAGATATTCCAATTCCTTCTTTGGTGAGGTATCACAAGTCCATTTCAAAGATTTACTATTGGCGAATTTACAGGATATGTATCGTTCCAACGAAGGGAGAGATCCTGAGGCTAGCTGGCCCTTCACAGACTCTGTCTGTGGATATGAAATATTCCACCTCGGGAATTTCTACTATAGGGTCCTTGAGGACGCTGTATAAGGAAGTCACTACATAAATAAGACAAACCACCAATGGGATGCCCTATAAAATCTCTAATAAAACTCCCTTGCAGAAAATGAGCTCAAAGAAATGATTCTAGATGGGTTATATAGATCTCCATAAACTAGATCTCTAAAACAAGGCTCAATGAGAGAGCTTACAACAATACATAGACATCTCATGAACTCTGAAAATATGAAATAAATCATAAGAGGTAAAATGCTACAACCATCATTATATTATGATATCAACTATAAAATACAAGAAATATCATGAGGAATGAACCCCTTTTGCAATGGGAATCAATCTCCAATGATTAAACCCTGAAATACACAAGTTGCTGCAACTACACAAAATGCCGGAGAACCATGCCTGCGCAGTGTCTATGATAGAAGTAGCTGCTGAATATGCATAAATGTACATGTGGCTAAATAAATACAAAATAATTCCCAACAACAAATAAATGGGCTGAAGTACAAGATTTATAGCCAATCTATGAGAGATTGCTAGAAATGCCGGAACATACAAAATGTGACAAGTAAATTGTCACTGCAACTGAACTGAAATATGAATGAGGCCATGGCAGATCTGAAATGTGAATTCCCACCCTTGATAATGTCTCTAAGCACAAAGGGCTGATCCCTTTTGTCTAAAAAACACACTCCTGATGAGCTCCATGAACCCTCCTCACACTGCCTCCATAAAATAACGCAGTTTCTGATATGGACTGCGGAGTGGGAGATGATGGTAGTTTGGCCGAGTGCCAAAGATATGAAATGAAGCCCGAGAATCCTCCTTGTAGCTCTTCCAATGAGTGGATCACTCCTCCACTAAAGAAAACAAGTCAAGAGAGAATCCATGAGTTCCTCTCTTGCTGCACCCAAAAACACAACATCCTCTCTGCTACAGAGATAACGCTGTAGGTAATGAATGTAGTTGTGGCCAATGCTATATTGAGGAAAATGTAGCTAAATCCTCATCCTTCTTGGAGGAAGAGTTAGGGATCCCCGACTGGGAACACCCTAGTGCCCGAGGGCACCACCACCCTGCTAAACAGCCCGGGGATGCAAGCCTTTGCAGACGCAATTCTAAAATCCAAAACATCTTGCAAATGGGCTGCCATCTCCTCCTTATAAAGAAAAGGAACTCTTCACCACCAAGGTCCCACCAATTAGGGTTTCCACGCTCATGTGAGTGTCTTCCCTCCAAAACTGCGCAGCTTCTCTAGGAAGCCTCTCCTTGGGCAACACTGTTGACTTTAGTCAAAGGTGACTAAATCAAGTGATCTGGGTTCATTCACACCCTTAGGTGTTTATTTCAGCTGCTTATTTGTCCTCCTTTCACACAAGGAGTGTTATTTATTCATCAAAAGAGGGTTAAGGTGTCCCCTTACCCATTTTATTAAGCAAAAGTAAAATATGCAACTATAATGTTCCATTTTAGCTTGAGGCTAAAAATTGGGAACATTACAGTCCTCCCCTCCCACATGTTGCTTGCCCTCAAGCAACTGCATAGAGAGAACAAAATTCCTCCTCCTTCTTCTCTTGTGGCCTCCTCATCAACAAGCTCTACCACTACTCAAAATATGCTGCAATAAACCTGTCCTCCAATGCTCTCTCCCAAGTATGCAAACTGAAAATGATGCTCCTCATGGAAAGATAGAAGGTGTAGTGGAATAATTATTGCTATGCTATGGCCTCCTTAAGGTAGGAGTGATGATATGCATGGGAAAATTTTTCTCCCAATGATGGTCCTCTCATCCATGCTATCATCCAAATGAAAATCTCACCCCTAATTTCTGCAATAAGCTGGGGCTGAATGGAGAGTTGTGCTGTGGTTTCCCAAGATGGCCCTCTTTCCATTTGAAGTGTCTATGGGTCTGCCTCTGTCCTTGGGATGAAATGGTATGGCCTCCAAGAATGGCCCAAGCTACCCTATCAAGAAAACCAGCCATGAAATGCCCCCTCAAATTCTCCAAGTGGTTCCTCCCACAAGAAGAGACAAGTAGTAATGTGGCAATCATGGTTTTCCCATGGTGTCTCCTGCAAGTTAAGACATGTATAATGGGGAGAATCATGCTCCCAATGGGCTGTACATCCAATACTCTCCAAATAATTCTCCTCATGAGTGTACAAACATCAGAAATAAAAGGAGAAATACACAATAGAAACAAGTTGCCAAATGTCAACCAGAGAGTGGTTCAAAGTTCCACTCATGGAACCTGCGCAGTGCCTCCTTGGCCTGCCTAAAAATAAAAAATAACAAGTGCTGTACTAACCACTTGTTTGCTGCCACAACATCTCGTCATAAGATGAAAACATGAAATCAAAATTTGGTGCCAATGGTGCACACCAAGAAGCATGTGGCTTCCCCTACAAACCATCATAAGGATAGCCAAAATCAAGGATACAAGTAGCTGCAAGTACATTATACCAAGTGAAAGAAGGGATGTCCCTCCTTGAGACAATAGGCTGCTCATGTGAAGTAAATAGGTAAAAAATGGGAAATGATACCTTCTCTATCATGTACTTGAGACCTTGAGCTGAAATGGCTCATCTGAATGCTCTCCTTATCCTCCAATGAGTAAGGGAATGGTTGTGCCAACCTCTCCAAAATAATCTGGGCTATGCATCTATCCATATGCTAATGAATATGGTGATGAATTCCCTCCCAAGTTAACTCCTCGAGCAAGGCAAAGTATGCATCCAAGTGCATAGCTAGGAAGTCCTCAAATGCCGCATGCAATAATTTCTTCTTGAGACTAGAAGCCCTAGTCAAGAAGAATCTGCCATAGTGTTAGATGACCATATCATAAACTCTGTATCAGTCATCTCCCTTCTGGTCATCAAGAATCATGCATGCACCAAGATCCTGGGAATACTCAACCAAAAGCTGAGTCCTCCAACTGGGATCAATCCTCCACATAGACAACACTGGTGTTCTGCAATATGGTGCTCCCTCACATTGCTGTCTGCTACTCTAACATCCCCCATGCTAAATTCATCCTCCAAGTTGCTGCCATGTCCATCATGTAGCTACTCATGCTCAAATAGAAATGATGCTCTCTGAAAATGAGCCTCCCATGAGAGACTATCATCTCCAAAGAATCTCCCGATCCTGGCCAAAGCAAGCATGAGTGGCCTCCATCTACTCCAATGCATGAAAGAGTCCTTCCTCAAAGGAAGTATCCTCTCTCTCACCAAATCTATGGAGCATTCATCCTACATCATGAAGATGCTATCCTCCATCTCTGCAACAACTCTATCTGCGCAGTAAAACTGATGAGAATGGGTGGTACTGAAAATGAGAGAGTGTATCCCTCCTCCTTGTGCTTATTCCCAAACTCTCTGCGCTGTGCTGGATTCCTCTAATGTCTCCACCTCTATGGAATCCAAGAGTTGTGAACCAAATGACATGATGCCTCTCATCATATCTAGATCAAGTGGCTTCCCAGGTGGAAAGCCTCCAAAAAGTGAGACATCAAAATAGGAAGTGGACTGTATATATGAGAGGAATGAAAGGTCCCTCTCTCTACTGCGCAGTTCAGTCCTTATCTTATGTGAAGAAAATCTCTGAAGTAGATAAGGGTGAATTCCCATCATCCCTTCATGCTGATCCTTCCGCTCTTCTTCTTCTTCCATTGGTGCAGCGCTGTAGATTCTTCTATGCACCTCCTCTCTACCATCATGTGAGTGTATCTCCTCCTTAATGAGAGGCCTTGGATCTTGGCCTTCCTTTGAGAGAAATATCTCCACACCCTCACAAATGGAAGAGTGCCCTTCATACAATGGGGGTCTTGCCTCTAGCAAGCCATCCTCCTAATTTACTCCACCCTCTAGAAAGATGGAATGATCTTTGTTTCATGGTCCCATTCCATGCATGCAAAGTGTTTGAAGTTTTGTCACACTATGTAGCACATTGGTTTTCATCAATTCCCTTTGAAAAACTCTTTGTGACTTCAAATTATGATCTCTAATTTGCATGAAAACATGCAGTAGAATTCTCAAACTAGTCATCATGAATCATACCTTTGAGTTGCAGCATTGCTCCTCCAAAGGCCTCAAATTTTTCCTCCATCCTTCTTGCAGTAGCTATGGGCAATGTACTGTGCTATGGATCTGCATGTGTAGCTGAATGCTCACACCCTTCATGAGAATAGCTGGGGCTTGCTTCATCCATAAACCCTTTCAAAAATTTTCTCCAAATTTCCCTTTCATCAGATCTTCAATGATGTTCTCAATGGTCTGGAAAAGAAGAAGGGAGACCTCCTCTTCCATCATTCCTTTTCCCTTGTTTCCTTTGCAAATATCCTCTCCTTGGCGAGAAGCTCCTCTTGCTGATGGAATTAAATCTTGTGCACAGGCTGAGTCAAGATTGATGCTCTGATACCATTGTGATGTTCCAAATCTAGAACTTGCTGCTCCGTCGAGAATATCTTAAGATATTCCAATTCCTTCTTTGGTGAGGTATTAAAAATCCATTTCAAAGATTGACTGTTGGGGCATTTACAAGATATGTCTCCTTCCAAATAAGGGAGAGATGCTGAGGCTAGCTGGGCCTTCACAGACTCTGTCTACAGATATGCAATATTCCACCTCGGGAATTTTTGCTACAGGGTCCTTGAGGATGCTGTATGTAATGTTCCTAATTAGCCCAAGCTAATTGGAACATTTTATTTTGTCTTAATTTTATGTACTGATGAATAAAATGGAAAGGAGGACATGAAAAACTCCTAAACTCAAGAATAAATTAGTGTCTGTGCGAAAAGAGGCATATTTGAGCTACTTGAATAAAACTTGCAGATGTGAAAGGGGTCAAGACCACCAAAGGAGATCCTATTTGACCAAGTCAACCATCGCTATCTAGTTTCATTGAACCTCCTTGATGGACTGCGTTGTTCTAGAAGGGGTTTCCAAGTGTGAAAGGGGCCAAAGAGATGAAGTGGTTTAGGGTTTGCCAAGAGACCCTAATGTTATAAAAAGGAGGAGAAGGCACATGAAGAGGTTGTTGAATATTTGTGGTTGCTTGAGCAACTCGAGTTCTCTTGGCTGGTTAGCCAAAGAGAAGAGGGTCTCCTATTTAGGAACCCTTTCTCCTTCCATACAGTAGCTCCTTGGAGGAGGTTATGTTGCATTTCTCCACTATCCAGCATTTTGGGCAAGCTTCATCTTGCATCTATAGCATAGTCTTGTTTAGGGCTGAATTGTTCATGAGAGTTGCAACAAGTGGAGACTAGATCTCTCCAGATCTAGGGAGTTCTAGCACCCCTTGTCACTAGGAAACTCATCTATCCCATTGATAAGCTAGTTTTAGGCTCATTTGGCTTCAGATATACATCTTGGCATTAGGAAAAACCCATTCCAGAAGAGGCAGCACACTAATTTCCCCTAAACTGCATTATTTGCAGATCTACAACTTCTGGGTGTTTTGTCGGTATTTTGGAGGAGAGATCTCCAGTGTTAGGATTCTTCCTCTCACTGTGGTGATCCATGGATTGGCCATCAAATACATGTTAGTTTTAGATATGATCTGCTGTAACATGTTATTATTCAGAAATTTCTAATTCATTCTGCAGATCTGCAATTTTAGATCTCAGATCTACTTCCGGCATTTCATGTTTTGCACAAAACCCCTAGGGGAATGTATAGATCAGCATTTCTTGTACTTATTTCTGTATTAGATCTATATTTTCATGTACTGATATGATTTATATCTGAATATTAATGAAACAATACTTCAGCCCTAGAAAATAACGCTGTCATGGTCACGCAGTCTTTTCTTATGTGTTGCAGCATCTTATTGCAGGGTTTTTCCTTATGAAAATGCTTGTTTTTCTTAGTATAATCCATTTTCTTCCTATTATGAACTTTAATACTCATATTCATGCATAAAATCACTAAAAACTTCAGAAAATCACGCTGCTGAAGCTTCAATCCAATCTGCATACTTGAGGTCATGGGGAATCAGGGTTTTTCTTGACTAGTTGGGAAGGAGGAACTGTTTAACATAGAAAAATGAATTTTTTTGAGCTGAAATTTTGCATGGAGATTCCATATAACCCTAGTTGACATATCCCACATCCGTTTCCCTTATTATTACGCAAATTTACTATTACATCCATTTTAGTGCATAAATCCTCACTTTTCCCCACTATTGGATGAAGGGATTGAACATATTTCTTGCTGCTGTAGTTACAGATCTATATTTAGGTCTGTTACATTGGTTTCAAAGCTTATTATTCAAGGTAGGACCGTTATACAGTTTCCACATTGCCACAGTCCCTTATTTTGGGAATTTTCAAGGCAACTAGGTGTGGGAGATTTGTTTAACCCACCTAGAGGGATTTTTTTGAAGCCTCCTCTTGTATTTCAGTCTTAGATACTCTGATATAAGGAATCCAAGGGCTGGTATGAGCTATTGTAGCATACATTCCCAAGAAATGCATTTTTCAGGCATGTATTGCTGAGAAATCCCTCTTGGGGATATTACCCTTCGACAAAGTTCTATAGACAGAGTTTGTACAGGGCCAGCTAGCCTCTGTATCTCACCCTCTTTTCAGAGGTGACATATCCAGTAAATTCCCCTACAGTCAATCTCTGGAATAGATCCAGTTGTTGATTGGTAATGTTTTCAAAAAATGGATTCTCATTTGCCGGATTCATGAGCAGTTTCTGAAAAGGAACATTACACTGTATAAGGAAGTCACTGCATAAATAAGGCAAAACACCACTGGAATTCCCTATAACATATCTAATACAATTCCCTTGCAGAAAATGAGCTCAAAGAAATGATTGTAGATGGGTTATACATATCTCCCCAAACTAGATCTCTAAAACAAGGCTTAATGAGAGAGATTACAACAATACATAGACATCTAATGAACTCTGCAAATCTGAAATACATCATAAGAGGGAAAATGCTACAGCCATCATTATATTATGATATTAGCAATAAAATACAAGAAATATCATGAGGAATGAACCCATTTTGCAATGGGAATCAATCTCCAATGATTAAACCCTGAAATACACAAGTTGTTGCAACTACACAAAATGCCGGAGAACCATGCCTGCGCAGTGTCTATGATAGAAGCAGCTGCTGAATATGCATAAATGTACATGTGGCTGAAGCAATACAAAATAATTCCCAACAACAAAGAAATGAGCTGAAATACAAGATTTCTGGCCAATCTATGAGAGATTGCTAGAAATGCCGGAACATACGAAATGTGACAAGTAAATTGTCACTGCAACTGAACTGAAATATGAATGAGGCCATGGTAGATCTAAAATGTGAATATCCTCCTCCGATAATGTATCTAAGCATAAAGGGCTGATCCCTTTTGTCTCAAAAACACACTCCTGATGAGCTCCATGAACCCTCCTCACACTGCCTCCATAAAATAACGCAGTTTCTGATATGGACTGCGGAGTGGGAGATGATGGTAGTTTTTCCAAGTGCCAAAGATATGAAATGAAGCCAAGGAATCCTCCTTGAAGCTCCTCCAATGAGTGGATCACTCCTCCACTGAAGAAAACAAGTCAAGAGAGACTCCATGAGTTCCTCTCTTGCTTCACCCAGCAACACAACGTCCTCTCTACTGCAGAGCTAATGCTATAGGTGATGAATGTAGCTGTGGAAAATGCCATATTGAGGAAAATGTAGCTCAATCCTCATCCTTCCTTGAGGAAGAGGAAGGGATCCCTGACTGAGAACACCCTAGTGCCCGAGGGCACCACCACCCTGCTAAATAGCCCGGGGATGCAAGCCTTTGCAGACCCAATTCCAAACTCTAAAACATCCTGCAAATGGGTTGCCATCTCCTCCTTATAAAGAAAAGGAACTCTTCTCCACCAAGGTCCCACCAATTAGGGTTTCCACGCTCATGTGAGTGTCTTCCCTCCAAAACTGCGCAGCTTCTCTAGGAAACCTCTCCTCCAAAAATATGCAACTATAATGTTCCATTTTAGCTTGAGGCTAAAAATTGAAAACTTTACAATTTCCTGTAGTTCCAAAATGAGTTTGAATTTCCAAATTCAGACTCAAAGTATGATAAAGACGGTCTTGATGAGGAACAACTTATTGAAAAATAATCTCCTCCCATTACAGAAATAACCAAAGAGTTCGAGAATCAAACAGAAGAGTACATAAACTCAGGAAAAGAAGACATAGAGGTACTACAGTTTAAAGACAAAGGCTTACCCAAAGGACTAGCACCTCTAGAAGACTTGTTTGATTTTAATGACGTTTCCAAGAAACCAACAATAGAACCCACTGAATCTGACATTGAGGAATGCAATATAGGAAGCAAAGACAAGCCTAAAATGATCAAGTTATCTAAAACATTGCCAACTCACATGAAACTGAAATATATTGAGTTGTTTAAAGAGTTTTCTGATGTATTTGCTTGGAACTATGAAAATTTAAGGGCATATGACACAGAGACCATTCAGCACAAGATACCACTTAAAGAAAACCAGAAATCATTTAGGAAAAAATTATGCAGAATAAACCCTGTGTAGTTACCTCTGGTTGAGAAAGAAATTAGGAAAATGTATGATGCTGGAATTATTGTCCCTGTGATATACTCAGAGTGGGTATCTAATATTGTAGCTGTAAGAAAGAAAACAGGAGAAATAAGGCTCTGTATTGACTTTAGGAACTTGAACAGAGTCTCATTAAAGGACAACTATCCCTTGCCTAAAATGGAGCACATCTTACAAAGGGTAGTTGGTTCCAAGAGGATTTCTTTGCTAGATGGCATTTCAGGATATAATCAGATATTGGTACTCCCTGATGATCAACTGAAAATAACCTTCACTACTCCTTGGGGCACTTTCATGTATGTGAAAATGCCTTTTGGATTAATGAATGCCGGTGCCACCTTTCAAAGAGCCATGGACATTGCTTTCTAAGAGGATATAGGCCACTTCATTGTGATTTATTTAGATGACATTACAGTCTATTCCAAAACATATGAAGAACACGTAGTACACCTAAGAAAGGACTTTGAGAAATGCAGAAAGTATGGGCTATCCTTGAATCCCAAGAAGACATTGTTGGCTCTCCAAGAAGGTAAGCTTCTTGGTCATATCATATCTGAAAAAGGGATTAAAATAGATCCAAAAAGGGTTGAAGGTATATTGCAAATCAGTCACCCCAGAAACATCAAAGAACTTCAATATTTCATTGGAAAGATTAATTTCTTGAGAACGTTCATACCCAACCTGGCAGAACTCCTTAGGAACATGACAAACAAGTTAAAGAAAGAGATAGGAGTTAAATGGACCTTAGAAGAAAATAAATCTTTTGAACTGGTCAAACATGCACTTACTCAAGCACCGGTTCTTATCAGTCCTGATTTCACTAAGGACTTCCTCATATTTTCATTTGCATCAGAACATACTGTGGCTGCTGTCCTATTACAGAAAAATCCAAAAGCACAAGAGCAGCCAATTGCATTTTTCAGCAAGGCATTAAGAGATGCACCTCTGAAATATAATATCATGGAAAAATAGGCCTATGCTTTGGTCAAATCCTCAGAGTTTATATCTTACACTCTCACATTATTGCATTTGTGCCTCATATAGTGGTAAAAGATATTTTGTCACAAGACCCTGATGGCAAAAGAGAAAAGTGGATTGCTGTGATATTGGAATATGATTTGGAAATTAAACCCACTAAAATCATCAAGGGTCAAGGCTTAGCACAATTAATGGCTAAATCTAACTTTCAAGCACTTGATATAAACATGATAGATGCATTAGATGGGCAGGAAGAATTACCAGCCTCACTTATTGAGGATAATTTCCTCAATTCATCTTGGTATGCTGATATTTTGTATGTGCTTACTAACCTCAATGCACCTCCTGGTTTGTCTAAAAAAAAGGGAAGATTCTTGAAGTTAAAGACTGTTAATTACTGCATTTTAGATAAACTTCTATATTGGAATAATGCCAATGGTTTATTGCTTAAATGTTTTCCTGAGGTTGATGCAGATAGGATCAAGTAAGAGTTTCATGAAGGAGAATGTGGAGGCCACCTCAATTGGAAAACCACTTGTAATAAACTTCTTAGAGCTGGATATTACTGGCCCACCCTCTTTCAAGATGTCCACAAAATGATATTTTCCTGCCATAAATGCCAAATCTTTGAAGGCAAGAGAAAACTGCTTCCCTTACCCCTGCAACCAATCACTGTTGAAGCTCCTTTTCAACAGTGGGGCCTAGACTTCATTGGGGAAATCCATCCTGCCTCATCTGCCCAACATAGATGGATACTAACAGCCACTGATTATTTCACCAAATGGATAGAAGCCATACCTTCTAGGAATTCCAGAGACTCAGTTATCATAAAATTCCTTGAAGACCATATCCTGTCTAGATTTGGCTGTCCTAGGAAAATCATCACTGGCAATGCCACTGCATTTAGTTCTAAAAATATGGTTGATTTCTGTCACAAATATCAGATTGTGCTTGGTCATTCCACAACTTATTACCCTCAAGGTATTGGGTTAGCAAAATCTTCCAATAAGAGCCTGATAAACATAATAAAGAAGGTGCTGGAAGAAAATCAGAGTTCATGGCACAATAAGCTGGTACATGCTTTATGGGCAGATAAATTGACAACAAAGAAATCAATTGGAATGTCTCCCTATCAGTTGGTTTATGGAGTAGATGCAGTTTTCCCTACCAGTTTAGGAGTGCCAGTGATGAAGTTGGTCCACGAAATACAATCAGAGGAAGATAGCAAGATGAGAAGGATAGATCAGACCATACATCTTCAGCAAACCAGAGAAGAAGTTTATAACAGAGCACAGAAAGTACAAGAGAATATCAAAAAGTTGTTTGATAACAGGGCAAAGGCAAGTGATTTTAAAATTGGTGACAAAGTACTCAAATGGGATTCCAAGAGAGAAGATAAGGGAAAACATGGCAAGTTTGACAATTTATGGCAAGGCCATTACATCATTCAATTTGCCATTGGTCATAATGCATTTTTTCTACAAGATATGGATGGTACAGACCTATTTGGGGGTCCTGTCAATGGCATGATGCTCAAACATTATTTCTGCTGAAACCTCTGTTTAAAGCTTTCATTCTTCATTGTAAATATAATTGCTTTGTTTTGTTTTGAAAAGAGAAAAATACAAAAAAGAAAAAGAAAAAATAAAAAGAGGGCAGATTAAAAGAAGAAAGGTAGAACCCCATACCAAAAAAGAAAGAGAGTCTAGAAGTGTGCAAGCTTAAATGCCACTACTTGAAAGAGCACTGCTATTTAGTCATATAGCGTAATCATGACTAGATAGATTTCAATTTACTACTGATAGGTTAGTGAAGAAGATTTTCCAAACTGTTTAATCTTGGCTTATCAGTAGATTAGATTAGGATAGAAAAACAAAGGTTCAAACAAGCTCAAATCCTGAACCTATAAGTTTGATGAAGAATGGCTCAAATTAGATAAAAAACTGAGACAAAGAGAAGAAAAAGAATTGGTTCAAATATGCTCAAAATCTGAACCAAAGAATCAAAAGAAAAGAATGGCTCTAATAAAATCAAAACCTAAGCCAAATATACAAAGAAGACTAGTTCTAACATGCTGAAAACTTGAACTAGGTAAATAAGAAGAAGACATTTCTAAAAAAATCAAAATTAGAACTGAAAAGGAAAGGAAGGACTCTCATTGTTTTCAGATCTTAAGCCTTCCAAGTTCTATTTTTCTTTCTACAAATAAAGGTCTATGAGCAGTCTGTCTTTAGTGTCATATCCATCACAGCAAATTAGACAGCTTAATCCTGGTTTGACGTTATTTTCAATTTCTGTTTTAGAATGTAGAGAATGCAGATTTGTCAGACAGTTTAATCCTGACAGATAGTAGATTAGGTAGAGAAGCTATGAGTTTAACTGTTTAATCTAAACTCATAGAAGTTATAAGGGTAGATTTAGATTATATTTTCCTGTTTTCAAAAGAATAAAATGTTGATGTCAAAGGTTTGCAAGTCCAAGTGCACCTTATGAAGAAAAAATGTTAGGAAAGTAGGCTATGTAGGTAGAATGTTTGGGAGAAATAATCTGGTTATGATAAATATTGATCATCTTTTCAAGCAGCATGATTAAAGAAGAAAATGTTGTCAAAATGCAAAGCACAGGTCTACATTTCGGAGATAAATATCTGAGGTTCTTGACAACTCCAAGGAGCTGCCATCCCCAAGTGGAGCCACTGTTAGCCACCAGTAAACTTTGTTGCAACAGATGATGGCTAAATTTGTTGTGTGAGCCTTCAAGAGATTATTTTCATAGAAAACTACTCATTCTTGAAGCCTCTAGTGTCCTCTGACTTAAGAATAATCTTCACTGCTATTTCCTTCAAAAGAACATTCCAAGAAGCCTTGCCAGTCCCAAGAAAACTGTTTTGAAAGCTTGTTATCCCACCATCATTCTTCATCATTTCCGCTTCATAAGAATTCTCCATGTTCACCCCTTCATCTCATTTTTCATTCACTTCTTAATGAGGGTAATTAATCCTCATTTTATCCCTCATTTCCCTCTAAAAACCCTCCTTAAACCATTAAACCTCTTTATTATGGTTTAGAACCCCTTTTTTAATCTATCAGAATACTTGAAAAGGTCTAAAAACCTACTTTTTAAGCCTATTTCCGCCCATTTGTCATTTTAGGCCTTAAGCCCTTGCGGGCTTAGGTCCTCATCCCCTTTCACCATGTGACTCAATGTTTGTAACGAGGTGCTAAGTCCCCAACCCTGTAACTATATTCCTCGGTTCTTTCTTTCTCCATAGGACTTTGTCTTCACGCCTCCACCTAAATCCATCCCACTTCATATTTCTTCCGCGTCCTTCATTTACTCCAGATCAACCCTTGCCGTTGATCCTCAAGATCTAACGACCCTCGTTTCGTATCATCACCCATTCTCCCAACCCCATTAATTACTCCTTTGCTTCCTCTCGGTAGATCAAAACCGTTGATCTCTCCCAGATCGGACGACGATGATTCACTGCAGAGGCATGGGTAGAAAAGTTTGTTCGTACCTCTATAGTCCCCCTGCACTCTAGAGCTTAGCCATTGGATCATCCCACAGATCCAATGACCATCGCTCATCCCCACCTTTCCACCTCGAGAAAAATTTTCCCACGTCACCCGCTGGACCACCTTCCACTAACCATTTGCCACCCCATTCCCTGCATGCCACCTATCCTCCACTATATCCTTGCCCGAGCATCTTCCTCCCATCACACTCACTTACCACTGTTGATCTGAATCCCCAAAAATTGGACGGCTGATGCAATCATCAGGTCCCACCACCCCATCATCGCGCATCTCTCCATTTGTCGCGCTCGCTTACAATCGTGGATCTGCCCCCCCCAGATCGGACGGTTAACATTAATTTTCACACGCATTTCTTCAAAAAAGGTTAATGCCCCATTTCTATGTGAAACGGGCGGTTTTCGAATGGATACGCGTCGCTCGACGTATGGTATCGCATTTGCTCAGGTGAATACCACTTACCATTTGAATGCCGCGCGAATACCACCTCTGGTTTTCCGAAACTTCTTATCACCATTTACACGCCACTATTCAAAATCTCCTGGGTTTCTACCTGGTTTCAAGAATAGAACCCTTCCCCACATATTTCCCTTCCTCCGCATCACTCAATAACCTCTGCCAAAACCCTCTGTTCGCAGTTAAACCCAAGAAATGTAGGATTTTATAACTAGTTTGTTTGTTTTGTAGGTTTTTATGGTGGCTAAGGTGTTAAAAGGTCTCCCACAGCCAAGGAAATAGTGGTAAAGGGCTGAGGGTGATGATCCTCAGAGCCTAATAAAATGCAGAAAAGGGACAAAAAGGGGTCAAATTTCAAATTTTAATCAAATGTTTTATGGAAATTGATTACAAATCAAACCCTACAATGCATAGAAGAAACACCTGCACGTAGAAAAAAAACGAATCAACGAAGAAGACTAAAGGCAGAAGATTAAAATTTAAGGTTTTATAAGGGTCCCATGACCACTGATTGAATCATAAGACCCTTGCACACAACAAAAGAAAAATAATGAAGATCAACAAACAAACAGTGAAGATTAAAGGTTAAAATCAAAATTCAGGAGATCAAATCTTAACCGACATATTAAAGATAAAGGACAGTTTAAAGACGAAGGATTCAAAGCTAAAATCAGTCAACACAGTGAATCAAGCAGAAAGATAGTTAGAGAGGCCTTAAAGCAATATTAAAGGGCTCAGTCAGAGTTTAAAGGCCTAAACATACAGATCAATAGAAAAAGAGTCCCGAATGCCACATCCATAGAAGCTATTACTCCACCAAAGGACCAAATTGGCACCTGTGGCCTAATTTTCTTTCAAAGACACCTTGACAGCCATTCTGCTGACAAACCGTCTTTAAAATATCAGAACAATTATTAAGCATACATGGGGCTACAAAACCCAAAAAATGACAGTTTTCTTGTCCTAGAGGTCAAACAGGGTACTTCATACCAAGTTAGCTTCAAAGGACAGGCCTTAGAGTTATTACCAGCCTGCTAGTTGGTTTCAGATTCAACTTGTTAGACTCCTATACCAACAGGTGTCATATTTCATGATTGACTTGATGAACTATGTAATATTTTCATACCTTTTCTTGTTGCAAAGGTTTTCCATATTATCAAAAAATCAAAAAATTTAAAAAATGTAAAGATGGTATACCCTAAAAGAAAAATCAAAGGGTGAAAAGAATAAAAATGGCCAAAAAAGTAAAATAAAATGAACCCCACCAAAAGAAAGGCCAAGGAAAGTGTGCAAGTCTAAATGCCACTACCTTTTTCTCTTATGAAATAAATAAAATTGTGTGCAACTTTATTCTATGCCACAATTTATGAATAGTCAAACAACTTAAGCTTGGCTAGTTCATCTTTCAGTTTTATGTTTTAGAAATAGAAAATAAAATCTGACCAAATTGTTTAATCTTGGCAGATAAGTAGATAGGTAGAGTAAATAAAAGGAGCTCAACAGTTTAATCGGAGCCCTTGGATGTAATAAGGATATAATTAGATAGATTTCAAAATGTAAAAGAAAAAGTGTGATAAGGGTTTTCCAGTCTAAGTGCACCCTAATAAAGAAGAAAAATGGTAGGGTAAAGTAGGTAGGGTAGGTAGATGATGTTGCAGAATTACATGTGATGAATAATGACTTTAGATGTGTTAAATCTTTTACTTTCATCACAAGTGAAAAGGCAGACAATACACTGGAAGAATTTCAAGCAAAGCAAAGTCAGATTATTAACTTCCCTTCTCATTTTTCCCTAAAAATTTCACTAATTTCCCCTAAGTACTAAGGTATTTAAAGATTATAGGGGCTCAAGGCATTTCCTTGACTTTTGGAGGGACTGGACCCTCGGCCCAATAATTGGAAAAGCCTAAGTACTTAAATTCATTCATCATGACATTCATTCACCTCTAAGAAATATTTTCCTAAGTAAAATCCCATTTTACTTAGGAAAATCATATAATATTTCACAAAAGCCCTTTTCATGCAAGCATAAGTTAAAAACATTAACCTAATGGTTACACTTAGCGCTTCTTTCATTTTTCATATTAACTCCTAATTTATTTATTTAAATCCTTATTAAAATTCCCCCTTTTCCTGTATTATTTTAATTAAAATTCCAAATTAATTTAATATCCCTCCCCGTTGGTTGAAAAATAACCATATAACTTTAAGTAATTGGGTGATTTTCCAATTAATAAATTGAATTAAAACTCTGCCGTTTAAAAGGATTAATTAACCCTCTAGGTTAATTAAGAACCTAAATCCTCCAATCAAATCGTTCCTGATACGATTATTTTTAATAAATTGCATTGGGCCCACCCTGTTAACTCTCCGCCATCTTGACAACCCGACCGCCGTTCGATTGATCAACTCCAAATCAACGGTTATTATCAATATCGCTGACCATCCTCGTTCGAATGATAACGCGCGATGGCCAGGCGGTTTTCTGAACATTGTCACGCCACGTGTCGTTCATCGTATGGAATCGCTCGCCCTCTGCTGAAAACCGCTCTTCCTCAAAAGCGGTTTGATGGAAACCACTTACGGCCTGCCTCCCCTGACGAAACCTCCGTACCTGCTAATGTCATCCATTAAAAAATTAAAAACTCGCCAAACTTTTGACTTTGTGAATAAAACAAGTGTGCCCGCATCATTTTCATTATTCTACGGCCAGAGTCTCATGCAGAAAACTCCAAAATCAACTGTCGATATGTGCCAACTGCTCCCGTGCTGAAGAAATTTGCATTCAAGCGTCCAGAATTCATCTCGCCGTTGCCGACACCTATTTTCATCACTGTTTAATTCCCGGAAAACAGGTATTTACCAAAATTCCCACTGAAATCTGTAAAATCCTGGTTTTTGTTTTAAATTCCACACGAGAAACTAAAACAGAGTTCAAAATTTACCTTCATTTTTCAAATCCCCGGAACTGCAATTATATTCCTAAACCTGTGATGGTGCCTGTTTTTCATAAAAAACCCCGAATTAATTTCTGAATCCATAAGAACCAGAAATGGAGGTTCTCGTGGCTTTGAATGTCGCACCCCTCAATGCCTCTCACAGAGATTTAGATTATCTACCTTTAGTAGACAGAGGTTTCCAAATTAAAATCCTTGTTCTCAGTGAAAATCCTCTTCGAAATTTTTGCCGCTGCAAAGAACCAGAATACCGTTGAAATTTTGTAAAATTATCCTTACATGAATTTTTGATTATGTACTATATTAAGTCATGATAAAGGAGGATAAAAGGATAAATAGAAGTTAAAGAGCATAACAGTTAAAGAGTATCAGTGGTTAAAGTGTATCAGGTAAAAGTCAGAGTGAAAGTTAAAATGAAGTTACAGAGCAGTCAAAGGTAAACAGTAAAAGTAAATACAGAGGCAGTAAAATGGTAAAAATAAATGAAATTACTTTCACCAACATTGAATTTTGTTTAAAGTGAAATTAAAACAGTCAAAAGAACAAAAAAGTGAAAAGATGAAAAACACAACATGAAGGAACATTTTTGCAGAAATTGCATGTTTTAGTCATTGTTTTGCAGAAACTATTGTGATCAATCCAAGCTACATTTTGAAAAAATGAAGGCGTTTTATGTTCTTAAGAGGACCATCTACAAAAACCTCTCTCACTTTTCTAACAGCTATTATGGTTTTGGAAATATTAAATAATGTTGGAAAGCATTTTTTTGCAGAAAATTCCAGTTATGTCATCATTTTGCAGAGAAGATTGTGGCCAATAAAAACTACATCATGCAAAAATGAAGGAGGTTTTTTTTCCTAAAAGAGCCATCTCATTTTTTTCACAGTGATTTCAGAATCAGAGATACATGCACATCGTTACAGGCTATTTTTCAGACTCTGTAAAACTCTGTTTTACACATATTTTTACAGAGCATATTGTGCACAGCTGGAGAGGAATTTTACGAAACTAAAAGAGGTTTATCTCACCCACATATTAATCCATAATAAATGCTTTTATTTTTTACATATATATTACGGATTGAGAAATAAAAATATATCCTTGGACCCCAAGTTTGCAGAATTGTTGGAGCAGAATGCACAAAGAAAGGAAGAAATTAGTGACTTGGATGCCTCATCATCAACTAAGAGTTGGATCAAATTCGAATTCTCCTCTTTGTCATCACCTATCCATAAAAAATAGTTCCAAATAGATGCATTAGTTTGAGTGTCCTTTACTTAAGTTCTATTTATGTAAAATAGTTGGAGAGATTTGTGAACTAATCTTGATATTTTTTCAATATATTTTAGTTTAGAATTTGTATAAATACTTCACTCTTGGAAGTATTTTGTGGTGGATTTTTTAGACTTTGCTATAACATTGACTATTTTGGAATAAAGTGCTATTGGAGAAATTTTTGTGGCTAAGCTGGATGATGAATTGAAGCGAAAGACTTTTTACAGGATTCATGTGTCAGACTATGGATCAATAAGTCATCTTTCTCTTATGTTTTAAAGTCTTTATATCTGTTTATTATATCACTGTGTTTCATTTCTGAATGATTAATGAAAATGAGTAAATCAGAAAGTGCTTAAGTGTAATCTAATTTTAATCATTTTTATTCTAAATGTTTTCTTCTAAACTGGTTTAAGCAAGGAATTCTTAATTGCTCTTGTTTTTCCAGTTTAAGCATTTTAGTTATTTAATAAAGAATACTTAATTGCTCTTTGTTAATAATCGCTCAATTTTCCCTCTTATGATTGTTTTGAAAGATTCTTAATTTCCTTTCATCCATTTAAATCCATCTCATTCACTTTAGATCTAAAATTGTTCTCTGTTTGATTATCTTGCCCTGTAAAACCATCTTTTGTTGATAAAATTAATCCAATAAAGCCATCTTTTTGACTCCATAGCCCAATGGCCTGAACTACTCAATATTTCCCTCAGCTATCGAATTCCACCACCCAAATTCAAACAAAACCCCTGTACTTTATAACTAGCCTGATATCTTCTAAAACAAAGCTAAATTTTACAAAGAGAGCCCTCTCTGGGTACAAATTGGCTAGATTCTGTACCTAAAAGATTGGTTTGTGGTTACCTCGAACCCCTTTCCTCTTCCAACAACTTCAAGGAAAATATGAGTGATAACACAACTAAAAGCAGCTAAAGTGTTACAAACAGTTATTTCTATGATTATTAAGCAGAACGGGCATTCGAATACCTCTCCCATTATGTCTTAATTAATATTTATTACCATTTCTACAACACACTTCCTCTTTGCACCTATATGTATTCATATAAAACTCATTGTAAAGGGTTGGGAAATTGTTAATAGTTTAATTGTTATTGAGTAAAAGTTGTTTAGTAATTGTAATATAGTAGGCTGGGAAGAGAAGTATCAGACTGTAAACGCTATTGGACTTGAGTATGTAACTGGTCTTGGACATCAAATAGACAAGCAGATTCACTGTATCCTGATCTAAATCATTGGTAATGTTATTCTTACTGTAATTGATACTCTCCTTATGTTTTCCATTGTGTTCATATTATCAAATAAATAACAGCAAATATAGATTAGGATTTAATTCTAAAGGTACCGTAAATCTGACTGATAAGCTTTATCTTTATGTTTTCTTCTAAATGTGTGTTTGGGAATAATTTCAATAGAGTATAACCAGTAAAGGAATGTTGGTGAGCCCCTATCTTGCTGAGTAGAACTTGAGATGTTGTTCTTGAATGATCTTTTCACTGCATGCTAAGTAGAGTCCTAATCAAGGAAGTTTATGGTTAGCCCTCTCCCTTTTTTAGTCTTAAACAATTGTTTTGAAGATTTCCCTTAAGAGTATGCCAAAAGCAGGCTATGTTTAAAATGCAGCAAGATGATGGAGCTTAGTTAAATGAAGTTGCCTTCACTAAGTGGGCCCGCAGGCTATTTTTGGCGCAAAGTCTATTTTTAGACATATGGAGCATGGTCTGGGAGTTGCAGTGTGCTATTCTTGGAGTATTGGTCATGTTGGTAAAAATAGATGGACCTCTATTTTTAGAAATTTAGGTCGAAGTCTATTTTTAGACTGCCTAGCTAAAAATAGAAAAGTCAAATAGTATTTACCCTTAATAATATTTGGACTCTAAACTTTGCCATTTCCTTGGAGTACTATTGGAGTTGCATGGCTCATGCATTCACAGAGTAATTATTGGTCTTCTAGGGGTCAGTGAGCTCATGCATGGTTGAATTCAAGAGACTTCGTGTTAAGTTTGGTGGAGTTGATGAGACAGCTTGGTGGAGTTGTGTTCGGCGAACTTAGTTGAACTAGTTGTGATTAGTTTAACTAGCTAATCAATCCGAGATGAGTGATAATTAAATATTATTTAATTCACTAATTATTAACTCATTATTCAACCTCAAGAACACATCAGTTCACTACAGTGCATGGACAGTTCAGTGGAGACCAGTGGAAGAGGTAGATGAAAGGGTTGAGATAGCTATCAGTTGTGACATTAGTTGTGCATGAGATTTGCACCACACTTGGAGGAAATTGCTCATGAGGATTGCGCTGTCAAGCCAAGGACATTCGAACCTTGGATCTCTCATTAGACTAGCCTTGATTGCGCAATAGAGGAAGGCAATTAGTGGATGAGTTTTGAACCCGTGACTTGTTCAAAACCATGTGTAACTATTGGAGACAGTACTGCGTACTTGTGAGGAGTATTGTACTGAGATTGTTACATGTTTCTCTTCCATTATAATATATATAATAGCTGGGGGTTTTCAGCTATAATATTTTCCCATACATACTGTGTAATGTGTGTGATGTTTTGATGATCTTTTGATCGCATACCGCTTGTTCTATTTACGCATGTGTGTTGATCTGAGTAGAAGAGATTATGTGTTGCATATGAATTCGAATTGATATGTGATCAGGATAATCTCGGTGGATAAATCTTCATTATTCAGCAAATTTCTACATGGCATCGGAGCTATCAGAGCTATCAGAGAAAAGATTGATCATCACAGTGATTACAAACTTATTTCGGTAGACAGAGTCTGCATGCGGGCCAGGTAGCCTCTGGATCCATCCTTTCCTTTGAAAGGTGATACATCCAGTAAATTCCCCTGCAGTCGATCTCTGTGCTAGAAATAATTTGTTCTCACAAATCAAGAGCGGTGGAGTTTTGAGCTTGGAATTCGAATTTTGCAGCAGTTTGTTTTCTTGGTGCCAGATTTGAAAATGTCTTTCAACGGGTTGTGACTCGAATATGCTCTTGAAGGTAGTTCGAATTATGTTGCATGGAAATATCGCATGGAGGTAGTATTAGAAGATAATGGACTGAAGGAGTTCGTAGATACAGATGTCCAAAAGCCCACTGATCTTGCTGAAGTCGAAGCTTGGCAAAAGAAGATGGCGAAATGTCGAAGGATTCTGTTGGAGGGCGTAAAGGATCACATTGTATCCAGCTTGCATGGAAAAGCTTCTCCATATTTAATGTGGAAAGCATTGACAGATCTATTCCAGAGTAAGAGCGACCAAAGGAAGCTGGCGCTCAAAGATAAGCTCAGAAACATCAAGATGGAGAAAGGCGACACTATCGCCAAGTACCTCACGAAGTTCACTCAATGCAGAGATGAGCTGGGAAGTGTGGGGGTGATTGTCGAAGAAGAGGATATGGTGGACCTGGCTCTCCTTGGTCTTCCGAAAAGTTGGCATGCATATCAAGATAGTGTCAATGGTCGGGAGAAGTTGCCGGGATGGGAGCGCCTTTGGGCGGATCTCATGTAAGAGGAGATAAGGAGGACTACCAGGGACGGATCTTCGTCAAAGGTACCTGATGAAGAAAATTGCGCTTTGGCTGCCAAAGAAAAGAAGGGGAAGAGCAAGAAAGCTTCTCAGTCTGGTGCGAAAGGCAAGAAGCAAGACATGCCCAAGGTGAAGTGTTTTCACTGTCACCAGCACGGACACTATGCCACAAATTGTCTGCAGAAGAAGACAAATAAGAAGGCTGCCAGATTTGCAGCGGGAGAGGCATTGGCTTCTCAATTCGAACTGGATTTTTCACTGATCGCATGCTTGGTTTCAAGTGTGGTGGGATCAGTATGGTTCTTGGACAGTGGTGCGTCATTTCACATGACCGGAGATCGAGATCTGTTTTCACGTATCCGGAGGAAAAGATCTTGGAGTGCACATCGAGATGGGCGATGATGGTAGATATAGTGCGACCTGGTATCAACACCATTTAATTTGGTGAGGGAGTCTCGGTAAACCTTTCATATTGAAGGAAGTTTTGCATGTTCCAGGATTGATGAAGAACCTGATCTCTGTGGCGATGTTGGAAGACAAGGGGTATGATGTGGTCTTCAGCGAAGGAAAAGCCTTCCTGCACAGTAAGACTACTGGTGAGACCTAGAAGATAGGGGTTCGAGTCAAGAACCTTTATCAGTTGCAAGTAGATGGCTGCGTAGCAATGGCATGCAAGGTGGGAGAAGTGGTGAGCTGGGATGATGAGGGCAAACTGTGGCACAGGAGATTGGGACACCTTCACCACGGAGCCTTGAAGATACTGCAGCAGATTTCTACTGGGCTTCCTAAGGGCACTCTTGTGTAATCAGATCAGTGCAAGGGGTGTACCTTGGGGAAGTATGTGAAAGCCACCTTTCACGAGAAGGATAGTCATGCCACGACGATCCTTGAGAGAGTTCACACAGACGTGTGTGGTCCTTTCTCTGTAGCTTCGAAAACAAAGCACAAGTACTATGTGATCTTTGTTGATGATTTCTCTCAGAAGTGCTGGATCTTCTTCATGCAGAAGAGGAGCAAGACATTTTCTAAGTTCTATGAATTCAAGGCGCTGGTTGAGAAGGAATCGGGGAAGCATGTGAAGGCTCTTAGGAGCGACAATGGTGGTGAATTCATCTCTATTGAATTCAAGGACTTTTTCAGCGCAGAAGGGATTCGGAGAGAGCTCATCGCACCCCATAACCCACAGCAGAACAGGGTGGCTGAGCAGAAGAACAGACGCAAGACTGTTGTGCGATGGGATATCAAGTTTCAGGAGGAGAAAGCCATGCAGTGTTCACTTCAGAGGGAGCCACACTTCCATGCAGATGAGGAGCTGTTAGTTCCTAAGGAGGAGCTTCCGGATGTGGATCAACCACAAGAGGAAGTTCAGGAGGTGGAAGAAACCACCCATGCAGCGCCAACCATCATAGGGCGCAAGCGCACTACAGAAGCTGAGCGACTAGCTCGAGATGCAGAGAAGGTTGTAGGACCACCTACAGCACAGTGCAGACAGAGGCATACACCGGATCGGTACACTGGATACATGGCTCTTGTGAGTCAATGTGTTGTGACGGAGCCATCCTCTTTTGAGGAAGCTGTGGAGGAACCCGCATGGGTAGATGCCATGATCGAAGAATATGATTCGATCGTCAGAAACAGTGCATGGGAAATTGTCCCAAGACCGGAGGGGAAATCAGTGGTGGGTTCGCGATGGATCTACAAAGTGAAGTACAAGGTGAGATTTGTCGCCCGTGGATTCTCACAGATTGAGGGGATCGATTATGAGGAGACCTTTGCACCTGTCGCAAGGTACTCTTCCATACGGACGATCCTTGCTCTCTCAGCACAGATGGGATGGCACATCCATCAGATGGATGTGAATACTGCGTTCCTCAATGAATTCATTGAGGAGGAGGTGTACATAGAGCAGCCTGAAGGTTTCGAGATCTTCAGCAGTGATTCGCATGTGTGCCGACTCAAGAGAGCACTATACGAGCTGAAGCAAGCACCTCGTGCTTGGTACACACGGATTGACAGTTATTTCACCGGGCTTGGATTTTCCAAGAGTGAGGCGGATCCTAACCTCTACCAAATTGTGGTGGAGGGGAAGCTGCTAATCATTGTACTGTATGTAGATGATCTGATTTTCACGGGTGATGAGCTGTTGATACTTTCATGCAAGGAGAATCTTGCACGAGAGTTTGAGATGAAGGACTTGGGCCTCCTTCATTATTTCCTGGGATTGGAGATTTGGTAGCATAGTGGAGGACTATTTGTTTCTCAGGGCAAGTATTCCCAAGAGATTCTGGAGAGGTTCAACATGCATGGCTGCAAGCCTGTTGACACTCCTCTTCCTGGTGGTTGGAGGAAGGAGGATGCTACTTCAACGGAGGTAGTGGATGCCACTATCTATCGACATTTGGTGGGGTCGCTTATGTATCTGGTCAATACACGACCCAATATATGCTATGTTGTTAACCAGCTTTCGCAAGCTATGGTTAAGCCTACCAAGCTCTTCTGGAAGGCAGGCAAGCATGTATTGCGTTATCTTAGTGGCACATCAGGATATGGTCTATGGTACAGACAGGAGGATGGAGCGAAGCTTTCCGGCTTCACTGATGCAGATTGGGCAGGGAGCCCAATGGACCGAAAGAGCACATCTGGAGGAGTTTTCAGCATTGGGTCGACAGCAGTTTCCTGGTACAGCAGGAAGCAGAGATCCGTGGCACTCAGTTCAGCAGAGGTCGAGTACATGGCAGCAAGCTTGGCTGCATGCGAGGCTATTTGGATGAGGAAGATCCTCGTTGGATTGTTCGGGTTGCATTTGGAGCCTACAATGATTTACTGTGATAACCAGAGTTGCATTAAACTCTCGGCTAATCTAGTATTTCATGATAGATTCAAACACATCGACATCAGGTACCATCATATCAGAGATTGTGTTCAGCGGAGAATCATGATGCTTTCATATGTTCCCACGGAGGATCAGGATGCCGACATCCTGACAAAGGCGCTCACTAGGAGCAAGTTCGAATTCCACAGAGGCAGGATAGGGGTTGCAGATAATCCATATCTTGCTGAGAGGGAGTGTTGAAAATGCAGCAAGATGATGGAGCTTAGTGAAATGAAGTCGCCTTCACTAAGTGGGCCCGCAGGCAAATTTTTGCGCAAAGTCTATTTTTAGACTATGTCTATTTTTAGACATATGGAGCATGGTCCAGGGGTTGCAGTATGTTATTCTTGGAGTATTGGTCATGTTGGTAAAAATAGATGGACCTCTATTTTTAGACATTTAGGTCAAAGTCTATTTTTAGACTGCCTATCCTAAAAATAGGGAAGTCAAATATTATTTACCCTTAATAATATTTGGACTCTAAAATTCAGTTTACTCTCTTGGAGCACTTCAGTTCGAGCTACAGAAGTGGCTCATGCATCTGACAGAGGAATTACGCTATTCCTAGGGGTTTGGTGAGTTCATGCATGGTTGACTTCAGTTAGGACTTCAGTGGCAGAAGTTTGGTGGAGTTGATGAGACAGTTGGTGGAGTTGTGTTCGGTTTAACTTAGTTGAACTAGTTGAGATTAGTTTAACTAGCTAATCAAATAGTAATGAGTGGAGTGAATTAAATATTATTTAATTCACTAATTAGTGACTCATTATTCAACTCAAGAACACATCAGTTCACTACAGTGCATGGACAGTTCAGTGGAGACGAGTGAAAGAGGTAGATGAAAGGGTTGAGTTAGCTATCAGTTGTGACATCAGTTGTGCATGAGATTTGCACCACACTTGGAGGAATTGCCCATGATGATTGCGCTGTCAAGCCAAGGAGATTCGAACCTTGGATCTCTCATTAGACCAGCCTTGATTGTGCAATAGAGGCAGGCAATTAGTGGATGTGTTTTGAACCTGTGACTTGTTCAAAACCAAGCTAGTTTGTGTGTAACTATTGGAGACAGTAATAAGTACTTGTGAGGAGTATTGTACTGAGATTGTTACATGTTTCTCTTCCATTATAATATATTATAGCTGGGGGTTTTCAGCTATAATCTTTCCCCATACATACTGTGTAATGTGTGTGATGTTTTGATGATCTTTTGATCGCATACCGCTTGTTTTATTTCCGCATGTGTGATGATCTGAGTAGAAGAGATTATGTGTTGCATATGAATTCGAATTGATATGTGATCAGGATAATCTCGGTGGATAAATCTTTATTATTCAGCAAATTTCTACACAAGCTGCCATGATGGGAGCTAATGGGGAATTTACAAGAGGTGGGTGTGTGAAAGGGGGTGTATGATGAATTGGAGTGGTTTGCATAGTGGTGGTATGGATAGGTGTGGTGGAAGTACTTGGACCAACAAACTAATTTTGAGTAGATTTGGTATGAAAAGAGTTGAAGTGATGGAGAAGATGAAAATCAGGTGGTGTGGAAAGAGAGGCTTCTCTACTAGAACTCTGCTGCAAATCTAAGGGTTCAAGGTTAGTTTGGTCAATATCAGTTTGTGACCTGTTTCTGAATAGGTTCCTTGTATGATGCAAGTCAAGTTGGGGATCTTGCAAAGCTGTAAGATATTCAAGTATAGAGCTTGTTCTATGGATGGTCCTAACAGTGGTTAAGTTTCTAGATCTAGAATTTTTCCACAAAATCTTCTCTGGGTCACCAACTATGTTGGGAGGGTTTGGGTCTGGATGAGATCTGATACAGATCCTATGTGAAGCCAGATTTCAAATTTCAAAATTCAGAGAGGCTGAAAGTTTTAGTACTGGTTTCTGAAGGCAGACCTCTCTTAATTCTTGGTAAACTCTTACAGTATATAAGTGGTGTCAAAAGCTTCTCAGGGTTGGTTTGAAACAAATCTAGGAAGACAAATTAGTGTTAATGAAGTAATAGGCCTACTAGAGGCTAGCGGAGTCGCCAGGTGGATATTTTTTGTTGTTTTAAGAATGTATGTTTATGGTCCACCACTAATAACTGACAAGAAACCAATCTAAGGGTGTTTTGGGGTTTTCTAAGTTCCTATATGTAGCCCTAAGGTTTGTGTGAATGTCCGATAGCCGAGTCATCATTTTACTAGGATGGTGAAACAAATATAGTCTACTCTTTGGCTATCAATCAATTTTCTAAGCTTAACTGAAGGTTTAAATGAGTCTATAGGAGTTTTCTAGGCTACTATGTACTCAGTCCCACCATGATCGCCAGAATGTTAGTGTCCCGTGATTTGGTAGATTGGTATACCAAATGACAGGGTAACATGGAACCAGTCTTCAGAGTCCTAGGACCTAACTTCCTGGACTCAGAGAGGGCTCTCTCTATTGGGTGCAAAGGATGTGTTCTTTTTGCTTTAGGGTTTAGATTTTAGGCTAGTTGTTAAGTGTAGCATTTTTTTGATTGTTTTGGTTGGGTGAGATGGATTGGTAGAATAGGTGGAGTGAGAGATTTTTAAATCATTGGGCTATGGAGTCAATAAAAGTCAAGGGTGTCTCAATAGAGTGTAGTGCAAGGTCAATCTAGTAAGGTTAATGGATCCTTTAAGTTTATGAGTGAAGTGGGATGGACATCAAGTTTGTGAATAAGGTAGGGCAAAGTGCAATCAAGAATCCTTTGTCAAATACCTATGAACAAGGAGGTCTTAAATATGATTAGCACAACATACTAAGCATGAGCTAGGGCAAACCATTTACTCTATGATAATATTTTTAAACCAATAAACATCCAAGATAAACATGTCAGTGAAACATAGAGAGCATAAGAGCTTCTAACTTTATTAAATTCACCTCCAGACTTTGGGAAAACATACAAGATCACAAATAAATTAATCTATGAAGAGGGAACTCCTAAAAATCATAAATCAAACTATAGAGAACTCTGAAACAAGTTGGTAGGCATGGACAAAGGGCAAGATCGAATGAGACCTCTTTGAATTAACCTAGCAAACAATATTCCAAAGAAAGGTTTCAAGATAGAGTTTTGAAAGCTTGAAATAAGCATGGCATACCGTGAATCATACTTGTAAACTAGCATAATAACCATACATGAAACAAAAACAAGTTTAGGTGGACCTAAGGAGCAATCAAGAATTCCTTAAGCTGACCAAACAGAGGAAAACATCAAAGCTATAACAAACAGGAGGACTAAGGTGCCTCAAAGAGCATGTCTCAACCTATAATTTTATGATTTATAGCAACCAAGAGGAATGAAACATAATTATAATAAGAAAACATAAACAAATTAAGAAGACATCGCCATTCACCAAGCTAAGGAATTCTGCAAACAAGCCTCTCCAACATCAAGCCAAACAAGCCATTCATCAACTCCACAACACCAATTTCTTCTCCAAGCTCATATAAACCATGCATTGATCTCAAAGCTCATCAAATGCCAACAAAATACATGAGGGCCTCATGCTCTATTTATGGAGCAAAGGAGGACTAAAACCCTAAATATGGTAGGAAAATGTCAAATTCAACCATAAATGTCATTTATGGCCAAGAGACCATGTAAGGCCCAAGGCACATAATATCCTAAGAAATAAATTCTAAAATAACTATTTTCACCTAATTCTAGAGTATTTTCCCTTAAAAAACTCAGAAATATCATTTTTCAAAAATAAGTGTGTTTTGTTGACTTTTGGTCCAAAACACACTTAGACAGTCTCTGTGCGCAGCGCCACTTCAGCAGAAAATAGGGTCTTTTGTGACAAAGTTGTGGACCCCTTCCCGATGCCGGATTTGGCTCCGTGATGGCTCATTGGAAAGCCTGATGAGTATACTTTCCAAAAATGCTTGATTTTTCCTGAATGAGTGCCATTTTCAGGTCCAAAAATCCATTCTCCCAACACTGCTTTGTGCGCAGCACCTTGCTTGAAAATGAGGCAGAATGGTCAAAATTTTGGTGTTTTTTGACCTTTTGGGGGGTCAACACTGCTCCAAATGATCTAAATTTTTGTCATCAGACTTTTGATGATGAGAGGAATACAAAAATGTCAAGTTTTCAAGCTGAGGATGCACGAGATTTGTGCGCAGCGTCAAGGGTGTTGCGCACAGAGGCCTCAAAATTTCAAAAACACAAAATCTTGTTCAATTTTGCCCAAAATTGGTGGAGTGGTTCCTCAAGAGGTCTTAGACACCAATTGAGAAGCCTCAGCCAAAAATCCAAGGCTATCATGCTCTTTTTCCTCTTTTAGGTTTTTTTATCTCCATGAGGGCCTCCTTCAGTTTGGCATAAGCAAGCTTTTTTTTCTTTGCATAATGCTTGGTCATTTTCTTCTGGAGAGCAAGGCCCATTTTCACCTTTTTGAAGTGCTTGTGCTCATTCTTGTAATACTGAATGACACGTTGTGCCATCTTAAAATCTCTTTCCCACTCCTTAAGTTGTGCATCTTTGGTTAAGAGTAGCAATCTGGTGGTCATCTCCTTGTTCTCATTGTCACTGTCTAGATCGATGAATTGAGGCTCTTGAGTAGTTTTCTTGATTCTCTTACTTCTCCTCACCTTTACCTGCTTCTCACCCCTTTCCATATTTTCCTTGCCCTTTTCCAATGGTTTGATAGTTGGAGAAGAGATGGCCCTTTTCCTTTTTGAGGCAACAAACACATCTCTCTTCCCTCTGTGGTATGTGCCTGTGAGAGGAGTGATGATGGATTTGGCAGTGTCCTTATCCTGGCTGTGACACTTGGTGTTGTCATCAGTGTTGTCACCTTGGTCTTGGATTTGATCATCATCCTCTGCATCTGCTTCACTTTGGCCCTGTTCATCATCATTAGAAGGCTGATCTGTGTCATGACTGTCATGACTGTTGTCATGACAGTCATGACTTTCTCCTTTTCTTTCTTGCTCATCACTAATTGTCCTATTAGTGTCATTTTATTTTTCATTGTCCCCTTCATCACATTCTGCTTGTACCTCACTGTTTTCCTCTTCTCGATCTTCTATTTCCTCATTATCTCCATCTGTTTCTTCATGTTCGTCATCTTCATCCATATTGTCACTTTTTTCACTATGACTAGGCTCATTGTCATGCTTATGCACATTTTTCTCTTGACTATCATGTTCACTTTCTTGTTGACTGTCACCCTCATTATTGTCTTCATTATCTTCTAGGACTTCATCTTGTTCATAAACACCACCTTTTTCTGTACTTGGGATTGATTCATTGGTATCATCACCATCACTGTCTTCCTCCAAGTGCTCACTATTTTTGTCTTCATGACTTCCATGTTCATCTCCCTCTTCCTTGTCATCATCATCCTCCTGCTCTTCCTCATTAAAATTTGTGTCTGCCCTACTATTTTCATCATTTCCACCATCATCTTCTTGTTCATCATTGCCACTGTCATCCTCTTTTTCCTCATTAAACTCTGTCTCTGCCCTACTGATTTCTTCATCTCCATTATCATATGCTTGTTCCTCATTATCACTGTCAACATCTTCATTTGATGCATACGGAGAAGAAGAAAGAGGTAAGTTTTCTTGTGGAGAAGGCATAGGTGGAGGTGATGGATTGTGATCCCTGGGGGGTGATGGAGGAGTGGAGGTAAGTGAGTGTGAAGTGGAGGGCAAATTTTGCTGAATGAAGGCTTGGGGATTTTCAAATATATCATGTGAGATGAAAACTTCCCAAGGGATTCCCTGCTGCTCTAGCTAGTGTAGAACAATCATCTTAACCAAGGAGTGGTGAAAAAGGCTTTGCATTTGGTGGGCATAACTCCTTTTCTTGACTACTAAAGCCATTTTGTCAATGTTCCGGTAGAGATAGTATGGTAGTTTTAGCAATTTAACCCTGGTGAAGTGCATTAGCAGCCTTATGTGATATGAATAAATCCTGGAGTACCTCCCCTCACAAGTGAAGCACTTGATGATCTGCCTCATCAATGGGGCATATCTCTCTAGCAGGTTGGAGAAGGGGAAAAAATTCTTGCAGCCCTGTTGATACCTAGGTTTGAGGAAGGGCTCATAGTAGCTTAAGGCCAATTTTTTTTGCTTGAACCATCTTTCACCCACATCTGGTATCCCTCTGGCTTTAGCAATGGATTCAGATGTAGTTCAAATTTTACTCCTGCTAGGTTGACCTAGTGGTTTTGTAGGCTAAGAATGAACAACCTAGTCAAATCTAAGTGGTTTTGGACCTATTTAACCCTCTCACAGAACTGATAGTATGCAACATCTTGAAAACATGCAAGGATCACGGGAGAAGAGGTGATTGAATTGTATCCAACGGCTCAAACTTGTTAGTTCTTCCTCCCTTGTGTTTTGGCTTGATAGTCCTTTGGCCTTCATCACTACTGGTACTGATCTCTTCTCTGGACATGGTGACTAATTGTGTCCTTAAACAAAATGGCTTTTAGCTTAGTGAGAGCTTTTAGGTCTAGGGAGGAAAAATGAGTGATGGTGAGGGAAAACTGTAACAAATGGAGGCAAAATGGAGGTAGGTCTAGGAATTCTTTCAGAGTTTTGGAGGATGGATGGCGAGCACTAAGTGTATTTACACCAATGACCACTTTCCAATTGGTAAATCCTTGCCCTAGAGGGTTAAATGGTTGATTTCCATGAAGATTAGGGTTTTAGCCAATTTAGGTTTTTAATACTCTCCTTTGATTATGGGTGCACAGAAAACACTTGGAGGGAAAGGAAGAGTGACCACCAACCTTTTCAAACTTGTGTAGGAGCCAGGGGCAAATCTGATGAGAAAACAATGTGATTTTGGCCACTTTTTGGCAACTTTAGCCAAATCTCCTTTGTATGCAGCGCCACCCGACTGGTCGTTCAGTCATGCCCTTTGTGCGTAGCATCAGGACGGGTTCGTGTATTGGCAGGCCTATGCGTAGCACCGAGAGGTTTATGGGCAGCTCGGGCCTCTGCACAGGCCTGTCGAGCCTTCTCTTGTGCGTAGTGCTATCAACTGTGGGAGGTCGAGCTGCGAACTCGGCGTGTGCGCAGCGCCATCACTTGTGCGTAGCGCTGACCCTTCTGTGCGTAGCACAATGATTTTTATCACTGCCTCTTCTCCCCTGTGCGTAGCACCGAAGGCTCTGTGCGTAGCACCTCCACCTATGTGCAGCACCTGGAACTTTTACCCAATTTTGCAGAAAAACCCTAGAAAACGTTTCAATGGCTCTCCATCTCTTCTTAAAAACAAAAATGAGTTGGATAGAGGGAAAGAAGATGTTTATACTTATTTTTGAAAAACAATTTCATGATCAAACCCACTTTCTAATGTTTGTTTCCCCTTCTTACTTTTTCACTGACTTTTTGGTCTTTTTGTCCTGTAGGTGGCAGAAATCTGAGAAAAAATGGTTTTTGCCTTGGCTGGAGCATCTTGGTGTTTCTCTTGGATTTACAAACCTTCTAAAAAAACTTAAAATTTGCCTCTTATCCACATTTTGGAAGCATGAACCTGTTTTTGAAAAGAAAAGGTCATTTTGACAAATTTTGGAGGAAAAAGTCATTCAGTGGCATTAGTGCTCTTTCAAGGTTTTCTCCACTTTATCCTTTTCATGAATTTCAACACTTGTAAACAGCAAACCTGGGATCATTTAGGCACCTTCACCTTGGATTCTTCAGTCCTGTATCTTTTATGCCTTTGATTGCTTGGTGGATGATACTAAAGAGAAGAATTATGACCTTCCTTTAACTGACATTTTGTCACGTTTTTCACTGTGAAGCAGTGAAAAACCTCCTAATGTGAAAACCCTAGTAGTTGGTATCAACGGCTCCTTTAGTCTTCATATGTGCCACCATTGTGAGATACATTAGTTTGTTTGACCTTATCAATCTTCCTGTAGGTAGCCATCTTTGACAGTCCTGCAGAAGTGTCACTCATGGCTAACTATCTCTTACAGAATATACTTTTGATCAGGAAACCATTTTTGGAGGCTTCTCTGCTTTGTTTTTAGACCAATTGCATGTTTTTTCCTTTGACCACTTTGACAGTGATATATCTCTATTCCTTCCTTTGGCACTTTACCTTATGTCTACCTCCTTTTGATCCTTTTTAAGACCTCTGACTGTATTTGAAAAGTCAGGCCCTTGTACTGATACTCTTTCCCATTTTGTCCTTTTGGTGAGGCGGAATCAGTGCTTCTTTGTCAAACCCTAGAGGGCAGCTTGAATACCCCCTGAAATTCCTTCGGTTGTTATGAAGGAGGCCCTATCATCATTATTTGACTTGTTTGTCATTCTTCCCAAACTCCTAGGTTTTAGGGTTGTTAGAAAAAATTAAATAGAGTTGTCTTCTAAGTTCTCTAAAACCTTTCAAAACTCATTAATTGTTTCTAAAAATCTTCAATGTGCATTGTATGGAGTTGAGGTGACCTTTGTCCTTGTATCCCTTGTATTGATTTTCTGCTTTGGCACATTGTTTTGCCAATTAGTCACAAAAAACCCCGATTCTCTAAAACATATGCCTTACTGCCTTCTTCTTTTTTGTGGAAGCCTTCAGCGGTGATTTCACCCTATTACCTTACCTCTTTTCTAGGTTGATGGCCATCTTGATATTTTGGCAGAAATGTGAGCAAGGGCAGTTGTCCCTTGCAGAATTTGAGCACTAGGCCAAGGAGAACTTTCTTGAATGGCCCTTTAAACAATTTTGGATAAAGTTACTTGTCCCTCTTATTCTTTGAAAGAAGTATCTTTACACAAGAAAAACCAAGCTTTTTAGGACATCAAAACCACCCTATGACCTGTGAAACCATAGGTGACCTAATGGAAGGTTCCTAGGACTTGGCTTTGGACTAAAAACTTAGATTTTGGGGTCATCAAGTGTAAAACAGAGTTTATGATAAACTGATGTATTGAAGATCCAAAATCCAATGTACTTGATTTATCTAAAGAGCCTACAAAGATAGCTTTTGAGACCATCAAGGCTTGGGGTATTTTTGGGAGATACAATAGAGTTGTTTGTTTGGTGACCTTAGGTAGTAGTGGAGGGTTTAGGTGAAACAAAAACAGAGGATTTGGGCCAAAGGTGAAAAATATAAACAAAATGAGTGACATGATCCCTTAATGGGTTTTCTGGGACTGGTAAGCAGAGCTTGGCAGGATGGAATGATCAAATAGTGAAAAATTATCTTAAGGATAATGAAGGCAGTGAAATTTCTAGAACTCACAATGTTTATGAACTTTGTTTCTAGAAATCTTAGGATAAGAATTTAGTCATCTACAAAGGAAAAAATTACTGATGACTAACATCGGTCATCCCTGAGACATTCCTGAATCACTCCAAATTTGTTCTTCAAAACTTGACATGAGTTTTGTATCGTAGGCCCTCCTACGACGGATCACTTCCTATAAAATTCAGCTCACCATGTAGGGAGTTTATTTAGAAACCTTCTTCAATAGCTTGGAGCCTACATGCCCTAATGGAAAGTTTCTCACCTTTGATGATAAGTTCTCATCATTGACCATCATTCGAATGATTCTATGAGTGTTCGACTTCAAGACATGTTTTCAAACTTCATAGATTGTATTGGAAGTACCTTGAAAACCATTGTCATTACTGGTGGATTCTCTCGTACTTGTTAATGGTTCACATCATTGACCGCTAATCAGGTGGTTTCTACCATGTTTGACTTCAAGAAATTTATTCACATGGTTAGATTTGTACATCGAGAGATGGAGATAAAGACCCTGTATTTAGTTTCATCCATCTAGGCTGCGTGGATTTATTAAATATTCATGATTGTAAACATAGATCCATTGATGGATAAATCCATATTGTCTTTTTTTGACATGGATCTTCAGATGTATTTCCATACTGATTCCTTGAGATACTTGTACTCTGAGTATGGTAATTCCTACCTCAGTGATTTTTATATGAAAGCATGATATGGTAATCCTTTATTGTTTGTTTCATGTCTTCAACCAATTGGTCTCTGATCCGAATCTTTGACATGATAAAGTGCTTCATTCATCAAACCTATTTTCTAGCTTTTCACTTTAGGTGGCAATATGTTACACTAAATTTTTCCACCATGGCTGATAATTCATATCTCTCACTATCTTATGAGTGTATCAAAGTGAATCCCCTATTAAGATTGAAGTAAAAAAATACCAGGGACAAGGAATTTTGGTTTGCACTACTGAAAATCCATTTTTGAGCATCTGCGCAGTTATAGGGCGAAACAAACCTACACATGTGAAGTTTCTTCCACTGTAAACTGTGCAAATATGCACATTTTCTTCCACTATAAATTGTGTAGCTATGTTCACATAGGTAAAAATAAAAAAGTATGTTCTACAAGATTTGATGGAGGAATATTATCTAAATTAGACAACTTGAACCGCTACATACATGCGCCTCATCCCTTGGATCATGGAACTAATATCCTCCTTTTAAGCATCATATCCCTTGCGAAGAGGAACTAGAAACCTCCTCCTCTTGCCTATAAATTGAGCATAGGACTCGAGGAAGAGGGAGACTTGGATTTGTAAACTCATGCTGATGATTTTGGGTCTAAATATCTTATCATCAAGAGAATGAAAGGAGACCATTGGAAGAGGCTTGTGACATGAAGGCAACCAGGTTGTAAGCTTGTTTTCCTTTAGATTCAATACAAACTAATTTTTTTTCCTAATTGCATCTATTTTTTATGTTATTTGCGATATTCCTTGATCAGTGAATGTTTTTGTCTATGAAAATATCTTTTGGAGCGTCATGGAGAAGTTGTGGAAAGAATTTGGAAAGCCTCTAAGGCTTTGAGGAAAATTTGGTGGTAGAAAGTGTTGAAAGTACTTCTACAAGCACTTTGTTAATATGTAAGTGATCCTTTGCATACTACATGTTTCATGTTTTATTTATAGGCTAAGGAAAGGTAAAAATTCTTTTGATGTTTGTTACTAGGTTTTGCTAGAAATCTAGGGAGATCGCTCTTGTCCGCAAAATGGATTTGTCCACCTAAAAATTGACGGAAAAATACAATGTAACTGCTATTCTTGCACTATAATACACTTCTCACATATGAATATGCATTCAAGTGCTCAATAAGTAGTCAACCAAATAATTTTACTTCACTATTATAAAATGCTAATAATGTTGCAATTATCTCTCACCATTATCAAATGATGGTGTTATCACAAAATTTCACCTGATAGGTTGCTAGTCAGACAACTTCATGTAACTTTTTTAGACCAACGTGTAACTGAAGCTTAGCCTCTTCAGTCTGAGAGGGCTCTCTTAAAGGGGTTAATGATATTGGATAAAGATGAATCTAGATGGCTAACTCTACTTGGAAAATAACTTGCTTTTGATGTGTATAGGTTGAAAATAGTACTAGTCTGCAATCATTAGGCTTATGGAGTCAACAAATTCAGTGGTTCAGTAGTAATTTCACTTGACATGGAAGCTGAGGGAGGTAAGAGTTTTTAGAAAAGGTAAAACACACATAAAACATGAAATAACACAGTCAATTCATCTATAAAGGAAGTTAGAGCATATATTTATGAATTCTGAGTATTAAAGATGAAAACCATTGCAAATGGTACACATAGAAAGTATAGATCAAGTAAGCACTAAAAAATCCATGAAAATCTCAGGTTGGTCAAGTAAAATTCCTCTATATTATTGAAAACAGTCAAATTACATAAAGCTGCAGTATTGCCAAAAAATCTCCAACCCTTTACCAATTCGAATATCTGCCCTTTAATAGATTTGTTACATGAGAGATGATCTGCCTCTTGGCTAGACTAATCGTATTTTTCCTAATGACACCTTGAAAAACATGAAAACATGTGCTTTAATGATAAAATGACAGCTACACTATGAAACAGTCCTTTTCCTAATAGGACTCAAACAACTAATTATTACGTCAACTATCTTGTCTTCTTGAAACAGTTATACATCTGACAACCAATCCTCCACATGTTCGAATATGTTGTGATAGAACTCATCACTACGTGACCTCTTAATTAGCCTCCTCTAAATCTGGAAAAAAAACCTTGCTTTTTAGGAAAACTGGTCCTTATCTTCAACGAATGATTTGGCTGATGAGTTGTCTTCCTCTCATGGTCTTCAAGTCTTGGATGACTGCTGGAAAAGTCACTTGCCCCTTTGAAAGTATCCACTTGTAGAAAACTACCCAAAAACCTGCTCAAAAATCTTCAACACAGCACGCTACAAAAGTATGATAGTTTCATAGCATACTTTCGTAGTGCTACCAAAATGACCTTTGCCTTCAAAATTTATGCCTCTTTCCTTTTGCATTGTCCTCCTCATGCCTTGACACATACTGCATGTGATTTCTTCCTCTTGGAAGCTTCCCAAAGTGATTTTAAATTCAAAATGAAATATACAGGTGGTTTTGTAGTGTTTTCCCGGCTTCAAGCCTAGGAAACACTACGAAACTACTGAAAACTATGTATTTTCCATATTTTTGTCTAGCTTCAAAAATATATTTTATAGGTGTATAAACTTTGTTTCTAACATGCCATTTACATTTCAAAACAGAAACCAAATTAAACTATGAGTCTTGAGGTGTTTCTTCCTCATTGATGATGAGTTGAGCTATTGGCTCCTCAACTACTGTCATTTTTAGGCCTTTCTTCTCCAACTACTCATGGATTAGTTCTAGTTGTTCTTGGAGGTATTTAACCTAATCCTTCAGTTTTTTTTTGGTAGATTTCAGATGCAAGTTCATTCTTCTTACATGTTTCACCTCTTTCCTCAATGGCATAGTCTATTTGATTAACTTATGTGTATTATCTAGGGTCTGGGATACACTATCAACCTACTGTTCCCAAATCTCTTTCATCTTTTCAAACTGAACCTTTTGGAAATTGTGTTTCCTTGCCTCATTCTTCATAACTGAAATTTCATGGTTAGCTAATCTTAATTGTTCTTCAAGGAGTTCAAACTCTGTTTTTTAAATTAATTTCTCTTTTCCTTTCTTTGGCTTGCTAACTGTATCTTTCTCTGCAGGTGATGAAATATCAATAATGTCTTGTGGTGGTTTGACAGTGTCAGTGGCTGGATGGACTTCTTTGCTACTCTCCAAAAGTTTTCTAGCATGCCTTGTAATGGGCTTCCTAGCCTGAAACATAAAACTTGCATCCTCACCTTCAAACTCTAGCTTTTTTGTAGATTTAGCTTTCTTGAATTTCTTTCCACCTTCATTTATATCCTCAGCCTATACTATAGGAGTCTCATCAATATCAATGGCATGTAGTATGTCTTATAAATTGCCTTTACCTATTGTTTGGCTCCTTGTTATACTTTTTCTACCTTTTTTACTCACAACTTGATCTTGTTTTACAGGTTTGATCATTATTGACTTTTGTTTTGCAGGTGGAACAATGGGTGTATCAAATCTCTGCAACTGCTTTGTTTCCATCATGACTGGTTCACTCTGCTCTACCCCTACTGGTTAACTTTTTTATTCGACTAAGGGTGATGGGATAACCTTAGTTTTAGGAGTTCTTGTAGGAGTAAGGGTATCCATTTCAAATCCACTAATAAACAAAAATTAAGACCAGTCTCTGCCTAGTCTTTGTAACTCATCTAAAACCAGCAATTTTATTAAACGATGATGAAACAGTGAAGTTTCACTTCCTTCAGATTTTTCTTGGACCTTATCTGCCATTTTTTCTAAACTTCTATGTAAATAGAAAGGCAGATCAAGAGATGTCTTACCATTAAAGTGTAAGAGAAGCTTGAAATGGTAAGAATAGACTTTATGGTATCTCCCTTCACAAGTAAAATATTTCTGGATGATAAGCAGTAAATTTGAGAAATTATCCTTCATGCAGCTCCTTGGAATGACATTTGTAAGGTCCATTTCACTGTTTTCTAGCTTGATAAACTATTTTCACTTCTCCATGTTGAATTTGAACCCTTTGAACCATTTTTCTTGTCCCCTTGGAATCCATGTTGTTGTTGCAATGACCTCTGGTGTAATGGTGAGATTCAGCATCCCCACTTTAGTAGCTATTCCACTGAAGTTTAGGGAAAATTCTTTGGAAACCTATACATGGCTGCCTTGTAATCTTTCACAAAACTATAAACATCATGTCCTTCTGAAGATTTCTACAGCTTTTGGGTCTTCATTTATCAGATTCATATCTGATGGCTCATATCTGAGACATTGGCCACCCTTATTTGTATTTCTTTTTTCAGCCACAATTTCTTTAGTGTCTTCTCTGCCTTGGTTGATAGTTTGTTGCCTCGCTTGATAATTCTATGCCTTGCTTGATAGTTTGCTGCCTCGCTTGATAATTCTCTGCCTTTCTTGATAGTTCGCTGCCTCGCTTGATAATTCTATGCAAACCTCTGAAAATACCAGCCATAGCTTTGGCTTAATGAAATAGCTCTCCAGAGCTCAATATCACACAAAGAAGGAATTAAGAATGAGAAATGACTTAACTTGGAAAGATTTTGAAGTTCGATGCCCACCCATAACATAATGATGACTCATACATGCTTAAAATGGTGATGATGACTTCACCCCTGACCATGTACCTTGATATTTACCCTAATTGACTCAAATGGTATCTAACTTATCATTTTCAAATCATTTTCTAACACCTAACAGCTAATTTGACATGACAGAGAGGAAACCTTACTTTTGTAGCGTATCTAGTGTAATTCTGGGCCTTTTCGCTACGAAATTATTAGCAGTTTCGTAGCGAAAAGTGTAATTTCTCAGTGTATTTTGCTACGAAAGTGTGGTTTCTTGGCTAAAATGACACTTTCGGTGCTATAAACTTGGGAATTGAAAAATGTCAGAAAATTATGATTGATGTGACATGAGGGGATTTAAATGAGGGAGGGTTTAGACCTTAGGATAGACCAAATAAGAAAAATATAAAATTTTCCTTGACCAAGTAGTTGAAAATGAATCCTATAACCCTATCTTTGACACATGAACCTATATGAATTTGTCAAATGTTGCTTCATTTGTTCTGTGTGAAAACAGATGGCTCAAACCTAGGTGCCTCAGGTCATCCCTATGACCTTCCCGCAAATCTCTCAAACTTGGCCCAAGGAGGGCTACCAACATATGTATTTTCACTTCTATTGCTGATGACAAATCATATACCGTTGTACATGTCCCATGTCAATAATATGAACAAAAATGTTATTATCACTGTCAAGAGTCATGTTAATGTGTGAAGTTAATAGTCGCGTTACTATCACGTCATAGATGTTTGTATTTCAAATGACTGAATTACTTATACACATCATTGTTAGGTAAAACTGTCAAGTTACTAGCAAGTCTAAGTGTAAATTACATTTAAGTCACTCTCAATACTATACTAAGTGTCACTTTCAAGCCTATATATCAATTTTTGTTGTCAGTGTTACTTAACACTATAAACAAGGATCTTAGATATCAATACTCCTATCACTGTCAATATCATTGTCAAGTATCTATATCAATCAAAGTGTCAATTCAATAAATGAGGTCACTACATACTCCCTAAGACTAAACTCAATGTTCATGAAGTCAAATTATTTGATTACTATTGTTGTCATATAAAAATACATTCACTGTTATATCACAATTATATCACTGTGTTAAGTTGGTCATGATTATTATTTATGAATATTGTCTCACAATCAAAAGTCCTTTCTTAATTAAACTATCAATCTAGGTTACATCAAGTCATGTCACGAGTTTATTTGTTACACTTAGGGTTACAATTATCATAAGGTTTAGTCAAGTTAAACCATGTTATTGTTTTCAAGGTCACAAGAGGTTTTTAAGTAAGGTCACTTTCAATTCAACTATTGTCAGAGTTACCATCACATAAAGTCAATGTGTGCCACCTTTTTATTAGGCAATTATAGTTAAGTCAAGAAATGATGCTACAAGATAGTTAGATATACATCAAATTAGTTTGTTCCTATTAAGGTCATTAACATGGGTGATGGTTCTCACTGCACAAGATGAAGGTGGTCATATCATGAAGGTTGCATCCCATTCAAAACTTGTCTATATATCCAGTCACTATTTTTCAAGGAGATTTTTTTATGTCAAAAGGTTATTGCCATAGTTTTATAAAATCATAGGTCCTCCCTAGAGTATGAATAGTTCAGAACAAAAAAAATTACTTCATTGTTTATAAGTCACAATAGGACGGTCTAGTCATCAAGGGTAATCAACTTATCTACAATTCACAATACGTGTGCCCCAAGGTGAATCCAATCACCTGCCTTGCACCACCCTACCACCCTAATCAACAGGAAAACCGCATTTCACAATTTCCACACTAGATCCCGTTGTACTCTGAATCAATATAAGAATGTTGTATAGAACATAACATTGTAATGATCAATATGAATATTCTTCCAAAACCTGCTACATAAGACTTCTCAAATTGAAAACTAGCCACTGCACAACGCTGACCACTTCTCATCATTGACCAAATTGCTATCACTGTAAAATATTGTCCAAGTTGATCACTGCACTACATTGCACATCAAGCCCTGATTATCAATTATTTCAAATCAAAATACAACTGTACATCATATCACCACTCCATTGACCATGGCATACACTGTCACTGCTACTGTTGCACGATACTACACTTCTCACATATGAATATGCATTCAAGTTGTTATGCGGAATTATGGATTACGGATAAAACACATTCCCTAAATGTGGTGCTATGCATTTAGAATGACAGGTCAAAGACATTGCAGACACTTTTCCTAAGAACAAATAGACACACAGAAAGATGGAGAAACCTACTTGCGGTCCAAGCACCTCCTATTCTCCTTCTTTCACTCTTGCTGTAGCTTCCAATCCAACTTTGATCGCTAGACTAGTTCCTGCAAGTATGAACACTAAACAACAAAGAGATTGCAATATATAGATGGATATTTATCTTAATCAGTTAAACCAATGAAACATGAAACATATAAATTAGCTAAGAATCCATAATATGAAAGATAGAAGCTTATACAGATACATATGTGGGAAAATGAGCAGCAACCTTTATTAAGGGATAGAAGGGGGAGGTTACAACCAGTGATTGATTTGATGTCACCAACTCCAGCATCATCCCAGCCTCATCATTCCCATTCTCAACACATAAACTATCTAATAACATGTACATAGTGCAGAAAGTCGTCTACATTGGAATGTTGCCCAATACATACATGCCTACAGATATAGGCCCATGTTCGGATGACGATCTGTATGTAAGGTCACCGTACAGATGATGTGTGCAATAATCCTGAAATCGCAGCCCAGATGGTTGAAACTAGATCTGGGGTCTTCTTATCTCGTTCAACCGATCATTCGGGTACAAGATCCATGTGAATATAAGATTTGTATTCGAACATGGTAAGACATTGTTTGATTACCATCCAATGATGGGAGCTGTTAACAAACGCGAGAGAACCATCATTGATATTGATGGCCCTCAAGGTATTGCAGTAAATTTTGTAAGGCGTGAATAGATGATTTGATGTCAAACGCCAAACAAAATCTCTTAGTAAAAGGTCCGGAAGCGAGGATCTTGTCGATGCTGTAACAAGCCTCATGGTACTGGAAGATGATGTTTCTAAGTAAAATTCCTGGATGATGATTTGACGTCGACAGGAAGTCACTTTATTGCGAAATGGGAGTTACTGATTTCAAAGACAAAATATGACTTGATATAGCAATGTTCAGGGATGACTACCATGAGAATGAAGGTTTATGAGTATTGCAAAGGATGAGTATTCACTGGATGACTTCTCTTGAACATATCGGCGACACTAAGATGAGTTGGCAGCATTGACCCAAAATCGAAGTAAAGTTATGATGAACCATAGGTATGAATGAACCGTGAAGAAGATTACCCAACCCAAACAGTCACAGTGATGGAGTGAAGTGTCATGTTCAAGAGGGACCTACCACCGTAAAAAGTTCTGTTCACTTTCCTAAATTTTCCCTGGTCATTTTTCGACCAGTACCTCTTTATTTTTTAACAAGCTTGAGGATGATAACATATGATTGATAAATAATTCAACCCTTCCGGCGAATAATGTATCACTATTTAATAATTTAACGAGTTTAGCGATGAATGAAACTCGATTCTTTCCATGACTAACAAGCCCGTTGCTATTTTATGTTTTAACGACCCTAACGACAGTGACAGCCCGTTCCTTTTTCATATTTAGAGAGTTTGAAAAAGAGGACGAAAGAAAACTCCATAAGTACTTTTTCGTAAAGTTGTCGCTCAGATCTGAAAAAGTGTAAAATAATATCTGAGAGAACCTCCTAGCCATGTTCGACTAAGGCATTCCTTTTTCATAAATAATCTATCTCAGTCTAGAAAAGGATTAAACTTATACTGAGTAGATATCAATTCATTTAATTTTACGAGCTCAAAAAGACAAGTACTTGATAATATTTTCACATTATCGGAGTCTGAAAAGAGTTAAAATAAGACTCTAGGGGGTTCCTTTTTTGCTCTTATCGAAGCTTGAAAAATAGATAACAGTGTGCTTCAAGTCCTTTTTCGTTTTTATCAAAGCTCGAAAAATAAGGATAAAAGTATGCTTTGTGGTCAAATCATTCTTGAGTTAATTCTGCACAACTAATCTGTTCATCAATTGCAAACCTGTTCAGAACAACATCAAATGGATTAAAAACAATTGTTTCATGATAAAAATAGAATAAAACCATAGTCATAGCAATAAATATGATTTGCAAATAATCAAATGACTAATTAAAAGAGTTTTATTATTCATCTTTACCATTTGAAAGTTACTATTTGAATTTTGGAGTTCTGAACCTGTTTTTTCCCCCGAACTTCAACCGTTGATTGCGATCGATTATGTGGACGATTTTCATTGCCATTTGATCCAGGTTGGTGCCATAAACCCTCTCTTTCTTTCAGTAGTCAATTCATTTAATTTCACTACAAATTTTTAGGGGTTTGGGCCCCTTAGGGTAAATTATTTTTCCAAAGAGGGAAACACACCCTTGAGCATCAAAAAATGCATTGTGGAGCACCTAAATTGAAGCCTAGGTGCATATGGAATGCATTTTCTTTTGATCAAGACTGCGTTGGGCGCAATTCACATTTTTTATTCTTGCATTATACCCAAATTTTGCCTAATTTTTTGCCTGAAATGGAGTCTAATGAGTCTCATGATTATGTTTCAGGGATTCATCAGACTAGAATGACAATTTCTTGGAGGCAAAGAGAGCATGAAGAACAAAATATGATTCCCCTAAATGATCCACGTATAGTAAGAGCCCTAAGAGATTTTGGGTTATTAAAGTACTTTCGCTTGTCAGGGATGAGGCAACAAATAGAACTCTTGGAGTTCTTAGTTTGATCATGGGATCCGGCTATTGAGGAATTTCATATTAGGAACAAAGTTGTTCATATTACAGTGGAGCATGTATATTTTCTTACAGGATTTTCGAGCAGAGGCTTGCCTATTTACCTCTCAGGGTCTGCTCTCGGAGGAGAGACAGTGAGAGAATATGTTTTACAATATTTCTATCCAAGGGCAGAGCCAAGAAAGGATGGGAAAATAAACATCCATGATGTTCATGATTTTCCTTTGCGAACCATTCTTTTCACAATTGCAAATCTTGTTGGTACCGTTACACTACATGTAGCGAATAGATCTTATATGCAGTATGCGCTAGAGTGCATGGAGCCAACAATGTTCAACTAGTTTGAAGTTGTACTTTCTCAAATAAAAGAAAAACTGAACAAGGTAAAGGGAGGAAGGAAGAAAAATTTCAATCATGGTTCGATCCTCATTTATTTTTCCATAGAGCATATTAAACTGATGCAACCTTAACATGTGACACTGGGTGTATCCAACCCTAGGGATCCAAGGATGCAGAGATGGGTAGAACTGATGGTTAGACATGCAAGCCAATCATCCATCATGTTCTCACTTGCATTCTTCACCTGGTTCAGGTGACAGGTTTTCGCCATCGATGAGTATGCATACGCAGGTGTTGATTTCCGAGGAGAACTAGACTTATTTTTACCAGAAGGCGCTCAGTGGGGTGCAATAGGTAAGAATTTTTTGACTATTTTTTTCAGTTTCCTAAGGTTTATACATGTTTTTGTATTTTGATGTTTTCCCAAGACTAAACTAAAGTTTTAATGTAATGTAGATGTTGGTTGAGTTCAACCAGTAGAGGAACCATAGCATGGAGCGGATGAGCCAGCAGAGAGGGCTTTCGGGAGAGCAGTCCTTCAGGATTTATATATGGATGAGACACTATCTAAGCTTCGGCAGCACATAGAGGGATTGACCTTCGAGATTCCGGATTGTCGGATCGAAGAGTTACCCATACGACTGCAGCGCCATACTATTGGTGTTCCTAACCACTGGATGTGGTTACTGCGTAGGATGGCTATATTTATAGCATGTTACCATGAGTATCACTAGTTTACTTTTGACATGTTGCATACATTTTGAGGTGAGATGACCAGTTTGTCTTGGGTACAATTTTTTGTAAAAAAATATGACTATCTATGTATTTGATTTTCAGTGTTATCCTATGTTTATTGCACAATCCTATTGTGAATGTATCTTTGCATGTGTTGCAAATGTCTGTCTAAAAAATGATTATCTAAAGAATCATTCAATGTGTTCAAGTTTCTGGAAATGTGTTGATATTGAATAAAATTAAAGTGTCTTTCCAAAAGTCAAACTCTTAGGAACAAATGATGCAGTGTTGGATTTCTAACTGTATAAACACTAGTAAGTTGTAATACCACAAGTTGTGAGTCTAACCTTATAATGATGCGGTTAATACCAAATGAAATGGAATTAGAGAGAAGTTTGATCAACATGCTAGACTCAACGATATTGTTTGTCGATCTACCGATACAAATCCCTTGAAAACTCACTAACTCATCGTTCGGAGAGAAAATGGACCACGCTACAGAGGATAGATTCTGCGTACTATGACTAGCACCATAAGCATATCCAAAAAATGGTTCCAAATATTCATACCTCTATGATGAAATGTAAAGCGGATTACTAACCTCAAGAAAAATATAAAAAATAAACTAAGACGGTGAATGCAAATTAACAGCATATATACAATATAATACAAAAAATTACTACGCTCATGATTAAGCATAATATCATTTCAGATACAACCCATTTCGGGGCTGCGCCAATGGAACTCCATCGTAATCTACTAACTCGTAGGAACCCTTAGCAAGAACTCTTTTGAAAATATAGGGGCCATGCCATAATGGCTCAAATTTCCTTGTACCTATTACATCAGCTTCTTGATCATAAAGAAGGATCAATTCACCCTTTGAGAAAATGTGAGGCTGGACATTTTTTTCATATTGCACCTTTATACGTCTCTTATGCACTTCGTTGGCCAATTGGGCTTCATGATGCGTTTCATCAAGATGGATGAGGTTAAAAAGACGTGCTTCTTCACCTGAGGTGTCAGGTAACAAGTCGATTGCGATTTTTAACGATGGTATTACACATTGGATTGGAAATATAGCTTCCAGACCATACACCAATGAAAAGGGGGTAAATCTGGTTGTGTTTCTCACAGAGGTTCGATACGCCCACAAGGCCAAGTATAAGATAAAACACCAATTTCGTTTATGAACTCCTATCATTCGTTGAAGCATACGTTTCAAAATCTTGTTGATAGCTTCGACTTGTCCATTTGATTGTGGATAATAAGGAGTAGAACTATCATGTGACAGTCCTACCTTGGCAGTCAAATAATTCATGATATGGTTGCCAAAATGTAAACCATGATCTGTGACTATAGCCTGTGGGACCCCAAACCATGAAATGACATGATTAAAGAAAAATAATGCAGTTGTTTGTCTAGTGTTATTGAATGTAGGCATTGCTTCAGCCCATTTGGTAAAGTAGTCTACTGTGACAATAATATAACCATGCCCCCCAGATGAACAAGGGTTATAGGTCATGAATTCAATGCCCCATTTCCACAATGGTCCCACGGAGACAACCGGATGCATTGGCACTAGTAGTTTGCGGATTTTACGATCAAATATTTGGCATGCATGAAAACGTCTCACCGCGCTGATGCAGTCGCGGAAAATGGTAGGCCAAAAGTAACCAGCATGGAGTATCTTCAATGCGGTAGCGTATCCAGACAAGTGTCCACCACAAGCCCCAGCATGACAATCATTTAATACCTTTTCGACCTCCTCGTGAGTGAGGCACCATCTTAAAATTGTATCAAAACCATGACGATAAAGTGTATCGTCGCAAATCAGATAATCTTTGGCTTGGTATTAAATACGACACTGGCCAAAGCGAGAGGTATTAGGCTGAAAATTCTGGGTCTGGAGATAAATGATAAAATCCCCATACCAAGGATTAGATGATCCAATCAGAAACAGAGACTCGTCTGGAATAGATGGTTCTGACATAGTAGCAGTACTATGAGAGGGAAGGTCACAGAGAAGCTCAGCCAAAACTAAAGACTTCTTTGACTTGGATTTCATGAATTCCAAATCAAATTCCTGCAAAATGACAATCCATTTTGAATACTTCCCCCCCAGAAATTGACGTGATAAGATATAAGTCATGGGGTTGCAATCCAAAATGAAAATGGTCTTCCGTAACAGGATATAGTGGCGAAATATTTGGACAAATTGAACAACTGCCAAGGTAATATTTTCTACGTATGAATACTTTAGTTCTGTATCATTGAGATTACGACTCAAATAATAGATTAGATGTTCTATCCCGTTTTCTACTTGGACCAATACCATAGCAATGTTTGTGTCAGCCGCGGCGATATATAAGAAATAATCACTCTGATAATTGTGGGGATACATTAATGACACCCAGACAAGAGTATCCTTGACAGCATCAAAAGAAGCTTGTGCAACTTGGTCCCAATGGAAGGGATTCCCCTTTTTCAAGAGCCGAGTAAATCCTTTAGCCATTTCGGCGTAGTTGGGTATGAACCTCCTTAGGGAGTTAGCCTTTCCTTGAATTTTTTGTATCTGAAGTAAATTTGAAGGCACGGGAAAATCAAGAATGGCCTGGACCTTCAGTGGGTCGATTTGAATTCCCTCTTTTGAGACGACGAATCCAAGCAATGACCAGAACCAACACAAAACACACATTTATGTGGATTGAGGCGTATTTTGTAGCGTCAGCAGCATAAAAATATAGCTCTGAAATACATTGGGTGATCAATCCGATGTCGTGAATGCATGGGTAAATCATCTAGATAGGGTTGAACAATGTGCTTGATGTCATTGAAATCATAATCCATTGCTCTCTGAAAAGTGGCCCCAATGTTCTTTAAACCAAATGGTAGTTTTCGATAAGCGAATGTGCCCTAGGGAAAAATGAATGATGTCTTATATTGATCCTATGGGCGGATATTGATTTGATTGTAGCCGGAAAATCCATCCATGAACAAAAATATTTTGCATCCAGCACAATCATCAATAATCTAGTTGTTAAAGGGAGTAGGATAGTTGTCTTTTGGACAAGCAAGATTGACATCCTGATAATCGATGCACACTCTAATGGTTCCTTATTTTTTCATAATAGGAACGATGTTGGAAACCCACTCAGTTAGTAGAACAGGGTAAATGAAACCAGCACACAAAAGTTTTTGAACTTTTTCTTTAATGGCTGTTGAGGAGGTAAATCCCCTCTGCGGACAGAGGCGATCCCTACTAGCCCAGCAGGGGTCTAGCAACAATCACGAAATGTTACGACGCAAGTTCCTAATTACGAATGAAAAGACCAAAGATGGAGGCCTACCTGGAATCCAATGCTATGATCTGAAGAAGAGAGCATTCCCGTTCCTCAGCCTAAGCAGATCACGATCCTCCACGATCTCCGCGGATGGACACCTGCACATGTAAGAAACAAACACATACAAGCATAAAATCCAACATACGCAACTAAATATCAGTCAGAAAGGATATTACTCATATTAACATAATCAAAAACAGAGTGGAAGCATAATCGTAATCATTCATTAAATAACAATCGAAAGAGATTACAACCAATGTTTTGATGTCGTGGTCTCCTTCGGATGGGTCTCCAGTCGTTCACGTCTCGCAAAGCTCGCCAGGGAAAGGGAAAACCTCTCCAGAGTCTCTTGACGATAGTCTCCTTACTTGAGTTGGCCTTAAGGGGAGAAAGAGGGCTCTTACAGTACAAAGGCTCTTGGGAATTTGGAGATTCAAAGCTTAGGCACTTCAAGACTAGCTTGCCATGAAATTGAGCAGGCTTTTATAGATGGGAAAGGAGGGATTTGGGATCCCTATTATCGTGGGATTGGCCCTATCAACAAGGAAGGTTCCATGGGAGGTGGCAAACCACTTCCCTTCCATAGAACTCCCGCAGCCAAACCTCCCAACTCAAGATAGACAATGGTTTCTGAGTTTGTTGAAACACAACTTCTGCCATCTTTATTTAAAAAACACTCCTTAAATTTGCTGGCGCGACTACTGCTCTAGGATAGAGCGCTAGTTGGCGCGGCCTCTCTGTAGGATTTTCCCCATTGGCGCGAATTATGAACTGTCTGCCCGCGCCAATGCAAAAGGAGATGTTTTCATGATTTTTTGCAAGGATATTTCTTTAGGGCAATTGAAGCTCATGCTTAGAGGAATGCTTTGATGATGTTTTCAAGGCATGAAAATGTTCACAGGTCACAAAATGGGTCCTCCATTGTGTGGGACGGGGAATGGTAGGGACGGTGACAAATTACTGTGTAACAGATGCCCCCTAAAGTATGAGGCCCGAGAGAGAGAGGGGTGAAATGCTTTATGAGAACATGTTCAACTGAAGCCCCGCCGTCAGAAAACTTGCGCAGAAAAATACAATTGATATCTCAAGTACATTATGTATATGTGGTATGGGCGCAGCCATCCGAAACAGAGTATGCTATAATCCGGATCCAGGGTATGGGCGCAGCCATCCAGCAAGGATCAAATAAATAGACTCAGGTATGGTCGCAGCCATCCAATCAGTGAGTCATGTACATAATGATAATAATCCACAATCACAGCCTGGATTACAACAGACACAATCCAGGGTCTTTCGCTCCATCTCGACCCAAACAAAGTACAAGTTCAAGCATGCGAATATGTGAGCTGAAGTCGAACATGCAAGAACATCGTCTGATTACCATCCAATGATGAAAGTTGTTAACAGACGCGAGAGAAACCACCAATAATGACAATGGTCCTCAAGGTACTACAGGTACAATCTACGGCGTGTGAATAAACGAGTTGGCATCGAACACCCGCAGAATCACTCGATCGGAGGCCAATGATGAAAACCTCACGTCGAATGCGACGAACCTGCCATTGAGGCATGCAGGCTCCAAGGTACCATGAAGGAGTCTCTAGATCATCTTCCTGGATAATGAGCTGAAGTTGACAGGAAGTGACCTTGATCGAAGGTGGGCCATAATGTTTCCCACATCATCGACACGAGACAGAGGAACATGATGTTTTTGTTGTGAATCAGGATCGTGTGAGATTCAGAGGAAGGTTGATATTCACATAGGCCAACTTCTCTTGAACATATAAACGGCACGACAGTGGACTTGGCAGTATTTGACATCAACGGATCAGAGGTCATGGTGACAAGACAATGAGCAGATGAGAGGTCAAAAGGGATTATCCAAACCCATGGAGGCAAAGTGAAGAAACGAGATGAGATGTCCCCAACCCGACACGAACGTAGACAAGTGCCATGTTGAAGAGCGACATACTGCCGACGACAATGATGATGGTTCCATTTTTCCCCCACCATTTCTGGCGAGTACCCCAATTATTTTTGATAACAAGCTTGAAGGGGATAGCATATGCTTGTAATATAAGTCCGCCCTTCGGGCGAATCCATCCTAGTGCATTTAACGAGTCCTAGGAAGGAGGAAATTGGAGAACGTCATTTTGACTGGATCCGATGTCATCAGGGTTTAACGAGTCTGACAAAGGGACAACTCGGCGTCTTTTCATGTTTAGAGAGTTTGAAAAGACAGCAGAAAAGAAAACTCCACAGGTCCCTTTTCGTAAATAGTTCCTCAGATCCGAAAAGGTAGAAAACCATATCCGAGAAAACCTCCTAGTCGCGATAGGCTAGGGTATTCCTTTTTCGTAATCAATCCATCCCAGCCCGAAAAAGGGGTAAACATATACTGGGTGGATGTCGGTTCGTGTCCATTTTAACGAGATAGAAACGACAAGGGCCTCGAAAATCTTTTCATGTTTAGAGAGTCAGAAAAGAGCTGAAAGATGACTCCAGAGTGACTTTTTCGTGTATTTACCGAGTCCAAAAAAGTATAAAATACAACTCGTTTCCATCATTAAAGTCGCAAAAACCTGCTGCTGCACATACCAAGCAAGCGTAAAACCCATTTTCGACATAACATATTCAAATATTTGATAAAAATAACTTTTAAAACTCATTTAAAGTCGAAAAAGCTATAAATATGCCAAAATGGTAAAAACAAAATTACATTTACTATTTACCTTGGTAAAAAGCAACAGTGGTCCATTTGGAGTGGAAATTTCTGACGGCGATCGTGACAGATCTGGTTGACTATTCAGATTCTCATCTGCTACAGGTAAGAGGCGCTTCCCTGCTCTATATTTTCATCCATTTTTTAATAGTTTTCCCTTGCATATCAGTCATCTGTGGCCACTTTTGAAATTTTAGGGCCGCGCTCATTGGCGCGGGTATCGAGCACGGACCCCCGCCAATGCGCTCTTTTATACAAAAGGCTCATGCCACGTGGCGCGACTGTTCACAAAACAGCCGCGGCAGCGGCCGAACCTAAAAATCCACCTAAAAATTCGCTATTTAGACCAAATTGCATGGAATTTGAGGCCTACCAGAGATCTAACTAAGGTTTTATGACCATATGGATGCAGGTAATCAAGAAAAATGGTGATTGAATGGAAGGAACGATAGAATGGAGAAGAGGATGAACAGGCCCTCCAAAGTGAGGCTTGCATGAATGCCCTCAGAAGCTGTGGGCTGAAGAAGTTCTTCCTTACACCCTGTCTACGAGCTCAACCCGAGCTCCTCCAGTATTTGATCAGTATTTGGGATGAACATGAACAAGTGTTCAGGTTGCAAGATCAGGTATTGGAGATGGAGGTTTCTGATGTGTTTTTCATCACCGGATTGTCCCGTAGAGGTCCGATCCCTGTATTGACTGGAAGCAGACCATCTGGCGAGAAGATGGAAGAAGTGATGGCACGAGTGTGCCGAGGAGCACAAATGGGATCAGGAAGCAAGAAGGTGGATATCCTCACTATCCCTGATCTGGCATTGAGAGTTGTCCTACATACCATCACGCGGGCTGCAGGGTCGCAAGCACCGCACGAGGCCACAAAGGCCCAACTCCTGCTGGCCTCGGAATGCATGAGTCCCTTACTGTTCGACTAGGCAATAGCAGTAATAATAAATATGAAAAGGCAGCTCACAAAATACAAACAAGCTAAACTGAAACAGTTTGGCTATGGTTCCATCCTGGTATCGTTCATTCTGGAACGCTTACCAATCTTCCAGGGCCAAGGGGCCTCAGTAGCAGATCCGATGCCACGAGAGCCAAGAATGGCTCGCTGGGCAGCATTAATGCCCAGAGCTGGAGGCGGCCAACAGATGTCCTGGAGGCCGGAATTCTTAAGGTGGTTACGACGCCAGCTGATTGTAGTGGAGGACTAGCCATATGCAGGAACTGACTTCACCGGAGACCCAGATCTCCCACTGCCAGAAGGAGATGACTGGGACGAGGAGTTGGGTAAGACCTCATGTTTTTTATTTTTTATGTTTTATGTTTTTTTTTTTTTTTTGTGTTAATACACATTCGTCCTAACACATTTTATATATGTATGTAGATGTGGGACCTGAGAGACCAGCTGGGATGTCTCCAATCTCGCGGAGGACACAACTCGCCCTTGATCCTCAGGGAGAGGGCACCGGAGGAGAGGATTTGATCCAGAATCTCGAGGGCATTGCTCGAGGGATCCCGGATTATGCTCGGTTGGCGGATGTACCAACGGCATACCAGCGTCATACGGTGGGCGTTCCAAGCCGGATCCACCGAATCCTGAGATGCTTAGTGCGTGCAGTCACATGCTATCATGAGCACCATGCGGATTAGCTCTTAGGATTTATACCACGCCTATTTTTTGAGAGACGTATCGTCTCCGGATGTACTTAAGACGATTATGTATATTTTGACTTTATGTGACACACTCTATGTAAACATTTCGATATCTATATATATGTGCATATCTATTTATGGATGGATCTTTCTTTACATATGATGATGATTTATAAATTGCGCAAATGTCTGTCTAATACCAAATTTGCTACTGCATCTGTTAATGTATTCAAATGCCTGGGTATATGATGATATGTAATGTAGTCAAAATTTCTTTCCAGTAATCGAATACGCAGATACAGACGTAAGATGGACGGGTTCCTTACCGAATAGTGTCCATTCAGTTGTAACACCACAAGTTGTGAATCTAGATACACGAGCAATTCACGGATACCAAGGTTTACTGCCTCGGTTAATAATTCTAACACAACACTATATTCTGCGATGTTGTTCGTGGTACGTCCTAGACACACTCCTTGTAGGTTGATCAACTCACCAGCAGGATCGTAGATTACCCAGGCTGCTGAAGACAGATTCCTGGTACTGCGGGAGGCACCATCCGCAAAACCAACAAATGGATGAATAGACATCTGCACAACCAGGAAGACTCGATCAACAGAAAGATGTTTACAAAGCACACCACACTATACATGCACACAAATGAAAATCACACACCTATGTACACACACCACACCAAGAAATCACTTCAGGCATAGTACTTTTTGAGGTACAACCCATTTCTGGGCTGCGCCAGCGGAACTCCTTCATAATCTATAAGCTCGTAGGCCCCGTTTTTCAAAATGCGTTTTACTATATAGGGTCCGTGCCACATAGGCTAGAACTTACCGACTCCAAGCTTGTCATGTGATTGATCGTACAGGAGGACGAGGTCTCCTTCGATAAAAGAACGGGGAGAAACAGATTGATCAAAATGAGTTTTGACCCTCTTCTTTTGTGCTTCGATGATCAAAGCAGCCAGACGACGGGTTTCGTCTAACCGTTCCAAATATAGAAGATGTTCTTCCTCAGCAGAAGTATTACGTAGAAGCTCCACAGCTAGTTTCAACGAAGGAATCTCGCATTCAACCGGAAGAGTGGCTTCCAGACCGTACACCAATTGAAATGGTGTGAATCCAGTTGCACTCTTAGCAGATGTTTGGTATGCCATAAGAGCTGAGAACAGTTGGAGATGCCAATTGGATTTGTGAATACCAACTGTTCGTTGAAGCATAGTGACCAGAACCTTGTTCATTGCTTCAACCTGACCATTCGCTTGAGGGTAGTATGGTGTTGAGCTGTCGTGACGCAAGCCCAACGTTGAAGTCAGCTCCGCCATCATGTAATCTCGGAAATGAGTACCGTGATCAGTGATGATGGCTTGAGGAACCCCGAATCGTGCAATAACGTGGTTGAATATAAATTGAGCAGCTGTTTTCCCGTCAGCAGCTAGTGTAGGCATCGCCTCGGCCCACTTGGTGAAGTAGTCGACGGCGACAATGATATACGCATGCCCCCCGACCAAGTGAGGGTTACACGTCATAAAATCCACGCCCCACTTCGCAAAAGGACTAACGGTAATAATGGGATGCAATGGTAAAGGTGGCGCGTGCATCTTGTGCTGGAATATCTGGCATGGATGACATTTACGGACTGCAGTGATACAGTCTTTGAATATAGAAGGCCAGAAATAACCTGCTCGCAGAATCTTCTGGGCAGTAGCATACCCAGACATATGTCCACCACAGGCGCCACTGTGGCAGTCATTTAGGACCTTTTAAGCCTCTTCCAAGGTTAGGCATCGCCGGAGCATCGAATCTACTCCAATGTGGTATAAGGTATCTCCTACTATACGGTAGGGCTGGGACTGGTGCCGAATCCGACGACGGGCAGCTTTATCCAACTCAGACCGAAATGTCGAGGTCTGAAGATACACTATTATGTCACCGTACCAAGGGTCACGAGTGCTGATGAGGAAAAGTGTTTCGTCTGGTATATCATCTTCAGAGTGTGAGGGAGCAGAGTCTGTAGGGAGGGAACATATCAAATCCGCGAAGACCAGTGATTTAGTTGACTTAGCGGTAGTGAACTCTAAGTCAAACTCCTACAAGATCACAATCCATTTGGAGTACTTGCCCCCCAGTAATTGTCTAGAAAGAATATACATCATAGGGTTGCAGTCTGAAACCACTGTTATCGTACGCAAAAGGATGTAATGGCGAAAGCATTGTACAGCGTGTACTGCTGCTAATGCCAACTTCTCGACATGAGCATAGCACATTTCAGGATCGAGAAGGTTCCGTGACAGGTAATAAACAACATGTTCGTCACCGTCATCGTCATCCTGCACCAAAACCATGGCTATGGTGCTAAATGCGGCGGCTAGATATAAAGTGAAGTCGCGGTGGTAGTCCGGAGGACGAAGCAACGGAGCATTGACAAGCAACGTCTTCAGCTTCTCAAAGGATTCCTGAGCAATTTCGTCCCAATGAAAGGGAACATTCTGCTTTAACAAACGAGTGAATCCTTTGGCCACCTCGGCATAATTTGGGATAAAGCGCCGAAGAAAGTTCGCTTTCCCTTGCAGACTCTGTAACTGATACAGGGAGGAGGGTGATGGGAGATTTACGATGGCCTCGACCTTTAGAGGGTCAAGGCGAATTCCATATTTCGAGACTATGAATCTTAAAAGACGGCCAGATTCAATGCAGAAGACGCATTTATGAGGATTGAGCCTGATATTGTAGCGCCTGCAACGAAGAAAGATCTAGCGGAGATGTTCAGGATGGTCCTCTCGCTTACCCGAATGGGCCGGCAAGTCGTCCAGATAAGGCTGAACGATATGGCGAATGTCATGAAAAGCGTAGGACATCGCACGCTGAAAAGTGGCTCCAGCGTTCTTTAAGCCGAACGGGAGTTTTTTATACGCGAAATTACCCCATGGACAGATGAATGTGGTCTTGTGTTGATCCTCAGGTGCAATATTGATTATGTTATATCCTGAGAAACCGTCCATTAAGGAATAGATCTCACTCCCAGCACATTCGTCGATGATATGGTCGATAAACGGAGTGGGATAATTATCTTTTGGACAGGCGCAATTGATGTCGCGATAATCCACATAGACTCTAATTGTACCCTGCTTTTTATCGACAGGGACAATGTTAGACACCCATTCTGTGAGGGGGATGGGATAAATAAAACCCACATTCAGAATTTTTTCAACTTCTGCCTTGATGGCAGCGGCTTTCCGAGGATGCATGGGGCGTAAGCGTTGGCGCACGGGTTTCGCACCTGGATAGGTTGGAATCTCATGCACTACGATACTGGGATCAATCCCCGGCATTTCCTCGTAAGACCACGCGAAAACATCTCTGAATTCTTTGAAAAGCTCAGTATAGACTTGAATCTCATTGGGAGAACAAGTCACACCCACATGAATATTCTCAACAATCCCCGGTTTAATGGAGATGTTGATCGGAACAGTTTGAGTAATGTTACCCAGGTTACCCTCCGAAAAAACCTCATGCGTCAAGATGGGCGTTTGAAGAGGAGGGGTAGAAACTTGAGTAGCATAACACTCTAGACAATCAGTCATTGCCCCCAAACTAGGCATAAACGAGGAGCGATGATGTCCATCGCCCCAAGGCAGGTCCTCAAGAGACATAGTTTCAATGATAGCCTCATCGGAAGGAAAAGTCTCTCTGAGAGGATCAGGTGAATCAGCCTAACCAAGCCAGGGGGATTGAGAGTAGACGTTGAGAGCCATGCTCAAAGGAGCATGCTGAGGAGGTGGAGGATCAGATGCAGCAACAATCTCACAGTAGTTGATCTCTACTGGCGTTAAAGGCATTGATTCTCCAAACTCATATACCTGCTCAGGCGTAGGAATAAGCCAGGGGTCATCAGACCTGGACAACATGTTGACTTGAGCGGTATGCGGTGGTGGTGCGGGAAAGATACCCATGAGGACTGGGTCTTTGAAGAGACCAGGTCCTACACTGTCCGGGGGATTCGGAATTTGATCCACGTATGGCACGTTGTTCTCAGAGGTAGAGGTGAAAAATGACAACTGATCCACCGTGAAAATCTTGCCCTCGTGAGGGAACTTAATGAATCGAAAGACGGTGGACGGCACGCAGAGCATGGCATGGGTCCAGCTGCGGCCAAGAAGTATATTGTAGTTGAGTTTAGCGTCAACCACTTCCACTTCTACGTTGACAGTTTTTCCCTGTAATGTGATCGCTAGACTCTCGAGAACGCCTAGGGGTTTAGATTCTCGACCATCAAATGCCTCAAGGGCATTGGGAGATGACGAGAGGGCTGGAGAGCCGATGGCCTTCCAGCAAGCGGAGGACATAACGCAGGTAGATGCACCCTCATCCACGACGGCCCTATGAATGTTCAGACCGTTAATCCCGACTTGAATAACCAGAGCGATTTGATGTGGAAGCCGGGGAGTGAAATTCTCCAAATCGAAGGTGAGAAGACTCGAGTCGGCGGGATCAATGCCCCTGATCGCAGACAATAAAGCCTTCCATTGTGAAGGACAACTTTGAAGAACTTCTAGCGTAGACATGGCAGACGGCGCCTGTGCCAAATCCTCAAAAATGCTGTAATGTTGAGTGGCACGAGCATTTGGATTATAAGAAGATCTTCGAAGGACACCTTTCGGAGGTGGCTTCACAACGGGTTCGAGAGTAGGCTTCTTGATTTCCAACGGACCAAAGACAGGTGGGAGAGGCGGCCCATCCGCAACTGCCTTCCCGGGTGCCTGCCGCGGTTCGTTGTAATCCTTCGACCGCGTAGCGACAGAGATAGGTGCAACACTCTTCACCATGAAAACCTGAGACCCAAACGGTGCAGATGGTGACAACTGTTTGACCATCTGGGTCTGCTGAGATGGAAATGGCTCTTTTAAAACAGCCAGAGTCCCTTTAGGGCCTTTAAGAAGCTGACTAACCTCGGATCGTCGTGGACAATCCTTAGTATAATGGTCCCCTTCACATATGAGGCAAGGGAACTTCGGTTTATGCTGGGAGCCATCCTCGGTACGAGATTTAGATTCTGGTTTCGGGGCATCAGATTTAGATTTGCCTTTGCCCTTCTTCTTCCCCTTGGAGGATTTTTCCATAGGATTGGCCTGAACGGCATTCACCTCCGTGGTTTTGCCAGAATCAGATGAGGCGGGATTAGCAGAAGTATTGTTGGAAGAATTAGCCTTTTGCTTCCCATTCGAAGATTTCTTTGAATTTTGAGAGACAGAACCAATGACACCATCCACCGCAGGGGTAGGCGGAGCCTTAGTGGTTCTGGGCCGTGGAGCATCAGTCAAGATGTCATAAAGTGTGCCAGACTGAGAATAGAATAGATCTAGGTACTGGGCACGCGCGATGGCTTCTTCCTCTGTCACGCACGCTCCCATCACGATATCCTGAGCGATTTTATTCACAAAGGAGGTGGTGAACCAGTGAGTCAGTATCTGATTAGGTATGTGAAACTTGATCAGTCTACGACGGTGCCGCCACTCATGAATGTGATCTGAGATGTGAGTGGCTTTATCCTGCTTCAGGGAAGTCAGGAGGTGCATCCAGACCTCATAACGAACTGGTAACTGGAAATGCGTGAGGAAATCCATGGCTAAAGAATTGAAATCTTGGAAAATGCCACGGGGTAATTCTATGTACCACTTAGCAGAAGCTCCAGTTAAAGTACGCTGGAAGAGGCGCAAATGGATTGAATTTTCGACCCAAGAGTTAGACGAACACCAAAGGTGATACGTCATCACATGTGCTTGGGGGTCCTCTCTAGCTTTTCCCTCGAACTTGGGACAATCACCTGGTATCTTGGTGGGAACCGGAGGCCAATATGGATTATGTCAAATCGGATCATTGGTCAACTTTGAAACATCTGGCAGCTCCAAGGTAGCCAGGAACGGCAATGGTGGATTAACCGTCATGCCATGCCCAGGATGAGGTCCGGTACCCATACTCCACGATGGTTGTGAATATCCTTGCCCCCACGGGTTCTGTCTCGCAGGATTCTGACCGTAGGGGGCATAGGTCGTATAACCAGACTGATTTGGATGCTGGTAACCATAGTGTGGGGCTTGATAACCAGGGTACGGACCCTGATTAGGCGTCGGCCCCTTATAAGCAACGTTTGGATTCGGCTGCTGAGTGTAGGTAAAACCGGGTGGAGGAGGATAATACTGAGAGCCTCTAGGGTGGTTATAGTTCGGTTGAGACTGACCATGAGGATAATAACCACCCTGAGGATGAGTAGGCTGCTGAAAAGTGGAACCCTGCGAAGCCTGATATGTAGGGCGCATCTGTTGATTTGGCTGCGGCATTGAATGAACCGGTTGTTGTGCAGGGTTGATGGAATGAGCGGGCTGCCCTGAATGAACAGGTTGACCCGACTGAGAGGGCTGACCTGAATGACCAGGTTGGCCAGGATAGACAGGCGGTGCCGGTTGCGTAGGTTGACCTGGTTGTAAGTGAGCCCCAGGTTGTACTGGATGGGCCGGTTGGCCTGGAGGCGGAACACCGGGTTGTACCGGATGGACCGGTTGGCCTGGTGGTGGAACAGGACCAGGTGCTTGCTAGAAACCAGTTTGACCTAAAGCAGAACCATAGGATGGTCCCGGCTAATATGCAACGTTAGAAACAACAAGATACTGCGGTTGCATCGGTAAAGAAGGCTGGATTTGCCCCCCAGGACCATATACCGGTCCCGGTTGGTACCCCGGCTGAGGCTGGACAGGTTGACCAGAAGGGCTATAATACTGTCCTTGCAGACTGTACGATGGCCCTTGCTGGCCCGCAGGGTAGCCCTGAATGGGCTGCCCCTGTGGGTCATAGGGATAACCAGGTTGGCCCGTAGGTTGGCCTTGGAAAGGTTGCCCTTGCGGGTTATAAGCCTGGTGATGGGGTAAACCTTGAGCATAGAGAAAAGCCTCAGGAGCAGGTAGACGCAAAATCTCCCCGTGCTCATCATATTGACCTAGAAAAGCATACACGGGAGTACCATCCTGTGCATAGTGTGAAAAATAAGATCAGTAGGGATCTTGGGAGGACGGTCCAACCTCAGTGTTCGGCTGTTGCAAAAACAACCGATACTCCTCCGGAGAGATATTCTCTGGTATAGCAGTGGCTAGATAAACATCTTCAGGAGTTGGCCCAGCCCTAGTAGCAGATTTTGAGACAACAGGAGAAGAGGCAGCCACACAGACAGTGGGCCGGACGGGAACAGAAGTGACGGGCGTCTGAGGAGACACCCCGGGTGTAGTAGCAGCTGGCCTCGAAGTAAAAGATGATATTCCCATAGAGGCTACAGCAGAAATGATCTGACCCAGAGATCTGTATCCCTGTGGTAAAGAAGGACTGGCTGTTGACATGCTAGCCAGCTCAGAGTTGTCTCCCTGAAACAATCTTCGCGGGAAGTGCCGATAGTCTTCACCAAACGTTGGGATTTCCTCACCAAAATCACTCATGGTTGATCCTGTCGTTAAATCTCGCAAGAGACGGCGAGGACTAGGAGGAAATACAACAACAACAAAAGGCGAACCCGATGTAAGAGAAAGGAAATCAGCTCCTAATCTCAATTCAGACACAGGGTCCGAAAAGGGCCAATTGAACTCAACTGGTCCTCCAAAGGGTTGCTCAGCGAGAACCGGTCCCCCGTCAAGAAACTCGGAAACAACAGGCTGTTGTGGTTCGACAGAGGATTGGAAAGCCTCTAAAGAATCGTCCGTGTAAGGACTACCAGTAGATGAAACCGAAGGTTCCGCCACTGTGGCAAAAGACCAGAGAAAAAGAAGCAAACACACACACGGGCTGAAAACGAGTTAAGACACACGATCAAATGGTCAACAAGAAATATCTAAGCGAGCGTGTAATCGTGGGTGATTAATTTTTACCACATTGAAAAGTAAGAAACTTTACCGTTTCATGTTTTAAGAGTCGAGAAACGATAAAAGATGACTCTATCTCTTTCAGATTTGACACAAGCGTGAAAGGACAAGTGCTTGACGGTCTTTTCAATTTTAGGGAGTCAGAAAAGACCAAATGACTACTCAGGAAATACTAGGCACAAAGGGTGTACCAAATATCCGTGAACTGCAATATACACCTTGGTTTCAATAATGAAACAGAAATCGACCAAGGACTTTCCGTACATGCAGGTAGTCTCCCCGAATGTTGTGTTCGGTGTATCACGGGTATAGGGCGGCAGACTCGGCTTCCTGTGGATAAAGGATTGGAAACCTAGAGGGGTCTCCCTTTATATACGCGATGGTACGGGGAGCACAAGTCCGTACTAGCGCTGTCTAAAGCCAAAAGGCGAACGACAGCTGCTAGGTTTAAAGACGTCGGAACACGTCTCTAGCCTAGATCTCTGAAAATGTTTCGTTAGATTCCAATGCTGCCTTAGGTTAATTGAATAAATTTTATGGTTGATCTTCAATTAGGTTCCAATTTTTAGGCCCTATCGTATGTAATGTCTTAAAAGACTCTTAAATGCAAAGCTACATGCCACAGTCCAACATTTCGTTCGATGAAAACTAGCTACAGAAGAGTTGAGAGCTTTTACACAAACGAAATGATCGGAAGACAAACAATGAGATCTCTAATGCAACTAATGAAATTGAAAAATTTTCATTCAAATCACTAATCACTAGCAAAATCGAAAAGATTACAATTTGCACTAATTAACCAAAAGCAAAAGAGATTTTTTTTTTGTAATTTTCAACGTTTGATAGCTAAATGCACTAAACAAACTGAAAACAAACGGAACAACTTGAGAAACGATATTGAAAGAGCAAAACAAACAAATTTCACTCAATGACACAAGCAATCAGATCCCAAATCGACCAAAGTCTCTCAAAACCAAGAAAAAGATTCAAAGGCTCCAATGGACCGTGTGATCTAGGCCCAAAGCAAGACCAAACGAAATCTGAATGAAGGAATGAGAAATCACCCAAAAATCGTAACAAAACAGTGAACAACTACTAAGAGGATACGGAGGAGCAATCAGAAAGTCGACTGGACAAACAAAACACCAAAACTCCCAAGGAGGGCTCGATACACCAAGCCACTAGATGCCCTAGGGCTTAAAACGTGAAATCGATAGATAAAAGCAAACAACCAAAGGACAGAGGTGAATTCCCAGTCAAACAGGACTCCAACACACTCAGGTAGTCAGAAAATCAAGAAGAAAAGCACTAACCAAATCCAGAGAGCTCAAAACTAAGCAAACTCAAAAACCCTACAGGAGTGGCGCGACTGTAAGGCTGTAACTGGTGCCAGAAAGCAATTGGTGTGGGCTAAACAAAAGCAACATGCGCCAATTGGCACGACTGTCAGGCTAAAAAGCGCGCCAGTCGAGTTTCTCAGCCAAAATTAAAAAAGAACTACTCCAGAAGCAGATCAATGTAAAATAAGCAAACCAAGAAGCAAAAAACAGCAAAAGAACCCAACCTAGAAGGCTAACCAAGCAAAGGAAAATCATAAAACAATCAAACGAGACAATCCAAACGAGACAGTGAAATCTAGACGATCCCCAGTATGGTCGCCAAATTGTTGAGGAGGTAAATCCCCTCTGCGGACAGAGGCGATCCCTACTAGCCCAGCAGGGGTCTAGCAACAATCACGAAATGTTAGGACGCAAGTTCCTAATTATGAATGAAAAGACCAAAGATGGAGGCCTACCTGGAATCCAATGCTATGATCTGAAGAAGAGAGCGTTCCCGTTCCTCAGCCTCGGCAGATCACGATCCTCCACGATCTTCGTGGATGGACACCTGCACATGCAAGAAACAAATAGATACAAGCATGAAATCCAGCATACGCAACTAAATATCAGTCAGAAAGGATATTACTCATATTAACATAATCGAAAACAGAGTGGAAGCATAATTGTAATCATTCATTAAATAACAATTGAAATATATTACAACCAATATTCTGACGTCGTGGTCTCCTTCGGATGGGTCTCCAGTCGTTCACGTCTCGCAAAGCTCGCCAGGGAAAGGGCAAACCTCTCCAGAGTCTCTCGACGATAGTCTCCTTACTTGAGTCGGCCTTAAGGGGAGAAAGAGGGCTCTTACAGCACAAAGGCTCTTGGGAATTTGGAGATTCAAAGCTTGGGCACTTCAAGACTAGCTTGCCATGAAATTGAGCAGGCTTTTATAGATGGGAAAGGAGGGAGTTGGGATCCCTATTATCGTGGGATTGGCCCTATCAACAAGGAAGGTTCCATGGGAGGTGGAAAACCACTTCCCTTCCATAGAACTCCTGCAGCCAAACCTCCCAACTCAAGATAGACAATGGTTTCTGAGTTTGTTGAAACACAACTTCCGCCATATTTATTTAAAAAACACTCCTTAAATTGGCTGGCGCGACTACTGCTCTGGGACAGAAGGCCAGTTGGCGCGGCCTCTTTGTAGGATTTTCCCCATTGGCGCGAGTTATGAACTGTCTGCCCGCGCCAATGCAAAAGGAGATGTTTTCATGATTTTTTGCAAGGATATGTCTTTAGAGCAATTGAAGCTCATGCTTAGAGGAATGCTTTGATGATGTTTTCAAGGCATGACAATGTTCACAGGTCACAAAATGGGTCCTCCATTGTGCAGGACGGGGAATGGTAGGGACGGTGACAAATTACTATGTAACAATGGCAGCGACCTTCTTCATATGAATAGGACAAAGGCGTTGACACATCGGTTTGACATCAGGGTACATATTAATAGTGTGTTCCACGATACTACTGGCATTTCCTCATAAGACCAGGCAAAGATATCTCGGAATTCATGAAATAGAGAGAAATATATTTCGAGTTCTGATGGAGAACAAGATATGCCGACATGAATATTTTCTACGACGCTAGGTTTGGTTGAAATATCGATAGAAATGGTTTCTTCAATATTTGACAAATTTTGCTCGGAATCAATTGCATTAATAGGAAAAGAATTCGAAAAGAAATTTTTGATCAATGGGTGATATAGTTCACTAGGATTATCTTCTTCATAATCAGGAAGATGGGAACGATGATGATAATATTCCCATAGTTCTCCTTCTGACATCATGGTTTCCAAAATATTCTCATCTGTCAAGAAAATTGAGGAAAAAGGATCAGATGGAGTACCAAAATCTAATGAACGATCAACCCAAACAACCTGCGACGATGATTTTGGATTCGCCGCCCAAGCCTGATAGATTGATTTCTATTCCATCTCAATAGGGTTGGGCGTCAAAAACTCATCCAACGTAACAATGTCAGAATCACCCGAACTCTTCCTTAAGCCAGATGGAGTGGAAGAGATCATGTAACAGGTCTCTATACTTGCAATTTCTGCCGACGTCGCAGGCGGCGGTAATGCAAAGGTTCCCATGAGAGTGGAATCCTTTAAGGGTCGTAAACCAATGTTCTAAAGTGCGAGTTGGGGTGCGTGAACTAATGGAACGCTTCCAGTTACTTGGGAAGTGGAGGCAAAGAAGGATAGTTGATTGATGACAGTGATAACACCTTTATGTGGAAAGGAGATCATTCTAAAATAAGTAGAAACAATTGCAGTCATAGTATATACCCATGGACTTCCAAGTAAAATATTGTATTCAAGGGGTCCATCAACGACCTCAAATTCAACATTCAATGTTTCCCCCCCTAGTTCAACATGCAGGTTATTGATAATACCACAAGGCTTATATGTACATCCGTCGAAAGCCTTCAATGTCATTGATGATGGAGACAAGTGTGGTGAGCCAAGTGACTTCCAACAGTTTAGAGACATAATGCATGTAGATGGTCCCTCATCAATAATAGTAGGATGAACAAGGTGATTGAGAACATTTACTTGTATGGAGAATGCCAATTCTGCTGGTAATTGCAGCACATAGCCCGTATGATTAAAGACTACGAGATTAGAATCAGTCGAATCAATTCCACCAATTGCCGACAAAAAAGCCTGTTTCTGGGAGGGACAATTTTTTAACACCTCAAGTGCTGACATAGCTGAACAGGATTGAGCCAAATCTTCAACTATATTATAATTTTGAGTAGCTCTTGCTCGAGGGTTATATGTCAATTTATGAATGACTCCCTTCGGTGGCTTGATTGTCAATTCAGGAATAGCAGTAGGCGGTACCGATTCCATAGACAGATTCGTGGTCGAGGTCGTAGGTTTATCAGTAGCCTGACTACCATAATCTTTATTACGTGTTGTCACCAAAAAATATGTTGAAGGTTTTGTGATAGATAGAATAAGAACTTGGGAACTATAAGTTGGATCCGTAGCAACCAAATTTGTGTCCGGATTCAGAAACGAATCTGTCAACACAGCTGACGCATGTGAAGTCTTAAACATTTTTGAGACTTCATCGCGATGAGGAAAATCCCAAACAAAGTGTTCCTCATTACGGATTATGCATGGATAACGAGGTTTCCTATTTCCAGACGATTGATCAGATGATCTTTCCTGCGGGTTAGAAGGTTTCTTTTTCTTTGATTTCCCTTTTTTCTTACTTTCGGGTTGTTTGTCACTTTTTCTTTTGTCAAATGACACGTCATTGATTTCGGTAGAAGGCACAGGATCAGATGTAGTAGTATGATGTGTGCTTGCAGTACTGATCATACTGTCTCTGGCATGAGAGTCCTTGGATGGAGGAGGAACAGTAAAATTAGATCGCGGTGCGTTAGGAATTTTTTTGAAGAGTGTGCCAGACTGAGTATAAATCAAGTCTAAATATTGGGCGCGAGAAATGACCTGATCTTCAGTGACGACGCAACTCTTAGCCACATCCTCATTTATATATGGTAACAAGGACTTAATGAACCACTTAGCTTGGAGCTGATCAGGAACAAATGTTTTAACCATTCTACGACGACGATGCCACTCATGAATATGATAAAAAATGTGAGTTGCATTAGTCTGTTTGAAATTAGTCATGAGGCCCATTCCAGTTTCATATTGTATGGGTAACTGGAAGTGAGTCAAAAATACAGTAGCTAGGGAGGTGAAATTATCAAAAGAAGCTCTAGGTAATTCAATGTACCATTTTGCGGTGGGACCAGTGAGCATACGCTGGAAAAGACGTAGTCGAACAGAGTCATCATTCAGGTAGCTTGATGAACACCACAAATGATAAGTAATAACATGAGTCGACGAGTATTCCCTAGGGTTTCCATTGAACTTAGGAATATCCAAGGGTAGTTTATGGGGCATCACTGACCACCAAGGAGCATAATTGATTGGATCATTAGTTAGCCGATTTAATTCTGGTAACTCTAAAGTTGCAACAAAGGGAAACTATCGATTGAGGTCAGGTTGAGCATAGCCAGGGTATGATGGGATTTCTTGGGCAACGAGCCTTTGAGCACCAGCATAAGGAATCTGTTGCTGGTAACCTGGATAGGGGTTTTTTTGGCAGGCAAACGCTTGAGGATTCTGTTGACCAAAATATGGGTACAATACTTGTTGAAATGAAGGTTCTGGAATTTGTGCCTGTGGCTACCAAGGGATCTGTCCACCAATGTTATAACCCAAATTAGAAGAACTTGGATTTGGTTGAAGATAGGTATAACCTAGTTGTGGCTGTGGCATCCCATAATATGGTAGTCCAGCTTGTGAATAAATGATTCTAGGTACAGGTTTTTTTAAATTAGCCGAAGGAGTTGGAGTCTGAGGGCCCAAAACTTGAGGGTATTGGGTTGAAGGACCCGCTTAAAATGGTTGTTGTACAATAGTTTGAGTTTATAACAGGGGTAAATATGTATTAACAAGTGGAGTTGATGTGGGTGCAACAGGTTGAACCGGTTGATACGAGTATAAAACCGTTTGAGGTTGGATAGGCAGAGTGGACTGCCATTGACAAACATTCATTTCGAAATTAGGATGACCAAATAACGATGGAGTATTGTCAAAGTGGGTGACCATAGGTTTCCCCCCAGCATGAGGAGTGTAATAAGATGGAAAATATTGTTCTCCAAATGCGGGGATTCCAACTGCGATTGAACTAGATGGAATAGACCCAGATGGACCAGGTTGATATTGCCCTAATGATGGATATAAAGGATCAAGTTGTTCATTACTCACTATAGATTTACCAGTTATAATACCGAATGATGGCATTGGTAAAGTACATGGTTTTGAAGATGCAACATAGAAAATTCCAGATAAAGATTTATAACCTGATGGGACCATAGGGCCACCATGAAAATATGACTCTGGTGATGTTGTGAACATCAATAGGGTAGCGAGAGCAGGTGCTGTCGCAATTGGAACAGATGGTCCAACCGAAGTTCTTGGTTCAGGCATGGTTTCTTGACCAAATTTATACCTTATTGAATCGACGGGAATTCTAATAGACACAGGATCAACTAAAGTAGAGGAGGGTGATTGAGGAAAAGACTCGTACAGGTAAATATCCTTCCCAAAATGAGTTGGATGTAAAGGTGTCTCGTCTTGTGGAATTTCTTCAATTGAAATTAAACCAGGTGGAAGGATTTCACCGTCAGGCCCAAAGTATATTTCATAAGGTTGACTGCGCAATATGGGAGACTCAATGGCTACAATAGATTGTGGGGAAATCGATACAGGAAAAAATTCTGATCATTCAACTTCGGGATGCAGATGTCCTCGCAAATAAGAGACAGGATCTGGATTGACTTCCAGTTGAACAACGTCGGTTTCAGGAGGTATGGTCTCACTGATTGGATTGATCGTGACCACGGGTAGTTGTGAGGACTCCATCTCGACAACAGTGGACAAACCAGGATTTGTAGAAACAACTTGTGCTGACTCTGGTATATGGGAAGATGATGCTTCACCAGAGGTATTGATGGTACTAGTTTCGGTAGAGAGATGTCGCCTTCGCCGACCAGAAGTGACTTCTGGTGGTAAAGGTGTTTTCAATGCAAGTCTACGTGAATCATGGTGAAAGGTATTTTGTTCTTCCACAATGACTGATTTATTTTATGACCAAAAAAAAATAAACAAAATAAAAGGGTAATTCTAGGCAAAAGGTTTACCAAGAAACTGTGAACTGCAAAATACCTCTTGGCATACCAAGAATTATGGGCAGGCAATCTACTTGAATGTTGTGTTCAGTGTATCAAAATTTACAAGGAGATCGACTCAGTTCACTATGGATGGATATCAACCTAAAGTTTTCCTCCAAAATATACCCAAAGGTATGTGGAGGCCCAAGTCTGTATTAGCGTTGTCTGATGCGAAACCACACAGTGAGAGCACCCCTTTATACTTTTCGTACTATAACACTTCCTGATATACCTGAACGTACGTGGACAAGCTACGATATACTTACGTACGTGGAGTCATGTATTACACTCGGAATGTATCGCAGACCATTAACGATAGCTGCTATGTTTAATGACGCCGGAACACGTCTCTAGCCTAGACCTTCTAAATGTTATCGTTGTGTTTCCAATGCTTTGTTACGTGTATTGATGTAAATTTTAAGTTGATCTTGTTTATCAATTTTCCTTTCAAGGTAACTGTGATGATGTGATGGAAATTCCTAAAATGCAAACTAAAATGAGCTCAAACCAATATTCATCTTTCCAAACTCATTCCTATGCAAAACACACAATTCACTACATGCAAATGTAGGTTTTTCTTTTCAGTCCCCTTAATGTGAATGCAAAAAGGAAACTAATATGCATCAAATCAACAAAAAAGAAATGCTTTGTTCTTTGAGAAACGATGAATTTAACAACAATTTCTCTTTTAGGATTACAGATAAAACACATTCCCTAAATGTGGTGCTATGCATTTAGAACAACAGGTCAAATTATTTGCAGACACTTTTCCTAAGAATAAATAGACACACAGAAAGATGGAGAAACCTACTTGGGGTCCAAGCACTTCCTATTCTCCTATTTTCGCTCTTGTTGTAGCTTCCAATCCAACATTGATCACTAAACTAGTTCCTACAAGTAATAACACAAAACAACAAAGAGATTACAATATATAGATGGCTATTTATCTTAATCATTTAAATCAATGAAACACGAAACATATACATCAGCAAAGAATAAATAATATGAAATATAGAAGCTTATACAGATACATATGTGGGAAAATGAGCAGCAATCTTTATTAATGGATAGAAGGGGGAGGTTACAACCAGCGATTGATTTGATGTCTCCAACTCCAGCATCATCCCAGTCTCATCACAATGAACATCTCTCTAGCATCATATCACTCAAATCAAATACTCAATTGAGAATCCAACAACATTTCTTTACCAAAATTATTCCTCTTCAAGCACTAGGATCTGTGCTCAATTTATAGAACAGCTGAAGGTAGTTTCTCAATCAATGACTTTCTAATAATAGGAAATACATGTTCCCAAGCTCAGAGGTGTTGAATGGACACATGGATTCAAATTTTGACACATATGGACTCTTCTAGAAGGTACTGTCCATGTGGAGATTCTGGAATAATGAGAATTTCACTCCCAATTGACCAACGCACTCTTGAATGTCGGGAAGTGCTTTGCAAAGCACCCTTGAATGGAGGTAACTACATATGCAACGTAGTTAGTCCCTTGAGAGGCAGCATTGGTGAGTTCACAAGTGATATAACATAAACTTCAAATCTTGGAAACCTTGCAATGGAAGTCATGGATGATTTGTTCTTGTTCTTTGTCTTAAGGCATGTAGCAACTGAAATGATAGGGGATGATAGACCCTATTCATTGGTTCTGGGGATGATGTCCATTTTAACCAGGTCATTGGGAATGGTGCCCAAATTGACCTATAACACAATTTCTCATGAACTATTCAGCCAAATCATTGTACTTCACTGTTCCAAAATTATCATAATGCTACAAACATTTGTCACTACTATCAAATGATGGAACAAACCTAGGTACCTCAGGTCATCCCTATGACCTGCCTGCAAATCTCTCAAACTTGTCCCAAGGAGGGCTACCAGCATATGTGTTTTCACTCCTATTGTTGATGAAAAATTATATTTTGTTGTCCATATCCCATGTTAATAAGATGAACAACAAAGTTATTATCACTGTCAAGGGTCATGTTAATGTGTGAAGTTAATTGTCAAATTACAATCAAGTCTTAGATGTTTATATTTCAAACCACTGCAATACTTCTACACATCATTATTATGTCAAATTTCCAAGTTACTAGCAATTATAAGTGTCAAGTCGAATTAAGTCATTGTCAATACTATACTAAGTGTCACTTTCAAGCCTATATATCAAGTTCTATTGTCAATGTTACTTAACACTGTAAACAAGGATCTTAGATATTAATACTCTTGTCTATTGAAATTCAACAAGAAAATGTGGGCATCTATTTTTTTTCCCTTAAATAAATTGGAAAATAGATTGTAATTTCATCTCATAACAACTTGTATCAGTCAACTAAGTCATAGATATTGATTTGGCTCAAGAATTTCATGTTGAGGGTCAAAGGTGAGGCATGTAGAGTGATTATATTATTTTGGGGGTCCAGATGCAGTTAATGAACTACTGTGGTCTGACTGTAATCAGTTAACTCAAATTAATTGAGTTAAAATCAGTTTAACTAATTCTAACTGAGTTATGAGCTACTGAGAGGTCCAGTGAATTAAATTAGATTAATTCACAAGTAGTGATCAATTAGATAATTGATGATTTGCTATTGATAGCTACATGCCATGTCAGTTATGATGAAGACCCAATTGAGACAGAGGTTAAAGGGAAGATAACTATCGGTTGTACTATTAGAAAATTACCTGGGTGCAGTTATAAAGTCATAGGAAGCCCATGATGGATTGTGAAATCAGGGAAGGTTGGAATTCCTATTTAATAGGGATTTATTTCTCTAGGAATTGCATGAGAAAGGCAGGCTAGAGGAAGGCAAGGAATTGGCTAAGTGTTTGTCTAATTTTTCCTAGATCGGTGTGAGACGATTGGTAGAGTGCAAGAGATTCTTGTGAGCAAAAATGCATTGTATTGTTTCATGATTCCTAGACTTATAATACAATAGAGATAGAGGGTTTTTGACTAGTTGCTTTCCCCAAGAATATCTTGTGTTGTGTGATTTATTTACTTCTTTCACTTACTTTCATGTGATTGAGCGATCATGTTTTATATTTCGCAAGTATTGTAGAAGGATTCAGTATCTTTTTTTAGTACATTACATGATCAGATTGATTCCATTGGTATAATTTCTACATGGTATCAAAGCGCCAAGAATCACAATAGAAAAGAAGAAATTGAGTTTGTTTTGAATAGGATTCAAATTTGCAGATTCATTCTTTGGACCTATCAGCTGAGCATCATGTCTTTTGCTGGCTTGAGAGTCGAATATGCACTCGAGGGAAATTCAAACTATACTGCATGGAAGGACATGATGGAGGCAATATTGGAGGATAACGGGTTGAAGGAGTTCATTGAAACTGATATTGCTTAACCCAAATAGGCAGATGTTGTGCAACATGAAGCATGGGGGAAGAATGTGCCAAAGGCGAGGAGGATATTATTAGAGGGAGTTTTAGATAATATTGTCTCGAGTATCCATGGAAAGGTAACTCCATATACTATTTGGAAGGCCTTGAAAGATCTGTTTCAAAGCAGCAGTGACCACAGGAAATTGGCACTTAAGGACAAGATTAGGAAAATAAAAATGGAGAAGGGAGACACAATCTAGAAATACTTGACCAAGTTCACTCAATGTCGAGATGAGCTTGGAAGTGTTGGGATTACTGTGGCTGATGATGACTTGGAGAGCTTAGCACTTCTAGGCCTTCCCAAGAGCTGGCATAGTTACCGAGACTCTGTGAATGGGAGGGAGTAGTTACCAAAGTGGGAGCGACTATGTTCGGATTTGGTACAAGAAGAGTTTCAGTAGAATACCTGGGATGGATCCTCATCCAACACTAATGATGAAAAAAATTGTGCCTTAGCTAGCAAGGAAAAGAAGGGGAAAGGGAAGAAGTTCCATTCCAAATCTAAAACTGGTAAAGAAGGAAAGAAACGAGACGTGCCAAAGGTGAAATGTTTCAACTGTCATGATCATGGACACTATGCCACAAATTTTCCACAAAGGAAGAAGAACTATTGGACATTGGGTTCAACGCTCCCCGTGTGTTTCGCGACATGGACTAACCGCCTCTCGTGGATCCTAACTCTGGTGATTGTAGCGGAGACTAAAACCTGCGGGTTTTGGTCTAATGGCAATCGTGATTCCAAAAAGCGGTATCAGAGTGACAAGTCTCGAGTTTGAAACTCACCTGACTCGTGTTGGGGGGGAGATTGTTGGACAATGGGTTCAACACTCCCCGTGTGTTTCACAACATGGACTAACCGCCTCTCGTGGATCCTAACTCTGGCGATTGTAGCGCAGACTAAAACCTATGGGTTTTGGTCTAACGACAATCGTGATTCCAACAAGAACAAAAAGAAGGCTCAGGGAGCTGCAACGGGTGAAGCCTTGGCCTCACAGTTTGAGTTAGACTTCTCTCTCATCACATGCATGGTATAAACTCTGATGGGATCTATGTGGTACTTGTATAGTGGAGCATCTTTCTACATGATTGGAAACAAAGAACTCTTTAGTAGCTTGGATGAGAAGGATCTTTAGATGCACATCGAGACGGGTATAGCGCTACCGAGATTGGTATAGTTGCTTTCTAGAGAGATTCAGATAAACCTTTCATATTAAAATATGTCATGCATGTACCAGGTTTGAAAAAGAATTTATTTTCAGTTTCTATGTTGGAGGACCTTGGATATGATTTGGTTTTCAGTGAAGGAAAGGCGTTCCTTCATCATAAAGCCACAGGACAGGTAAAGAAGATTAGGGTTCATGTGAAGAACCTCTAAAAACATGATGTAGATGGATGCGCAACATTGAGCAATAAATCATATGAGGTGGTGAGCCGAGATACCGTCGAGTTATGGCACAGGAGGTTGGGTCATCTACACCACATTTCTTTGAGGATCATGCAGCAGATTTCTATAGGGCTTCCAAAGGGTACACTTGCATAGGGAAACACATGTAAGGGTTTTACTATGGGGAAGTATACAAAGGACACATTTCATGAAAAGCAGAACCGATCATCGAAAATCATTGAGAGATTTCACTCAGACACGTTTGGACCATTCTCAACAGCTTCCACAACAAAGCATAGGTATTATGTAATTTTTGTTGATGATTTTTCTAAGTGTTGGATTTTCTTCATGCAGAAGAAATATCATACGTTCTCCAATTTTTGTGAGTTCAAATCACTGGTAGAGAAATATACATGGAAGAAGGTGAAGGCTCTAAGGAGAGACAATGGTGGTGAGTATATCTCTAATGAATTCAAGAACTTCTGCACCAAAGAAGGAATTCATAGAGAATTGATTGCACCTCATAACCCACAACAAAATGGGGTTGTAAAAAGAAAGAACAGAACAATTTTTTGAGAAACACGAGCTATGTTACATGATCAGGGCCTACCATTAAATCTGTGTGCATGGGCATGAAACACATCGATATTTGTGCATAATCGTAGTCCTCATGGGATACTTTGCATGAGTACGCCATAGGAGGATTTTTCAGGTAAGAAACTGGATGTTTCATATTTTAATTTTTCTGGTTCATCCATCTATTTCCATGTGACCAAATATTCCAGGAAGAAGCTAGATCCAACAGCAGAGGTTGGGATATTTGTGGGGTACATTGATACTCCACACAACTATCAGGTGTATTTTCCAAACACAGGATGACATTTTACAGGAGAGATGTGAAATTTGATGAGCATAAAGCCATGTGATTGTCCCTTGAGAGGGTGCTTGACTTGCATGCAGATGAGGAACTATTAGTTCCAAAGGATGAACCTCAGGATGTGGAGCAACCACAAGCAGAGGAAAAGAGAGTGGTAGAAACCACTCATGCAAAGTCATCCACCAGAAATGGTAGGAAGCACACCAGAGAGGCTGACAGATTAATGCTAGATGCGACAGAGAATGCAGGTGCACCTACATCAAATCATAGGAAAAGAAGGTCCCCAAATAGGTATACTAGATAGATAGCTCTTAGGAGAAAAAGTATTGTGACAGAACCATCCTCTTTTGAGGAAGAAGTGTAGCAATTGGTATGGGTTGATGCCATGGTTGAGGAGTATGACTCCATTATTAGAAACAATGCATGAAAAGTGGTCCCAAGACCAGTGGGGAAGTCAGTGGTTGGATCCAGGTGGATCTATAAGGTGAAGCAAGAAATAGATGGGAGTGTGGAGAAATGCAATTCTAGATTTGTGGCCATAGAATTCTCATAGGTAGAGGGGTTTGACTATGAGGAGACTTTTGCACCAGTTGCAAGGTACTCATCAATTATATTCATCCTTGCACTCTCAGTGCAGATGGGATGGGAGATACATCATATGGATGTAAAGGCAACCTTTCTCAATGGAGTTATGGAGGAAGAAGTGTACATTGAACAGCCAAAAGGTTTTGAGACCTTTGACAGGGAGTCACATGTGTGCAGACTCAGGAGAGCACTCCATGGGCTGAAGCAAGCACCTCGTCCTTGGTACACCAGGATCGACAATTATTTCACTGGTTTGTGATTCACAAAGAGTGAAGTGGATGTGAACCTATATCATATTATGGTTGATGGTAAGCTTTTGATTATTGTAATTTGTGTAGATGATCTGATACTGACAGGTGATGAGAAACTCATAACTTCTTACAAAGAGGACCTTGCAAGAGAGTTTGAGATGAAGGACATGGGGCTCTTGCACTATTTACTTGGTTTGGAAATATGGCAAAGAAATGGGATTTATTTGTATCACAAGACAAGTATGCCAAGGAGATTTTGAGGAAGTTCCACAAGGAGGGCAACAAACACATGGAGACTCCTCTTGTAGGAAACTGGAGGAAGGAGGATGCTACTTTAGGTGAGGTAGTGGATGCTACTATTTACAGGCAACTTGTGGGTTCACTTATGTATTTGGTGAACACACAACCAGACATATGCTACACATTTAACCAGCTTAGTCAAGCTATGGTTAAGCCTACCAAGCTCTTTTGGAAGGTGGGGAAGCATTTTTTGAGATATCTCGGGGGAACTACAGAGTATGGATTATGGTACAGACAGATAGAGGGAGTGAAGCTTCAAGGCTTCACCGATACAAATTGAGCAGGAATTCCATCAGACAGGACTATCACATCAGGGAGCATCTTCAACATAGGATTAGCAGCAGATTCTTGGTACATCAGGAAACAGAGATCAGTTACACTTAGTTAAGCAGAGGCAGATTACATGGCAGCTAGTCAGGATACATGCGAGGCCATTTGGATGAGGAAGATAATTGTTGGTTTGTTTGGTCATCATATGGATCCAACAATGATACATTGTGATAACCAGAGTTGCATAAAACTCTCGGTTAATCTGGTATTCCATGACAGATCCAATAATATTGATATTTTGTACCACCGTCTTAGATATTGTGTTCAGAGGCACATTATGTTGTTGCAGTACATTCCCATGGAGGATCAGGATGTAGACATCTTGACGAAGGCATTGGAAAAGAGAAAATTTGAATACCCCAGAGGTAGGATCGAGGTAGCTGATAATCCCATTCTTGTTGAGAGGGAGTATTTAAATTCAAAAAGAAAATGTGGGCATCTAATTTATTTTTCTCTTAAACAAATTGGACAATAAATTGTAATTTCATATCATAGCAACGTGTATCAGTTAACTAAGTCATGGAGACTGAGTTAGCTCAAGAATTTCAAGTTGAGGTCAAAGGTGAGGCATGTAGAGTGATTCTATTATTTTGGGGGTCTAGTTGCAATTAGTGCACTATTTGTGTGAGTGTAATCAGTGAACTAAAATTAATTGAGTTAAAATCATTTTAACTAGTTCTAACTGAGTGATGATCTAGTGAGAGGTCTAGTGAATTAAATTAGATTAATTCACAACTAGTGATCAATCAAATAACTAACAATTTTCTATTAATAGTTTCATGCATGATTGTTCTGATGAAGACCCAATTGAGACAAAGGTTAAAGGGAAGATAACTATCAATTGTATTATTAGAAAATTTCTCGGGTGCAGTTATAAAATCATAAGAAGCCCATGATGGATGGCGCAATCAAGGAATATTGGAATTCCTATTTAATATGGATTTATTTCTCTAGGAATTGCGTGAGCAAGGCAGGTTGGAGGAAGGCAAGGAATTGGCTAAGTGTTTGTCCAATTTTGCCTAGATCAGTGTGAGATGATTGGTAGAGTGCAGGAGATTCTTGTGAGCACAAATGCATTGTATTGTTTCATGATTCCTTGAATTATTATACAATAGAAATAGAGGGGTTTTGAGTAGTTTCTTTCCCTAGGAATATATTTTGTTGTGTGATTGATTTACTTCTTTCTCTTACTTGCACGTGATTGAGCGATCATGTTTTATATTCCGCAAATATTGTAGAAGGATTAAGTATCTTGACATTACATGATCGGATTGAGTCCATTGGTATAATTTCTACACTGTCACTGTCAACTCATAGTAAAAATTCCTTTCTCAATCAACTATTAAGTTAGGTTATGTCAAGTCATGTCAGGGGTTTATTTGTTACACTTAGGATTACATCTATCATAAGGTTTAGTCAAGTTAAATCATGTTACTATTTTCAAGGCCACAAGAGGTTTTTAAGTAAGGTCACTTTCAATTCAGTGATTGTCAGAGCAGCGAGCAAATTAATTCAATGTGTGACATTGTTTCATTAGGAAATTCAGTTAAGTCAATAAATGATGTTACAAGATATTTAGATATACATCAAATCAATTTGTTACTATTAAGGTCATTAACATGTGTGACGCTTCTCACTGTGCAAGACCAAGGTGGTCATATCATGAAGATTGCATCCTAGTCAAAACTTGTCTATATATCTAGTCACTATTTTTCAAGGATATTTTCGTATGTCAAAAGGTCATTTCCATAGTTTCACAAAATCACAAGTCTTCCCTAGAGTATGTATAGTTCAAAACAAAACAAAAAATACACTTATTTGTTTATAAGTCATAGTAGGACAATCTTGTCATCAAGGGTCATCAACTTGTTTACAAGTCACAATACATATGCCCCAGCTAAACATAAAATAAAGGAGACAAAGTTTATGATTGAGTATGTTCCCTAATAAACATGTGGCCTAGTCCCAGCCACCACAGGTTGGAGTTAACAATTCTGGAATGAAAAATCTGAGGTCATTGTAACCAACTAACAATTCAAGGTCACTGTAACCAAGTTATTCTATGAACCAGATTTAATGGAGTGGTTTAAAATTGTGCCAAGCCCTAGAGGGACGAGGTATTAGGGAATGAATCCCTAACATATGCAACAAAAATTAGTTCTAAGAGTTGCCTAGAAGCACAAAATATGTGCCCAAAAAATAACTTTGCTACTTCAAAAAATTATCATTAAGTGTATTATAAAAATTTCGGTGACATGGGAGAGGAAACCTAGCCAAAGAAGAATTAGAATATTGCCTTAGAAAAATACCTAATATCCTTTCTTAATTCTCTTCTTGTACCTCAGAAGGATCCAAAGTTTATCTACCTTAACACTCCTCCAAAAGGTCAAAATGTTATGTCTCAGAGATACGAAATTTTAGAGGTAAGTTTACAAGAAATAATTCGTGGAGTTAAATTAATATGATATGCATCTATATATAGGCTTAGGGAGGTCGAAATTAGGTTACTCTTAATTTTAATTGAAATAAAATAATATTTGTATAGTTTAATAAGTTATACTTAAAATTAAATAATTATAATCGATTATAGTTTAGTAATGCTTGCATGATAATTATTTTATCATTATTTTAATTTTAATTTTGATTTTAAATTAATTGATATTTGTCTTCATTTAATTTCTTTTTAATATTAATTTTAAATTTAATTTAATTTTAATTAATACCCTTTGACCTTTTTACCATGACTTATTATCAAGGTGGTGAGGTTGTAGCCCGGAAATTGGTTCCTTTGACTTCAAACACATTTATTTCTCACACCATGAAGACTTGCATGGAATTACACATACCAAAAGAAATATATTTTCAAGGATAATCCAATGATGTGGATCTCCAAGTCAAAATAAATGTTTTTAACCCTTAAAAAACCCTCGAAAAAGCCAGGGTACGTCCTTAGTCCAAGGAACCCAAACGATAGGACGTGATTTTTCAACCATCCAACAATGTAGCTACCAACTTGATGTAATAAGATAATTACTAAGAATTGTTCATTAAACATTTGATATCAATTATTGGTATTTTTAGAAAAATTCAACCCATTCAACTCCATGGGTTGACATCAATGACAACACCATCCAAAAAAAATCTCAATCAAGGATCATCCCCAATCTGGGGCCTCAACCGAATGGAAAATAGTTAATCTAAATCACACACATACATAACCAATCATTGTGTGAAGGCACCAAACCTTAACAACTTCAACCTCCAACTTACAGGTTAACATCCCCCATTATCCTACACCAAAGTGGTGCACCACTTCTCCTCACCTAGTGTTACCTCAGCTATACCACCACCTCAAGGGAAAATTACCACTAGCCAGTGATGGTCTCAGAATTTTGGCTCTAGGAGCTATTAATACTCTCTAGGGCTCTAAGTACCATTTAAGACCTAACCAAAAATAACTCCCAATCAGTTAAAGTACCTAAGCACAGGGCTCACCGACTAGTCACTAAACCGAGTTCACACTAGAACTCCATGTCTCACCGACTAGTCTTCCATAGTGAATCCATTGATTCCAATCCCTAGCCATAAACCATAGCCACTTAGGCTCACCAGAGTCAAATGAACTCCATCATATCTAATATCTGTTGAATTCCTTTTTAGGAAACAAACACTTACTTTATATATGCATGGATTTATTTTTACATGTGGCACCCTCTAAATCCACATAGGCCTTTGTTCATTTTACATCAAAGTCAACACACTAGAAATTTTCCCCCCTTTCCTAGAGTTGAGTGCCCCCCCCCATACTCTTTTATGTGTAGTTGGTATACAACCACCCTATTTTATTATTATGTGTACAACATTTACATTATCTTTGTAATTCCAAGATCTTTGGCCTCATGGCCTCTAAAGGAATATATCCATGGGCATGCTGGACCCAAAACATAAGTACACATATGTACAAGGGAACTCATGCCCCCAAAATAGCCTCGAATTATGAACCTATTAGTCCCATGTATCCATCTCATCAACCTAAATATCATTCATATATATATTTATATTTATATTATCGTGGTTGGGTAGGGGTATTACACCAATGTATACTTGAGCCATTGGATAAAGTCATTGCCCACTATTGGATCCATCAGATTTTAAATTCCCTCTTATATTTTGTGCATGTTGAGGTCTAATAATAGATCTAGACCATCCATTTCAATCACACATCGTCATCCAAAAAGAGCCCTTCACCCAACCACCTATCATGCTACATCTCATTTTTGTTGACATGTACCCCAACTAAGTTCCACCCCATTTTTCACTTCCAATTGCATGTTTCCACCTATTTTTGTTGTTGTGTGAGTTTGTATGGAAGAGGGGCCCTATGGACCTATGTTTTTCGATGAAATTCTTCATAAACTGAGAATGGGATGAATTTATCATTATTTGTTGTGATACGACATTTCTCTAGCCATAGAATTTGTTTTTTGTTTGAATCACTCGACTATTACATGAATTAACCTGGATTAGTACGGAAAATTTAAATCAATGGAAGAATCTCCATCTTGTAGGGCTATCAACTACACTGCTCATCAATAATAGAGTTTTTCAGATGCTGGGAAAATTCTTGTCCCATGGGTTCTGTCAATTATAAAACCACGGGTCATAAAATTTATCCAATGGAGCCCTCTACAATGCACTATCAAATTATTGATCAAATAAAAAAAAATCCCATCCCACATCTTCTATCATCCTATGGAACCTGGAGGCTTTGGAAACCTTCCAATATTAAAATTTCCCTAACTCCTTATCCCTTTGGAGTTTTTCAAAGTGCCTTATACAATTGGAAATGTCTTCTTGAGTACTATCAAACTTTTTACCTTTTAGGAACATCAATCTTATCCATTGTACTTGAAATTCCTCCAAATTTAGGCTCCATCTTTGACCTTAGCTAGAAATAAATACTCATCAATATTATTACCAAGACTCAAACTCCAACTGAGTAGGAAATACACTCAACCGTCAACTGTAGGCTATAAAAAAAATATCAATACTAACAATCATCTCATCTTATGATCGTCATCATCAATTTTGACATCAATTCACTGAGGTTGCCATCAATTCCAACAAAGACGATGTGGCCAATGATGTTGTAGCATCTAGAAGATGATGTGAAAGGTCTTAGTATTTGTTCTAAGGATCTATTTGGTGGAAATTTCCCGTGTATCCTGGTCTAGCCAAAATAGCCCTAGAGAAAAGTTTTCTCCAAAGTAATCAAAGTCATTTAGGAATGAAAATAGATTTAGACATTCGACCATGTGGTGGTGCAAACCTCAATGGAAAGGAAAGTGGGGACTAGATTCTTAACTTTTGGAGTTAGAAAAATGTAAAAGTGTTTTCTATCAATCTAGACAATCAATTATGTAGGCATTGATGTAAAGGTAAGTGGGGACCAAATCCCTGATCCTCGATATAGGAATTATTTCAGAGGTTTTGTCCGCATATCCACCCATTTGGAGGTACAAATTCATTGCGAAAGGTAAATGGGGACTATATCCCGGATCCTTAAATTTATCCAAATGCAAGGAAATTTTGGTCTAGTTTGGAATTTGGGTATCCATTGTATTGACGATTGGTCATTCCTCCAAATTCCGAGATGCCAAATTCCATAGGAAAATTTGTTATAATGTAGAAAGGCCAAATTGCAATAGTATAAGGCTAGGCACCTAATTTTATTAAGCCATTTTTTATGGATCTTGATCATATGCTTCATCAGGAGCTTAAGAAAAAAAGGGTTGAGATCAAAATTTGGTGGTTTATGGTGGTAAAATTCATATATAGGTTGGAACAATTAAACCTTGCATTGGAACAAATATGAGTTTTCTGTGTCTATAAATAGAAGAAAAGAAACATGAGATGTAGGATTTTCCATGCAAATCGATGAGTAATTGTGCTATGGCCAAAGAGAGAAGCTACAATTCAAAAATTGAGAGGGAGAGAGAAAGCAGTGAGATTTCTTGCTAAACTAGTAAAGAATACAAAATGACGTAGTCAAGGGATAAATTACATGAGGCTAGTACCATGGATTGATTCCCATGGTAAATAAAGGGCTTGTTGTTTCTCATATTGTACAAGAACTGCGACAATGACTCAAGTCGTGGGTTGTCACTCTGATCCCCAACCTCTCCATTCTATTTTTCTCCTAACAACAGGCTATGGGGGGTAGTCCCTATGGAAAAGTGAAGGCGAAGGGCAAGTTAGAAACCAACAAGCCTGGGAGACATGATTGATTTTCCTAGCTACTTGGTTAAATTTAGAAATATCTTAATGATTAGATTAAATTCATATATGAGACAAGTTCCTTATGGAGTAAAAACTATTTTTTATTATAAATTAAGACCAATTAACCGAAGGACAACTGCTTCTTAGATGCTTCACTAACCTATATGAGATATAAATTCTAATATCTAGGTGTGATGCAAGGGTCTTAGTTACTTTTAGTTATATGCCTAATCTAAGTGTGACCTTCCCTTAATTGTTTTGGGACCATTATTTAGAGTAGGTTGTGGGATGGAAGCCAACATGAAGAAAATAAATTCTTGATTAACGATACCTCCCCCTATGTTCCAACCACCCGATGCCTCCATTTCTACAGAGATTGTGGCTCTGAAAACTACAAGGTCACCATGTTAACCACTATAAAGGTGTTGAATCCCTCAAGCTAGCTGAGAAGGGTGTCCCTAAAATTATATCAATCGAGCTTATGCTTGGAGGTAAATTATTATTGCAGCTAAGCCTAGAATGCTTATGCAAAGGATATATATGAGTGAGTTCTTATTTTAAGATTGGCTTAATGTTTAAGTATTTAAATTTATGATTAATCTTCAAGATGTACTTATCAATAAATTAAAAGATAATATTATTACCAAGAATGTGCTAATTATTAGGTTCCAATGTCAAACACTAGATCAATCCACAAGATGCTTAACCAATGATATAAAATTAGAGCACTTATCCAATGAAATTAAGAATTATTCAAACAAATTAAATACCAATATTGTAAGATGCTCACTTAGAATCGATAAACTTTCACGATGCTAATGCTTAAGATAGACAAAAAAAATTATTTAGAAATTATCAAGTTGATTCCTTAGAAATGTTTAACAATAATTCCAATTATATTGCAAGATACTCAAGAAGGAAAGAGATACTTCAATGCTTATGGAGCACAATTAGAACAAGATACTCCAATTTCAATTTATCACTTGCCAACACAATTAGATATCAAGTGTAGAAATAATATAGAAGCTCTATACCAATGGATTCAATCCGATCATGTAATGTACTAAAACAAGATATTGAATCCTTCTACTATATTTTCGGAATATAAAAGAAATATAAAACATGATCGCTCAATCACATTCAAGTAAGAGAAAGAAGTAAATCATTCACACAACACAAGATGTTCTTGGGGAAATAACCTTCTCAAAACCCCTCTATCATATACTGTACATAGTCAAATAATCATGAAATAATACAATGCTTTCTCACGCCGAGAAAATCCTGCACTCTACCGATCGTCTCACCCTGATCTTGCTAAAAACTGACTAGCAATTCTCAGGAAAAAATGACCAACACTTAGCCAATTCTCAGCCCCTGCTTAGCCCAGCCTTGCTCACGCAATCCTAGGAAATTAATCCCTATTAAATATGATAATCAACCTTCCTTGATTGTGCAATCCATCATTAGCCTTCCTGTGACTTTATAATTGCGCCCGAGAAATTTGCTAATAATACAACTGATAGTTATCTTCCCTTTAACCTCTGTCTCAATTGGGTCTTCATAAAAACTGACATGCATGAAGCTATGAATATTGAATCATCATTTATATGATTGATCACTACTTGTGAATTAAATCTAATTTAATTCACTTGACCTCTCACTAATTCATCACTCAGTTAGAACTAGTTAAACTAATTTTAACTCAATTAATTTGAGTTAACTAATTACACTCACACCACACTAGTGCTACAACTGCAACTGGATCCCCAAAATATTAGCATCACTCTACACGCCTGATCTTAGACCCTCAACTCAAAATTTTTGAGCTAACTTAGTCTTCATGACTTAGTTAACTGATACAAGTTGTTATGAGATGAAATTACAATTTATTGTCCAATTTATTTAAGGGAAAAATAAATTATACACACACTTTTAGCACTAATGTGTAATTGAATTCATCACCAATGTGTGACTAGAATCCCACACTAGTATGTGGTCAATTTTTGTCCTTTCTGGTTGCCAATTTCATTGTTTCTTGTTGCAAATTTCAACACCCCCTCTCAACAAGAAATGAATTCAACCTATCTTGATCTAGTACCTTTTTAATTTTCTGCATGCAACACTTTGCTAGTGTTGTTTGCACATTCAACTCCTGAAACTAAATAGCCCTCGAACAACTGAATCAGTATGATGCATCTGTCATCAGAGTCTCTGACTGCTACTAGTTATTGAACTGTCTACATCTGCATATGTGCCCTCTGCACTGCTGCCAACTCTGATCTGCTCTCCAGTATCTGACATCTGTCACTCTGATTTCTATCTTCCTAACATTTGACTGCATCAATCTAATGGATCCTTCATGCTACTATTGTACTGTGGGATCCTCGTAGTCAGGTTTGATCCATGAGACACACCATATAAATGGAACTTGCCCTAATTTATTCTTTGGATTATATCTGCACATCGCCCCACCTCACACCTAGAGATATAGTTGCATGTACTCCCTATGCCCTTTTGTCTTGAAATTTCCCCCTCCTGGAGGTCTCTACTTGAGTGGACTCTTGCACTCAGTCTCCTCTCTACTTCTCCAATTGTGGCTGCTCCACAACCTTCAGAGACTGCTTCTAAGGCTGCATGTTCAGAGATTATTGCACCCTCTCAACCACCAAGTCATTAACCACTGCTTTTCTCCTCAAATATTTGCATGCATCCTCAACCTTGAGAGAATGCAGGTTCTTGACTCTTACACCAATATGTTTCACCTGTCCCATGGCTATGTGTTAATGAAAACATTTCATTTTCTAAACATCACATCATAACCACGGTCTTCCAATACAACTATAGAGACTAGATTCTTCCTTAGGCCTGGAACATACAAAACATCTGTTATTCTGAGAGGGGATCTAGACTCCCTCTGAAAGGTAATTGTACCTATGTTGGTCGCATTATACCTCTCGTCATCTCCAAAATCTATGTTTTGTTGGAGGTCCTTCTCCTCCAAGTCACTAAAGAGATCTCCATTCCCCGTCATATGGAACGAGGCACCACTGTCTAGATATCACATGTTTCCCATTACAGTGTTGTCCATGCATGCAATGAGAGTAAAATCAAGCTTGAACTATGAAGCCAATGCTTCACCCACTACAAGTGCACGTTCCTTCTTGCTTGCCTTCTTCTGTGCATGTTGGGGCCCTTGTTTTTGTTTAAGTTTTGAATTTTGAACTTGGACTCTTTTTGATTAGGGTGACTCCATGAGGGTACTATCCAGGTTCGCTAGTAGTGGAGCAACATCAGGGAATGTGCTTGTAAATTTTGGTATACTTATTATCCTTCTTCCCCATCAAAACAATTGAGGTATGACTAGTATTATGTTTATGTGTTTCAAGATGAGACAAGAGTAGAAGAGATGATAAATTTAACCATGATAAGTAACGAAAAGAAGGTAATGTACATGGCGAATCAATACATCCTTAAGCACTAACCCCTTGTAGTTAAAAATAAAACTTGAATAAAGAAGTTGGAGTTCTACCAGTGTGTCGTCAAGTGTTGATGATGTGATCAACACCCTCCTCCTACACTTTAATCTTGGAGCCTACTAAGGATAATGTGATCTATCATCCTATGGTCATTTCATTTTCGATTGATCTTATACTAAGTGTTTAAGTATTCTTCCTTGTTTCTAACTCATGAAGTCACTTTCTCACACATGCTCAACCCTTGATGAGTTCATAAACAAACTTATTTTATGCAAGCTTGATAGGTATAGCACAATCCCTCAATAAAATTACTACACAATGTATAGCCTATGTCAAAAGTCAGTGCACACTTTCCATTCATAATATCCCTCACTTCATTTCAATTGTACTTTCATTTCAATGAGTCTTCCCAACTGTCGCTTTTGTCCACCTTTGTTTTTAAAAGTGTAACTTTCACATTCACAACTGTCTTTTCTGCTTTCTTTCACTTTAACAAGTGTATTTGTCATGTTATATTTTCTCTGGAATGTGTCACTGTAGAAAATATCTAACACAACTATAATACCATGTAGAAGTTATATCAATGGATTCAATCCGATCATGTAATGTACTAAAACAATATACTGAATCCTTCTACTCTATTTGCAAAATATAAAACACGATTGTTCAATCACACGCAAGTAAGCAAAAGGAAATTATCTATCACTCAACACAACATGTTCTTGGGGAAACAACCTGCTCAAAACCCCTCTATCATATATTGTACATAGCCAAAGAATCATGAAACAATAAAATGTTTTCTCACAGTGACAAAATCCTGCACTCTACCGATCGTCTCACCCTGATCCTGCACAAAACTGTCTAGCAAATATTAGGCATAATTGACCAACACTTAGCCAATTCTCAACCCCTCCTTATCCCGACCTTGCTCACACGATACCTAGGCAATTAGTCCCTATTAAATACGATAATTAGCCTTCCTTGACTGCATAATCCCTATGGAGCCTTCCTCTGACTATAACTGCACTTGGCTAGTTCGCTAAAAATAGATTGGTAGTTTACTTGTCTTTACCCTTTATCTCAACTGTGTCTCCATCCGAATTGAGATGCATGCAGATATTAAAAGTGAATCATCAGTTACTTGATAGATCACTACTTGTGAATTAAATATATTTTAATTCAATTTATCTTACACTAGCTCATCAAACAATTAGAACTGGTTAAACTGATTTTAACTCAATTAATATGAGTTAAATGATCCCACTCACACCACACTAGTGCTACAACTACAACTGGACCATGTAAATAATAGAATCACTCTACATGCTTATCCTTTTACCCTCAACTCGAAATTATTGAGCTAACTAAGTCTATCACAATTAGTTAACTATTACAAGATGTTATGAGATAAGATTTCAATTTTCTTTTAATTTAATTAAGGATAATTAAATCAAAAGGTTCACATGGTAACCATTTTCTGGGTGCCATTATCTAGATTTTGTTTCAGGATGCCAATTTCACTATTTCTTGTTGAAAATTTCAACACTCCCTCTCAACAAGAAAGGAATCAATTTATATCGATCTGGTACCTTTGGAATCTTTTGCATGCAACACTTCTCGAGTGTTGTTAGCACATGCAACTCTGCTTACAATAAAAATCCTCCAAACAAATGAATCAGTATAATGCATCTATCATCAGAGTCTTCTGACTAATGTTAGCTAATGCATGTGTCTATTGGAATCTCTCTGTGTTGCTGGTGACATCTGCATTCATCCAGTTTACATTGTTGCCAACTATGATTTGTGCTCTAGTATCCAACACCTGTCTCTATGATTTATGTCCTCTTGACATATGACTGGATCAATCTAACCGATCCCTCCTTCTACTGCTATATTATGGGCTCCTTGTAGCCAGGTTCGATCCATGAGACACACCATCTCAGTGGACCCTATCCAAATTTATTCTTGGGATCAATTCTGCACATCGCCCCACCTCACACCTGGAGATATTGTTGCATGTACTCCCTCTACCCATCTGGCTCAAAATTTCCAACTCTTGGAAGTCTCTACTTTAGTGGACTCTTCCACTCGGTCTTCTCTCTACTTCTCCAATAATGGCTGCTCCACAAACCTCTGAGACTGCTTCTGAGGCTGCATGTTGAGAGATAATTGCTCCCTCTCAACCACCAAGCCATTAACCACTTCTCTTCTCCTCAAAGCCTTGCATGCATCCTCAACCTTGAGAGCATACATGTTGTTGACTCTTGAACCGATTTTCTTCACTTGTCCTGTAGCTATGTGTGTAAGGAACACCTTTCCTTTTCAAAACATCACTTCATAACCATGGTCTTCCAATACTGCTACGGAGAC
>JAXQQM020091453.1:0-39892 GCA_034641835.2 Pinus albicaulis
ATTAGGCTAATTAATCTTTTTGATCTGATGGTCTAGATTGAAAGATGCCGGTATATTCTGGTCGTCGCCACTCAATCAATGGATCAAATCTGCCCCACTAACTTCCTTGCATATCTAAATCACATGTTTAAACCGTACTTAAATTAATTTTTTACAAATCTTGATTAAAAATTTACCATACCATTTATTAATTGCCACCTATCAAGATTAACAACTAGAAAGAAACTGAAACATTAAATCTTCTCCAAGTGTTGAAATAGTTTGCAACGTGTCCTATGCCTTTAATGCAGCAAGCAGTGCATGTTGAAATCGTTGTGCAACGTGTCCCATATCTCCATAGTGGCGGCGGTGCGATTTGGAGAGTGGAAGGTCAACAGGCAAAAAACTGGTGGTGAAGGCATCAAAACGGCTTGTCCACATTGGTGCGCACGTTGCTGGACATTGCGATTTGGAGAGTGGAAGGTCAACAGGAAAAAAAATGGCGGTGAAGGCATCAAAACAGCTTTTCCACATTGGTGCGCACGTTTCTGGACGTTGCGAGCTTGGATAGGAGTGTATCAGTCTCCAGCAAGTGGAAATCTGTTGCCGAATCCAACATTTTGTGGGAAAAACATTGCCGAGAGCTTTGGAAAGACAAATTTACAGTGAGAACAAGTTCTCTGCATCAGATTGAACCAAGGATTACAGCTTACTACCTCTCTCTTGAAGAAGGCCAACGGGTAAATTATTTTATAGTACTAGCAGTATTTTATTCCAAGAACTAGGTTGCATTCATTAGAAACCTAAAGAACCCGGTAATTAAGAACCCTAATTTGAAGCACGGGAGCGGGTGATTAGATGGAACCCTAGGTAGTAGTAAATTATTTAGACGGTTTGACGTGTCAATGTAATCGCAGATACAAATCACGGTGGACGATCTGTGCTCACACTCCTGGAATTTCTGGTACAAAATGGTAGGCATTAATATATTATAAACATTTTGTACATCGAGTAGGGTTTGTTATAGTATATATTGCCACAGAATAGACAATTTTTTTACCAAAAACATTCATGGGAATGATGAAACAAGGAAAATGATGTACTGAAATGAACTAATTTATTGCAGGAAGCAGGGAACTGTTGGGTGAACTGTGATCCGTATTGGCGCGGGCTTCATCCGATGCGGAGATACTTCCACCGGGATGGCTACGTCTCTGCAGATCCAGAGGACCCACTGTGGGGAGGTCACGAATGCCGCTGGAATTTCACAAAGATTCACGAAGAGAGTTCTGTAACGGTTTGTGTACGAATAAACCAGTGGCCTCCCATGAAAGTCTCACGTACGTGCTGCTGGGGATGGATGCTCAGAGGCATGAATGGATTTCCAGCAGCCCATGGGTCTTCCTGTGCTATTCTTCTATGGCTTACTGGGAGCTTCAAATTCAAATTTAATGGGTATTGTGAACGAATCGAGGGGTGGCAAATTTAATGGGTATTTACAAATTACTGGTTTTCTAAAATTTATGTTATTTTTTTTATAATTTATGTTATTTTTTTTTATAATTTATGTAATTTTTTTTTATAATTTATGTAATTTCAAATTTAATGGGTATTGTGAACGAATCGAGGGGTGGCAGCCTTTGCTTATTATCACGTGAATCTGCTAACTCGTTACCCAGCGTTGGGTTTCTGCTGGGCTGACCTAGAGATCAAATGCTGAGAAAATTTTGATGCATAAGATGGAAATTAACATCTGTGAACCTAATCGATAACACAATATCATGAGCGCGAGGAAATAAATTCGGGAATACAATTAAATGCCCAGAGATCCGTTTGCTTTCTTGGACGTTCTGGATTTGCCGATTATTCATATAGGAGACTTCTCTCTTTTTGTTTCTTTTTGTTTCCGTTGTATCCCAGTACAAACTTTCATAACTAATTAACTTTTTTCAAATAATCTGAATTTCACATTTTTGAAGGTTTTCTATTTTTACTATCGTAGATATTTACAAATTACCGGTTTTCTAAAATTTATGTTATTTTTTTTTATATATTTTAACATTTAAATATTAATATATTAGTATTCTAGAAAAACAAAAGTAAAAATCAATTTACATTAACATATATTGGAGTAATGGTTTTAAATATTTAAATATTTTTCATTGTTAATATTTTTCATAAATAATATTTAATTGATAGAATGTTTTTTTATATATATTTAAATAAAATAAATAGTTGTGTTTTTCAAAAACAACTATTTTTGACGTTTTGGGATTTTACTTGAGGTAATAAGGTTTGGGTTTGAGGTTTGGGTTTGGATTAGGTTTACTAGATTGTTTTTTGTTTGGATTTTTTAATTTTATTTTATTTAAAGGTTACATGGAATCTTTTTAATGGAGAAAATAAAATCACTGTTTTGATTGAAATTTATATGGAGTGTTATTATTGTAGAAAATTAAATTGTTCAATAATTGTATATTTAAGATTTGTATATATGATTAGAAATTAGAATGGTTGAGTTTGAAACCATCATAAATTCATTTTAATTTTAGATTTATCAACATGTCTAAATACATTATTTCACTTAAGAATTGTATATTGACAACATGTTTGATGAGTCAATAATTAAGATATTTTTATTCAATTATTATTAATATTATTTATATTTATATATATTTCACTATATATATATATATATGTATATATAGCAATAATCTAAAGAAATTTTATAATAAAAATAATATATATATATATATATATATATATTATACAACTATTAATTAATTCATTTTTAAATTAATTAAATTTCTTATTTTCTTTATTTTAGTAAAATTAGAGAAAGATGAGATTTCTCATCTTATCCTCATAATGAATCACATTAACTAATCAAAAATACATCAACAAAATATACCATAAAAGTTTTATAATTTTTTTAATTGAATATTTTATTTTGATACATATAATATTAATTATATTAAATAAGGGTTGGAAAAAAAATTATTAATTAAATTTAAATATGATTATAATATGAATAATCGATCAATGTCATCCATGATCAAATTTCATCCATGATCAAATGTCGCATTGTGACAACAATTGTCTTAATTGTCTCAATATTTAAATCAATTCCCTTGGGTTGACCAATTCCTTTGGTTTACTATGACCATGGTTGGCCATGAGTGATTTTAATTTAATATATTAAATATATTAATTATATGACCATGATTTTATTAATTATATTAAATATATTAATTATATTAAATATATTAATTATATGATTTTTATAATTTGTTGGGTAATGGTTTTCCCTTGGGTTCACCAATTCCTTTGGTTTATAATATTAAACCCTTAGGTTTTATTAACCTCTACTATTTTTAATATTTCCCTTAGCCTTATTGATCCCTTAGGTTTTTAATATTTGTTGGGTAATGGTTTTCCCTTGGGTTCACCAATTCTTTTGGTTTATAATATTAAACCCTTGGGTTTATTAGTTCTTTTGGTTTATAATATGAATAATCGATCAATGTCATCCACGATCAAATGTCACATTCTGAAAAACATTGTCTCAATATGAATATCACCCATGGCCAACCATGGTCATAGTTGGTCGAACGTCGCATTGTGACAACAATTCTCTCAATATTTAAATCAATTCCCTTGGGTTCACCAATTCCTTTGGTTTATAATATTAAACCCTTGGGGTTATTAGTTCTTTTAGTTTATAATATGAATAATCGATCAATGTCATCCATGATCAAATGTCGCATTGTGACAACAATTGTCTCAATGTTTAAATCAATTCCCTGGGGTTCACCAATTCCTTTTGGTTTATAATTTGTTGGGTAATGGTTGTCCCTTGGGTTGACCAATTCCTTTGGTTTATAATATTAAATATTTGGGTTTATTAGTTCTTTTGGTCTATAATATGAATAATCCATCTATGCCATCCATGATCAAATGTCACATTCTGACAAATATTGTCTCAATATGAAAATCACCCATTGCCAACCATGGTCATAGTTGGTCGAACGTCAAATTGTGACAACAATTGTCTCAATGTTTAAATCAATTCCCTTGGGTTCACCAATTCCTTTGGTTTATAATTTGTTGGGTAATGGTTTTCCCTTGGGTTCACCAATTCCTTTGGTTTATAATATTAAACCCTTGGGTTTATTAGTTCTTTTGGTTTATAATATAAATAATCGATCAATGTCATCCATGATCAAATGTCACGTTCTGACAAACATTGTCTCAATATGAAAATCACCCATGGCCAATTCCCTTGGGTTCACCAATTCCTTTGGTTTATAATATTAAACCCTTGGGTTTATTAGTTCTTTTGGTTTATAATATAAATAATCGATCAATGTCATCCATGGTCAAATGTCACATTCTTACAAACATTGTCTCAATATGAAAATCACCCATGGTCAATTCCCTTGGGTTCACCAATTCCTTTGGTTTATAATTTTTTGGGTAATGGTTTTCCCTTGGGTTCACTAATTCTTTTGGTTTATATATTAAACCCTTGGGTTTATAATATTAAGCCCTTGGGTTTATGTCATCCACGATCAAATGTCACATTCTGACAAACATTGTCTCAATATGAATATCACCCATGGCCAACCATGGTCATAGTTGGTCAAACGTCGCATTGTGACAACAATTGTCTCAATATTTAAATCAGTTCCCTTGGGTTCACCAATTCCTTTGGTTTATAATATTAAACCCTTGGGGTTATTAGTTCTTTTGGTTTATAATATGAATAATCGATCAATGTCATCCATGATCAAATGTCGCATTGTAAGAACAATTGTCTCAATGTTTAAATCAATCCCCTTGGGTTCACCAATTCCTTTGGTTTATAATATTAAACCCTTGGGTTTATTAGCTCTTTTGGTTTATAATATGAATAATCGATCAATGTCATCCATCATCAAATTGTCTGAATATGAAATCAGCCATGGCCAACCATGGTCATACTTGGTCCAACGTCGCATTGTGACAACAATTGTCTCAATGTTTAAATGAATTTCCTTGGGTTCACCAATTCCTTTGGTTTATAATTTGTTGGGTAATGATTTTCCCTTGGGTTCACCAATTCCTTTTGTTTATAATATTCAACCCTTGGGTTTATTAGTTCTTTCGTTTTATAAAATAAATAATCGATCAATGTCATCCATGATCAAATGTCACATTCTCACAAACATTGTCTCAATATGAAAATCACCCATGGCCAACCATTGTCGTAGTTGGTCGAACGTCGCATTGTGACAACAATTGTCTCAATGTTTAAATCAATTCCCTTGGGTTCACCAATTCCTTTGGTTTATAATTTGTTGGGTAATGGTTTTCCCTTGGGTTCACCAATTCCTTTTGTTTATAATATTAAACCCTTGTGTTTATTAGTTCTTTTGGTTTATAATATAAATAATCGATCAATGTCATCCATGTTTAAATCAATTCCCTTGGGTTCACCAAGTCCTTTGGTTTATAATTTGTTGGGTAATGGTTTTCCCTTGGGTTCACCAATTCTTTTGGTTTATAATATTAAACCCTTGGGTTTATTAGCTCTTTTGGCTTATAATATGAATAATCAATCAATTTCATCCACGATCAAATGCCACATTCTAACAAACATTGTCTCAATATGAATATCACCCATGGCCAACCATGGTCATAGTTGGTTGAACGTCGCATTGTGACAACAATTGTCTCAATATTTAAATCAATTCCCTTGGGTTCACCAATTCCTTTGGTTTATAATATTAAACCCTTGGGATTATTAGTTCTTTTGGTTTATAATATGAATAATCGATCAATGTCATCCATGATCAAATGTCGCATTGTGAGAACAATTGTCTCAATGTTTAAATCAATCCCCTTGGGTTCACCAATTCCTTTGGTTTATAATATGAATAATCGATCATTGTCATCCATGATCAAATGCCACATTCTGACAAATATTGATTCCTTAGGTTTTTAATATTTATCCCTTGGGTCCACTGACTCCTTTGGTTTATAATATTAAACCCTTGGGTTTATTAGTTCTTTTGGTTTATAATGTTAATCACACATTCTGTTTATTACTCTCTTGAGTTTAAAATACTAATTCTCAGGGTTTGTTAATTTCTTAGATTTTTCAGTTTAAAATATTAATTCTTAGGGTTTATTAATCTTTATTGTTTATAATATTCATCCGTTAGGTTTATGATATTTATCCCTTGGGTTCGCTGATTCCTTTGCTTTATAGCATTGAACCCTTGGGTCTATTAGTTTTTTTGGTTTATAATGTTAATAATCTCGTTGGTTTATTAATATCTTATGTTTAAAATACTGATTCTTATGGATTATTAATTTATTAGGTTTTTTAGTTTAAAATATCAATTCTTATGGTTTATTAATCTCTTGTGTTTTTAATATTGATCCCTTATGTTTATAATATTTATCCCTTGGATTCACCAATTCCTATGGTTTATAATATTTAAACCTTTGGTTTATGATGACATTGGGTTTGTATTATTAATTATTCCTTGGGTTTATTAATATCTTCACTTTAAAATATTAATTGTTAGGGTTTATTAATCTCTTAGGTTTTTTGTTTTTAAATATTGTTTCATATGGTTTATTACTCTCTTGAGTTTAATATTATTAATATATTAATATATATTATAAATAAATATTCAAATATTTATTAATAATGATTATTAGTAATATTATAATATTATTAATATATATTATTACTAAATATTAAAATATTTATTAATAATGATTATTAGTAATATTATTAACTATATAAACAACTATGATATAATATATATTATTAATATATTCTTAGTTCTTTTGGTTTATTAATAATATAACCATCTATGATATTAATATATAAATAAATATTAAATTATTATATATTATTAATATTATTTTTATATTAATATATATTATATATATTTCAAGTTAATTTATAGTATGTTTATAGTTAATATTTTTAATATATTAATAAATAATTTTAATATATATTATTAATACTTATTATAATATTATTAATATATATAAAATATTTTTGTGATTTTAATCATAATTAATATATTTAATATATTAATATTCTTATTAATATATAATATATATATTTCAAGTTAATATAATAAATTTATTATATATAATATTTATTTATTGATATATAAATTAATGTGATGGATAGTGATAGTGTAATCATTGGCGTATATCATCTATTTTATATACGTCATCCGGTATATCAACTACATTAATTTTCATTAATATGGTTATTAAATATTATAAAAACATCCCATCAAAAAATAATTTAAACTCAATAACTTATCTACCATCACCCAGAGCATTAATTTCTACATAATTACGTGAATAAACACAAGCATCCATCATAAAATTAAATATTACATCTCATTGGAAAATAATCCAAATTCAACAACTTATATAACATCATCCACGGCATTAATTTGTACGTGACTAGGTAACTCGACACGACCGCTAACGAATACAAGACAAGTTACGTAGGGACGGTAGCATATCGAGAATAAACTATAAATTAAAAGAGAAAAAATTAATTGTTTTATAATATGTACGTAGCTTTTCAGTAAAAGATTGATTATTTTTTGTTTTTTATTACTTTTATAGTTAGGCACACCTTCTCGGCAACCAACCAATATTTTCTCCAGTCTGTTGACCCACAATACCTTAGAGTACTAATGGACAAGTTTTTCTCGCTCACCGTTATTATCACGCAGGTTTGAACACAGTTTTTCCCCATTAATCATAGGTTTGAAAACAGGTTTTCTCTACAATCACGCATTTTTTTCTTGTATAATAATCTCTTTGAGATGTTTTTGTTGGATTTAAATATCTCGTTTTACATTTTTCCTTCGAAAATGGAAACGGTGATGTTTTGGGAGGAGATTTTCACCGCTAAATGACTTTTTGGATAGAGGTTTTCAAGTCGTCCTGCATGACATTGAAATATTGGAATCTGTTCCATATGTATATTGTGCTCCAAGATGAATCTTTTTAATTTGTTTTTTCTTTTAACATGTTTTTTGGTTAACCTTATGATGTTCAATTTGAATTTTTGTGTGCAGTATCATCACGCGGGGAGATAGGTGCGCCAATTTACCTATGAAGACTTAAACATAGAAGTGGGAACATGATTTTTGCATTTGTTTTGCACAGAGATCAGAGCTTCGTGAGCAATCGTGTTCGAGGAAGTCATGATACCGGTGTGAAATTAGCAGTTGTGGTGAGCAATTGGACGTACTTAATTTTTATGATTTTTTTTATATTAGTAATATGAGATATATGATAGAATAAATGTTTTTTTATTGAGCTAAGATGAGGTGAAATAATTATTATCTTTCTTATTCAGCTTCAATTCTAAATTTGAATCGCTGAATAGGTGAAATAGTGATATCCACCCCTCTAAGTGAAGCAAGGTCTAGTAATAAGAAAATACTCTGGAATATCTAGTATTTTCATTTCAAATATAATATATATTTTCATTCCAAATATAATATATATATATTTATTTACACTTCTCTTAAATTTACGTGTATCAACATTTGTAACCATCTGTTTTCTAAAAGAAAATGTGAACTTCTGAAAAACAGTCATGGTAAAGAGTAGAGTTGCAGGAGTTATTATCAAATTTCATCCCCCGCCGGCAGCTGTTGTATTTGGAATGAGAAAGACGATAAATACATCAGGAATCATGGACCGGCTGTTGGTCCCATAACTGAAAAAGATGGGTGGGAGCACATTTATTCATTAACCAACGTGGAGGCTCTCCTGACAGTGACCTCGAGGTTCTGTGGACGGCTCTAGCTTTTACTTTTGACCCACTTTATTTCCATATGTATCCTATGTTTGACGGCTGTAGCATTTAGTTTATTTATATGAACTAAATGTATGGTTGTTTGTTTTTTTTTTTTCATCTATGTATGGTTTTTGTATCTGACAGATAAATAGCTGCAAGAACTGAGAGACCTGTCTTTCCCACAAAATCATTATTATGGCCAAATCCATCCTGCAATCCAGGTCCTTGCACCAAGAACCATTGAGGATGACTATTCTGCAAAAAGGATTCCTCCGCTTTGCTATTCAAATGTTCTGTGGGTGGATAGTTGTATTCAACATTTTTACAACCGTTTCAGGCAAAGTCGGTTATTGTTTGAGTGAGGATATGCAATCTCTTCTGGCTTTTAAAAACGGGTTGCATGATCCCGCGGGATGTTTGGCTTCTTGGAATACTTCTTTCAGCTGTTGCCAGTGGGAAGGTGTCTCCTGCGACAGCCGAACCGGCGCTGTCGTTGCTGTGGATTTGCATAATTGCAGTTTGAGCGGTATCCTGCGCCCTGCTGCACTGTTTAACTTGACGGCCTTGGAGCATTTAGATGTCAGCTTCAATAACTTTACTGGTTTACCTATTCCTACAGAGATGGGTATTTTGAAAAACTTGAAATACCTCAACCTGTCCACAGCTGGATTTGCAGGTGCTGTTCCATGGCAGCTCGGAAATCTGAATAACTTGACAGGACTCAATCTCTCTTCCCCTGTTTCTGAGTTGACAAGTCCCGACCTCTCTTAGCTGGCTAAACTCACAGCCTTGACAAATATTTCTCTCAACGTAGTCGATCTCTCCACAACGTCATCGTCATGGGGACAATCAGTAAGTCGTCTTTCCCAACTCTTAAATGTTACAATGTTAAACTGTGGATTGACGGGTTCCATTCCCCCTTCGCTGCAGAAACTTAGATACCTTGAAACTATCCATCTGGATGGAAACACCTTTCACTCCGAATTCCCTACTTGGTTAGCGAATATGACTAGTTTGGTAGATTTGCAGATGAGCAATGCAAATCTCACTGGATCTCTTCCGTTTGATCAGCTCTCTCAGATGCCTCGCATAGGATGGATTTCCTTGGCAAATAATAAATCATCTGCCAACGTTTCCCCGATTTTTCAGGGCCAATGGAAGAGCCTGACCTTTTTCCAGATGCCAAACAACAGTTTTTATGGCTCCATACCATCTTCTATAGGAAATATGTCATCTCTGACCGTCCTACAATTGCAGAAGAACAATCTGAGGGGAGCGATTCCAGAGTCGCTAGGCTTACTCCACTCGCTTACTGCACTAGACCTAAGCTACAACAAATTGACAGGACCTCTCCCATTATCTCTAGGATCGTTGTCTAAACTGACCTATATCAGTCTTACAACACTTTGAGCGGAGCAATCTCAGAGTCACATTTCCGAAGTCTGAACGATCTGAAATATCTTGACCTGTCCGGTAACAAATTAACCTTGAACGTCACGTCCAACTGGACTCCGCCATTTGATTTAGATACATTGATATTATCTGTTTGTCAAATAAAGGGGGTGTTTCCCCCTTTTTTGAAGACTCAACGTTCTATGACGAAACTTGATCTCTCCAGTAACACCCTCACAGGACCAATCCCTTCATGGCTCTGGAATCTCCCCAAACTTGAGAGCTTATCCCTTGCACACAATCAGTTGAAAGGGCCAATACCAACACAACTGTATAACTCATCGACTTCTTTGACGCAGGTGGGCCTACGAGAGAATCTCTTTCATGGAAGCCTTCCCCGTCCACGAAGTTCTGTCTCAGGCTTCCTGTCGGTACTTGATCTGTCAGTTAATAACCATACAGGTCCAGTGCCTGCAGAAATCTGTAGGATGTTGCACAGTTCAATTTTCTTGCACAGTTCAACTCAAGGGTCAAATTCTCTTTGCATCTGTGAACAAACATAGTATCTAGAGGCTCTGGATCTTTCAGCCAATAATCTTGACGGGAAGTTGCTTTCGAATTTCAGTAATTGCTCTGCTCTCAAGGGATTGAATGTAGAAAAAAATAATTTGGAAGGACAGATACCGGTGGAATTCGGAAAATTGAAGAATCTCCAGGTATTGTAGATCAATAACAACAGGTTAATTGGAAAAGTTCCCTCATCCCTCCGAAATTGCAAAATGTTGGAAATTTTGGATTTGAGTGGGAACAACTTATCAGGCAAAGTCCCTGAATGGATCTCGGATCTTTCAAAGCTCCGCTTACTTGTGCTCAGATCAAATAGTTTAGAAGGTGAGATACCTATCCAGAATTGCGACCTTCAACAACTCCAAATTCTGGATCTGGCATTAAACCATGTGTCAGGTTCGATACCACCATGTCTCTCAAACTTGTCAACACTGAGGAATAAAGATTTCGCAAGATCACCGCCCAGAGCCCTTGTCTACACAAATTACTATAAAGAAGAACTTTACCTGATGGTCAAGGGTCAGGAAATGTCGTATAAATACATCCTCTCCACTGTGACTCTTTTGGATCTCTCAGTCAAACAATCTCAGCGGTCATATCCCCGACGACATGAGCGATCTTAAGGGTTTACAGTCTCTAAATCTATCACATAATCAACTTACAGGATACATTCCGCTCCAATTCGCGGAACTGGTGAATTTAGAAGCTTTAGATATCTCATCCAACAATTTATCGGGAGTAATACCCCAAAAAATTGCAACTCTGAACTCCCTGGGCTATTTAAACCTTTCGAATAACAATCTTTCAGGGAGGATTCCAGATCGACTAAGTTTCAAGGCGTCTTCATTCTTGGGTAATCTGAAGCTTTGTGGGCATCAAATTCAGCGAAACTACAGCGATTCTACTTCTTATTCCGGTGCCAGTGAAGGAGAGGATGAGGACGGTGAGCAGGCAATGCATTGGTGGGAGTCGTGGAAAGTTGCAATGGGAATGGGAATTGCAATTGGGTTTGGAACTGTGATCGGGACGCTAGCTCTGAGCAGGCGGTACTTCCGGTTTGTTGATGGCATTTTGAACTTCTGAATGCGGTACTTCCGGTTTGTTGATGGCATTTTGAACTTCTGAACAAAAGCTTTGAGCATGGTGTATCGATTCCAGCGGCTGCCTGCCCCGGGTTCGATATGTGAACTTGGCTGGACTCAATGTGTAATATTCCTTTTCTTAATCGAGTCAAAGTGGATAGAATCAATCCAGGGGAGAGAAGCTAGGCATTTAGAGCATTCATTATCTATCTTATTGTGTTTGGGTTGAGATCCTGCCCTGGCTAGTTCTAGCATTGATTCCCGGACGAAAACCCCGCGGTGATGTTTATGTGGTGGATCCATCTAGGATTTACAAGTGGGCTTCAGTGTCTTATATTTGTCATTGTCAATCAGATGTGCATGCCATTCAGTGAATAATATAAATAAAATGGTTGCATTTCTTGTGTTCTAGTTCTTGATGAAAGATTGTATTAAATGAGAACACTAAGATGTTTTAGATTTATGAAATTTTTTATTGTTTGGAATCTTACAGTGGTATCAAAGTTGTGCATCCTGCCAGCCTGAGAGTTTTATGCAAGGAACTTTGGTGAAATTTATTTTTCACCCTAGCCAGCATTTCTCACTTCGATGATATTTATCACCCTAGTTGGATTTTTATTTTTTAGTAAATTATTTTTATTGGGAGACATCCGTGAAGGGAAAATCATTTATAAGTGTGTGGGTTAAATTTGTGAAAATATTTGAAGGCATGATTGACAAAATCTTCCTATGAAAAAATAATATATTTCTGTTTGGGTATGGGAGAAGATGCACCGTCTTGAAGAAATTTTGAAAAAAAACCAAAAAATCCTTGATGTACTAGTGAGGTTATATGGTCCTTTAAGTAGCCATATCTCTATAGACCAAAATGATAATCAAAGCAAGAACGAAATTTGCATCAAGAATGAACTAAGGAGGAGAGGACTATTCTTTATCTGCAAGGGACCTTGGGTCCTTAACCATTCCTGTCCAGGTGATAAGAAGAAGGCAACAAAGACAGAACAAGAGGAGATTACTTCAAATCATGGGGAATATTTTGTAGATGGGTCTATTGATCTTCAAGATGGTGAGCAACATCATGACATTATTCAGGGAGGCTTGCAAAATGACAAGCATTTGGAAGTTCATGAGGGAATTCTACCTAATGATATCGATGAGGTAGACTCCTATACAATGGAGTTCGTAGATTCCCAGGTGAATATCCATAAAGAATATGAACAATCAAGTATACATAAAATTCCACCAATGCATCTATGTTCGACAGTTGAAAGGGATGAACATATTGTCTCCACAGATGAAGGAGCCTTGGGAGATTTGAGTGAGGATCCAGCCATAGTGAACCAGCATGATGAGTATGATCACGAGGAGCAACATGACAAACATAATGTGCAAAATGGACCATTCCTAGAGAGTTGGTCAAAGGCTCAAGTTGAAGATGTGGTCGTGGGGCATCTAGTGCAGTCAAATACAGAGACATTCAGCAGGGCACTAGAATTTCTAGTGAAAGACTTTCAGGAGAGGATCATGCATTTCAAGAGAGATCTTATGTTGTTGAAGCAAAGAGTCTGGACAGTGCGAGACACTGTCTTACAGGAGAATAGAAAATTTGAGGAACTCATAGGGAAATGTGCCAAATCATCGACCAAGCTGTCTAGTATTGAGGAACAACTCAAATCTCTCATAAGGCCGCATGAGGAGTACAATTGGGAGTTCCATAGCAGTGCTCTACAAGAATACATAGATAAATCTTGCAACATCAACAACCCACCCTTATACATTGGGAAGAGCAGGGCAGAGTTCTCCAAATACATCATGTTGGGTAACCAAGTAGAGCAGCATGAATCAAGCATCGAACAACATCAACATAGTATATTTTTAGATATTTATTCTTTCTCAAGTATGGATTGGCGAGAGATTATGAGTTGGTATTCTATTGATGGGTTGATTATTTGGAGGATACCCATAGCCAAGGGAAAATTACAGCTTGAACCACTTGGTGTGGACAACGATGGAGAGCTGAAATGGTACCATAACCCACAGGTCCCGAGATTTAGGTGGCATTGGGATCCGGGAGAATCCATTGGGGAAAGGATTGTTTGGGATCCAGGTAAATCTATTGAGGGGAGGATTGGTCAGAGGATTGTTTGGGATCCAGGTATTGAAGGATCCATTCAGGACCATTCAACATGGAGAGATGGAACAATGCATCCAATTGTATGGGATCGTGGTATTAATGTACAAATGTTTCTGTTGTGGATAGAAGTGGATCGCTTGAGTACAAGCAATCTTTGGGCGGGAGGATTTGTAATATTCTCTTTCTTGATCTAGTCAAAGTGGATAGAATCAATCCATGGTACTTACTGTGGTATTTTCCCATGGTATTGACCCATGGTATTTCTTGTTGGTATTGACCCATCAAGCCTATAAAAGGGGAGAGAAGCTAGGCATTTAGAGCATTCTGGATTATCTATCTTATTGGGTTTGGGTTGAGAACCTGGCCTGGCCAGTTCTAGCATTGATCCCAGGACGAAAACTCCGTGGTGATGTTTATGTGGTGGATCCATCCAAGATTCACAAGTGGGCTTCAGTTTCTTATATTTTCCATTGTCAAGCAGCTGTGCATGCCATTTGCAGGATTTTATGGTCTGGGCATGTGTTTTACTTTCAATGAATAATATAAATAAAATGGCTGCATTTCTTGTGTTCTAGTTCTTGATGAAAGATTGTATTAAATGAGAACACTAAGATGTTTTAATTTTTATTGTTTGGAATCTTACAACATGGCACACAGGCCGGAATTATTTTCAGTATAATGAAGGATTTGACATCATGTTAAATTAAATTATTTTTAAAAATTATCTTTTGTATTAAATTAAATTTCTTTTTTTTTATTACAAAAGTTTTGGCTATCGTGTACCTATTCCAGCTGCAAACAGCCCAGGTTTTGACATGTGTACTTGGCTGAACCCACACACAGAGTGGAGGTGTTTTCATTGTAATTAAGGATTTGATGTACATGTAAATTAAATTTTTTTGTTTTTGTTTTTAATAAAATTAAAATTAGTTTTTAAAAGTTAAGAAAGCTTTAGTTATGGAGTATAGTGAGTACTTGGAGTATGTCTTAAAATTGTTTTTGTTTAGTTAAGAGCTTGTATTTTTCAAATGTTATGTTATGTTTCTTTCACCAATGAGTTATTTTAAATCCAATAGTAATTTTTGAATAACTGTAATGAGTCAGTCTACATTAACAGATTACAACTAGAAATAATTTTCCTCATTACTATAAAATATAATTTCTACAGCTTTAAATATATGAATCTATGAATGTACTCAAACTGAAGCTATTTTACTATCTCACTATAATTTATAATTAAGGATTTGACGTTATGAGAATTTTTTTTTTTTTTTTTTAAATTTATATTTTCTATTAAATTATATATATTTTAAAATTTTAATTAATTATATATATATATTTTTTTTAAGAAATAAAGCCATTTTTAAAAGTCCGTTTAAATCAAATTTTGAAATTAATAAAAATATACGATATATAAGATTTTTTTATTTTAATTACAATTTTATTATTCGGAAAGGTGGTTTACAAATTTTATGTTATTATAAAATTTGAAATAGTTTAAATGTTTTATAATCTTTATCTTTTAATATATATTTTTTATATTTTTATTTTAAATTTTAATTATTGAAATTGTAAATTTAAATATAAATTATTAAATTGATCTAATTTAAATATTTTCATTCTTAAATATTAAAATTATTTATACATTAAAAAATATTTATATTTTTAAATATAAATTATTAGAAATATAATTTAAATGTTTTAAAATTTTGTAATAAAGTTTTTCCTGGATCTATTGCAAGTAGTAAATTCTTCTATAAATGTTTCGAATCAACTATCGAGCTTCATTATCAATATAAGAATATTTTAAAATTTGTTAAAATATTAAAAATATCTATACATATAAAATACAATTTAGATAATAGAAAATTAAAATCTCACTTAAAATTATATCATTAAATTAAATTCAAAATGTTTAAATATTTAGAAATTTAATATATAAAAACTTAAATTGATGTTATTATCACCAAAGTTTCTTTGGGTTGGGCCTCTTCATGTGAGGAAGATTCACCTTGTTCGTATGTTCGTGCTCGCTAGTAAGGTGGAGGTAGGGGGTTGGGGCATACTAGACATTGAAGGTTTCAACAAAGCTTTATTGATTAAGAACCTTTGGAGAGCTTTAAAAGGGAGTGGCCCTGTGGCAGTGAATCATTAGTGAGAAATATCTAAATAATAAAAATATGGAACTATGGATCAAAGAGGGAGCAACAAAAATGAAGTGTGCATCTTATATCTGCAAAGCCTGATGAACAACAAGCTTTGGTTACTTGGTGGCCTGAGATGAGTGGTTGGTTCAGGTTCAAAGATAGAGATCGAATTGGATGCAATACAAGGTTTTGATGGTAATTATAGACTCTCGGCCCCCTTCCTTAACATCTTCATAATTGTGGGTTTTTCATTCTTGATCATGTTTTTATTTCCCGTTGTACATTTCCTTATTTACATTCATGGCTCAATGCTGGTGAGATTGGTATTACAGGTCCCTTAGCAGCAGAATAAGAAAGCTACACTTTTCAATTAATTCTAACTGGTATTTCCCTTTCCACTTAAGGGGATCATTTGACATGGGAAGGTAATACTTATAAGGGACAAATATCAGTGAAAGCTATATACAACAAGTTCTCATGGGTAGATTGTTCACTAGACAACAAGTTGTGGTTTAAAAAATCTTCAAAAATCATGGAGATAGGACATTCCACATATACTTAAATGTTTCTATTGGTTGGTCATACATAATAAAATACTCACTTGGGAGAATCCCTTGAAAAGAGGCCATGTGGGTTTGGGAAGATATATCTTATGCTTGAATGGAATTGAGGATGTAGGTCACCTATTCCTCACATGTCCCTTTGTGGCCTTGGTGTGGGGTGGAGTCATTCAGGAACTAAATTTTAATGCAGTATGGATTCAAAGCTCGATAGACGCATGTCTCACACACTAGTTTAGCGCATACAATGAGCACAATCATTTTCCATTTTATATATTTTGGGGAATTTGGAGATGTCGTAACTCCAGGATCTTTGTGAAAAAACTCAAACATGTGAGAGGAATTATTATAAAGATAATTGCTTATTTTGAGGATATTGGCCCTATTGTCGCACAAAATGTATAGGAAATATGCGACAATGATCAGGGCGGGGATTGTCACTCTGATCACCACCTTATTTGTTCTAGTTGTCTCCCTACAACAGGCTATGGGGGGTATTCCTTATGAAATGTGAAGATGGAAAGATATGTTGGCAACCAACAAGTCCAGGAGACACAATTGAATGCCCTAGCAACTTAGTTAATTTAGAAATTTTAATGATTAGATTAGATTATCTTGAAAGACCAGTGTCTTAATGGATTCAAATACTTGCTTTACATTAATTATATACCAAGCCACTTGATGAACAATTTCTACTTTAGGATGCTTCACTATCCTATATGAAATGCAAGACCTAATAAACTAAGTGAAATGCAAGATCTTGGTTTATTTTAGGTTAAATTCCTAACTAGGTGAATCCTTTCCCTTAGCTATTTAGAAACTAGTCTCTAGAGTAGGTTGTGGAGAGAAGCCTAAGGAAAGATAGAAATGGCTATATTAACGATATCTACCCTAGAAATATAACCACCCGATGCCTCTGACACTGCAAAGACTGTGGCTCTGACGACCATAAGGTAACCATGTTAACCACTAAAGACGGTCTAAACTTCGCAAGTGATATGAGAAAGGTGGTCCTAGAGTCTTTCAATCAAGCTTACACTTGGAGGTAAATTAATTAAATGCAATGCTAATACCTAGAATGTAGATTCAAGATTCAAGATTACTTTTAGTGAGATTGTTAAATGTCTTAAGCACTTAGAGAAAACGATATCCAATTTAGAACAATGAAGTACTTGATCAATGTATAATGTCAATTTTTACTAAAAGAGAAATTCTCAATGAAACAAGATAGGAGGCACCAAAATACAAATAGACAATTTCTCATAAAATAAACAAATTCAATGCTTCTCCCAACAATGCTAGAACATCAATTAGATAACAACGATTAACAATAGAATGCCAATGTGTCAATTAGATACATAAGAGAGAGGTTAAACAAAATTAGCAATTCTTTTATATTATCACAAGCCTTACTCTTATCACGATTATGATTATAAATTTAAATGATTTTAAGAGTGATTTGATTATCAATAATGGAAGCTCACTTGCAATGCACAATATTAGTTACACTTGTCACAAAAGAAAGGCTTCCACAAGGAATGCTTATTCAACTAGAAACAAGGTAATCCATTATCTAGTTATCCAATTATTTGAAAATGAGATAGCAATGAAAAGTAAAATATTCCTTAGAATCATTGTCACAATGATGCTAGCTATCAGTGACAGAAATAGAGAATTAATCCAGAATGTTATTTATTAGAGTAATTAGCCAATTTTAGCAATTCAATTAACATTTTAGAGCACTTATGAGGGAACCAAAACACATATGGAAATTATGTTTTTGAAGCAAGAATGTTAAATCAATGAAATGCACTTGAATGAAAAATGCAAAGATGCCAAAAGATGAATGTAAAATGCTGACAAAAACTGACAAGACACTAATGAACCTTTGGCCAAATCACTTCAAAAATGAATGCTCATGAATTCGATTTGCTCCTTAGTTACTTTTAGAGCCTCTAATACAATTTATCATTGTTGTAACCTAATATTTAGAGGTCTGCAAATTTATATACCAACACTTATAAGATGATACTTCAAGAATGAGCTAGAAAAGCAAAGCAAGAGACCTTCCAATGACTTCCAATTAGTTTTGTGACCACTTATAACCTATAGATCATACTTTTCACATTCATATTGGACCTTAAAAGAGCATATATCAGACCTATATCAACTTAGAAAATTAAGTGATTCAGTCCTCCAAAAAGCCAACAGGGTGCCAAACAATTAATGCCAAATGAGCTCCAATGATTAGTTAATGAAATTAAGTGATTTTTTAATGATTTTTGGTCACTTTTAATGTTATTTATTAGTGTTATGGGATTGAATAGATGGATATAGCAAACATAGAAGAAAATGAGGGATAGAGAAGCAAACCAAGAGTCCCAAGGGCCTAATCGAGGGCTATAAGGCTTGGATATGACTTCCACTTCCTGTAACTAAAATGTTAGCAAGAAAATCACTTCCAAAAAAGATGTTAGTCCACTAAAACAATACAAAAATTGGATATGACTGAATATAGGGCTAGGGAAAGGATGCAAGGCTAGGAAAACCCTAGCACTAGGGTTAGAAGAGGCAAAGAATTAGGCTACAAGGCTAAATAAGGGAAACAATGGAGGGAGAAAGGCCTAGAAAGGCCTTGGGTGAGGAAAACAAGCCCAAAATTGTCGACGTCAAGCCCTTGAAGGTCGACCCAGGGAAAGGGAAGCCCCCTAGATGGGTTGTGGCTAAGGGAAAGGCTTGTTTAGGGCCTGTGACCAACTCCTAAGAGGATGTTGAGGCTTAGGTAAGGCTACCCAAGCCTCCAGTCAAGGGAAAAGAGGAGGTTGAGGTCCTAAGAGGGGGTTGTGACATGCCTAGAGGGCAGAAAAGGGTAGTCACAAGGGAAAAGTGTAATATTCCTTTTTTTGGTATCACCCATGACATGACTAGGAGGGACTTCCAGAGTTAGGAGTAGACATGTCACATGTACAGATTGGTGCTATCAGTGGGATCAGGAGCTTTTCAGAGGAGTTTTGAGGAGTTTTCATGGTGTCCAGAGGCATTCTCTTGATATACTCCATCATCCGAGCAGTTTGGCTTTCGTTCCGATGCATTCCGATAACTTTTGAAAATTTGAGTTATTTATGGGCTTAACTCAGCTGATTATGCTTAAGGTGGCATTCCAGGAGGAATAAATGATGGAACACCTTAGTGTAATAGCTCATTGGAACCGGGACGAGAATACCTACATGGTGGGACAGTTAGACATAGATTTCCGTGACCGGAGGAGGCGTCGATTTACCCTTTTCTGCATTAAAAAGGAATATTTTAATAAAAGGGAAAAGTGCTCCATAAATAAAATAATAATAAAATAATGCTCTAGAAGGCTCCAAGGGATCTATAAAATAAAGGGAGGAGGCCATTGGGAGATATCTTTGGAGTAGATCATTTGCTTGTGTATGAGAGGTTTGAGGACGTGGTTCTCTACTTCAGCCGTAGCCCCAGGACGGAAACCCTCGGGTGATTTGTGAGTGTTGGACGAAAACCCAACTCTCTTGAGGAGGCTTCACTTAGGAGTTTCACAGAGCTTCAGAGTTCGTTGTGAGGATCATTCAGATCTTCAACTTGAGCTTCATCATTTTCAGTGGGTTTAGTAATAGCTGTTGTCGGAGGGGGAGTGCAGCAGTTGAGTTTTGTGGCCAACACCATTAAGCAACTTATCTTGGTGGCTAGTTTTCTATCTTAGCTCTTTCTGGGTCAGATCTATATGTAAACCCCTTTTGTTATTTATAATAAAGATGAGTTTATTCCCGTTCTATGTGGTATTGGATTGCACTATTTTATATGCTTAATTTTACATGGCAATCTTCTGTAAGTAAATGTTGATTTTGCAGCATTTTGTGGAGTTTATTTATTTATCTACATTTATAGTAAAAGTATCCCATCCGGGATATTACAGTGGTATCAAAGCCTTGGTCTTGGCTCAGCCGTGGGTTTTCAGATTGAATGATTTTATTGAGACCACTTCAAGGGTTCTGGAGAATGAGTTTTTGGAAAAATTTCTATTGCCAAATGTAGATCAGGAGTGGCTGAAGATCTCTTGTGGGAAGGCGTATGAAATTCTGTCATTAAATATTTTGGATTAATCTTATGCGCCAAGAACTAGAAGTGCAATTAATTTCATTTTATTTAGGAAGGCGGAGATTTTTTTTAAGGCAATATATATATGCGGCCTGATGGAAACGTTAGTGGGGGCCAAACCTTTGTGAAGAACCATCTATTATCTGTCTAGCGTTTGAGTATATGGCCAAAATTTATTAAGATAGAGAGTACGTTTCAAAAAGCCGATTTTAACGGGAGTTGAATGCTAGTCGAAGAATTGCAGGGGGGTTTATATTGGAGGTAGCGAAATAAAATTATCACTGCAAAAGAAAAAACCCAGTTCCTGTTGCAAAACAAAGATTCAGTAAAAAGGGGGCTGAAAACGTTGTGTTCGAGCGATTCATGCTCTGTAGGACCGAGAAGGATGCATATTATAATGTTACGAGCTAACCCTGTTTTATTTAAAACAACAAGGGAATGCAATTCCAGGGTTATTATTTCTTGAACTCCATGCTTAGTAAAAATAAAATTTGGCCATCTAAGGTTTGAGGGGATGTGAGTATTTTTTCCTTTGGAATTGTGGTCCAAGACCTTGCAAGAAATCCGCAATTTTCAATTTTTTTTCTTGTGCGTGAAGGGCAATTGTGGCGTGAAATATTAAGAAGGGTTGAGTTTTACCAACCAAATTTTATTGACGCTAGAGTTTACAATTCGATGCTACTGAAGACGTGAGCATCCATCCCATAACCAAAGGCTAATTAAGCAGAGATTTTCATGGAGAGAGCGTTGACGACATGTTCGGTCAGCGACTGTCAACAACACGGAAGGACCATATTCATCTCCTCAGACGTCACATTTATTTGCAATCGAGGGCTGTAATAATCATGGAAATCAATTCCATGCACTAAGGATATTGACAGGTTAGGATGTTGTTCCCGAGCTTACAACTGAGCTCTCGCTGCAAGAGAATTGAGTCTTGATTATTTAACGTGGCCCGATCATCACCGAATTAAGTGAAGCTGCCATATTTGACTGTGGATCAAGTTGCAACCAGTGTCAATTCCGGTCGGGAAAGGTTCAGACCATTAACAGTAGGTGAATTTCCTTGTGTCAGGCATGCGTTTGGGACAACCATCGACAACCGTCACTACTGTCTCGAATTCCACAGGGATAGGAGCATACATCAGATTGGAGGCTCAATTTCGGGAAATACAACTGTAAAAGCACAATAGTAATCGCAGTGAGCCCAATACCCACAAAGACAGAAGAATTTTATAATCATGTGCTAGAGCTGGGTGCAGACACTATTAAATCCCGAAACTCAGAGGAGTCCCTATTTAATCAGTTGAATGTAGAACAAATTCCGGGCACTTCATTGGACAAGGAACTATTATCTTACACCAGTTGAGTCAACACATCAGTACCAGGTTCCCTTTTCTCGTTTTTATTTTTCCAAGTTGCTGGTAGTTGTTTTATGATTCATCTCAAATTCGTGCCACAAGTTCCGGACGCTGCCTTTGTAGTGTTGTTGCCATTTTCACACATTGTCATAAGTCAAGGTGTTGTTTGAGCTGACATCATTGTGTATGTGTTAGTGAGGGCTGAATTTTGCAATCCATTTTATGGCTGTGTGTCCAAAGTTTGGTTTGTATTACTCAAGAGTTTAATGAGAAATGTAACGACAGATTAGTATTGATGCCAAGTCACTATGAGTGAATCTATTCTAGAGCTATTAACATAAGCCTCATATATGTGTTGTGAGAGGGCCAACCAAGCTATGAGTCATGAAGTTTTTTTAAACCACCTATTTAACCAATACAACAGCTCAAAAATGCAACACTGAGCTGAAACAATTCAGAATTGCACCTGACACTGTGCAAGCAACTTGTTTGCTAAAACATTGGAAAATATATAGCAAACTCAGTGGCCATTTTCCTAGTGATTCTAAGCAAACTTGTAGTGATTCTGTTGAGAGTGCATGGTTGAGCTGCTTTAGGTACTCTGTCCTATTGTGATTAGAGAAATGAAGCAGTCTTGAGAATAATTGTCAGGAAAATAGTGTCCTATCATGAATGAATTTAGAGTTTTTTTTTTGGTGGTTGTAAGCTAAGATTGCTTGAGGTGCTTGTATCTTGTGATCGTTAGTTGTATATGTTGTGCATGGCTAAAGAGGGAAATTTGCACTGCTAATTGTAGTTAAAATATTATATTTGACACCAGCAACTGTATCTGACACCAACATATATATGTCACCTATAGCAGTATGTATATGAACTGTTTGTTAAAAAAGACAGTAAACCCAAAAGAATAGTGACCTCATTATCACCACGTTCTTGTACTCGTCGGTTGAACCATGGAGGGATTCCTAAACAAATTGATGAAAATAAAAATAGAAGCTAGTTCCTTAAACCACCATGCATCAGAAGACCAGAAAACAAAGCCAAACAACAAGCCCTTTTCAAGGGGAATTTATGCCACCCTTCAAAAAGGACAGCCAACAGATTTGTAGGGAACATTGGAGATTGGTCAAAAAATTTCTTCACTTGGGACAGATCTGAAACACATAAAGATGTCATGGAGAGTTTTGTCCAAACTAGAAGAATTTAATGAACTCATGTCTACAATAGACCAAGCAGAAGGGAAGAAACTGATTTGGGCTCTAAAACCACCTATGCTTGCTCTTATACAACCCAAATTTTTGGAGGAACCTTGTGAAGGGGTCACACTTCCAGTTGCAGCTTGTCTCTGTAACATCATGAAATTGACCGCACCTATAGCTCCATATAATGACGATGTTATGAGGAGGATTATGAGGATGATTGTAGAGACTTTTCAGGATTTGGACAACAGAACAGGCTCTACTTTCAGGAAGAAGCTTGAGATTCTATGGAGTATGGCCACAATCAAGACTTATGTCATCATGATTGACCTTGGGTGTGATGACCTGATTTTGCAGATGTTCCGATGCTTCTTTAGCATTAGGAGACATCATCCTGATACTGTCATAGCACACATGCAGTCCATCTTGTCGTCATGTATGAGAGACCATGAGACCATTGGCAGAGAGTTGCAGACCCGGTTGCTGAGCATTTGGAGGAGAGAGAAGTTGGTCTCGTCTGCTGCTTATGAGCTAGCCCAAGGGCTAGTTGAGCAGAACATTGAGTTTCTCCGGAGACAGTTGACCAGGGAGGAGCAGCTCCAGTTTGGTGGGTCAGGCAGCAGAAATGAGCTGAGGAGGAAGGGACTTTGCTTCATTTGCAAAGAACCTTGGGGGCCTGATCACTCATGTTTGAGAGATGCAGATGAGGTGGTAGAGGTAGAGCAGGTAGACGTTCCTTCTGTATGCCAGGATGAGGACTCTTCTTCAGATGAGTCCATGGGATCATATGAGGATGTTTCTGGGGAGCGAGAGCAGCCATGCAGAGATGATGATGACAGTAGACCAGAGCTGTGTTATAGTGTGCAGGGTGAGCATTTAGGGGACTGTATAGGAGATACTTTGAGTGATAAGTTCCTTGTGACGATTCAGCCAGAGCAGCATATGATGGAGCTTGAGTTAGCTGAGGAGGATACTATTCACATCAGGCATGATATTCCTTTGGGGGAGAGCCAGATGGACGCCTACATTGAGCCGATGAGGGATATGCGGCTAGCATTGGGGTCATCCATTGAGGTGGAGCAGTCAGATGCACTGACATCGAGTACAGTGACAGCAGTTGCAGACCCATATCCTCTGGAGGTGTTGGAGGTTGATGGGATTGTTCTGCAGGGGGTTAGTAGACAGCGGGAGCATGAAATTCCTGATCAAGAGTGGGAAGAGCTGTTGGATATGGTGGAGCATCCATCTGTGGGTCGTCATAGGGGTGAGGCGCAGATAGATGTACACGCAGTCAGCAGAGCTGTAGTGTTTTCAGTGGGTAGCACTCTCCAGGAGTACATCGATGGGGCTTGCAGCATATCTTGCCCACTTTGGCCCATTATAGAGGGAGGAGCTTCCTTCTACAAGCAGCTTTCATTGGCAGACAGGGCAGAGCAGTGGGAGTTGATTACAGGCTGGCGGCAACACTCTAGGCATGTTCCATGTGCAGTTGTTGCTACATTGGATTCTTCTTCCAGGATAAACTGGCGGGAGATCATGAGTTGGTACCCTCTTGATGGTATGGTATTCTTCGTAGGGAGCACAGCAGAGCAGGGGCCCTTAGACATAGTAGATGTTATAGATTCTAGTTGGAAGGAGGGCACAGGTCGTTGTTTCTTCAGCACTCCATCCCGATTTCAGGAGAGCAGGATCAGCGTGGGATTGAGTCAGGACTTGGATTGGAGAGAGGTGATGAGTTGGTATGCAGTTGATGGGACAACATATGCAGTTACAGGTACAGCACAGCAGGAGCCCGGAAGCATTGATGCTTGGTGGTGGTCTTCACCTCTTAGAGCATCAGCTATAGCCAGAGGCAGTGCGTAGCCTGAGTCGTGGGACTTGGGTGATGATTGGCCATGGTGGTGTTGGGATCCGGGAGGATTGTGTGTTGACTGGTATAGAGAGCGATCAGTTTGGGATCCCGACATTGAGGGGTCTGTTCCGAGTGGTTTGACACAGGTGCATAGCAGCACCCAGAGGTTTGTATGGGATCCAGGCATTGGGTCTCAGTTGCGGTGGGCCAACAGAGTGGCCCACATATTTCGATTGCTTGAGGGCAAGCAATCTTGGGGCGGAAGGTCTATAATATTCCCATTTTTGGCGACACCTACGACAGGGCCAGGTTAGTCTTCCAGAGTTAGGAGCAGACAGGTCACAGGTACAGATTGGTGTCATCAGCAGGCTCAAGGGCTTTTCGGAGGAGTTTTGAGGAGTTTTCATGGTGTCCGGAGGCATTCGCTTGATATACTCCATCATCCGAGCAGTTTGGCTTTCGTTCCGATGCATTCCGATAACTTTCGGAAATTTGAGTTATTTATGGGCTTAACTCAGCTGATTATGCTCAAGGTGGCATTCCGGGAGGAATACATGATGGAACACCTTAGTGTAATAGCTCATTGGAACTGGGACGAGAATACCTACATGGTGGGATAGTTAGACATAGATTTCAGTGACCGGAGGAGGCGTGGTAGCCGATTTACCCTTTTTTGCATTAAAAAGGAATATTTTAATAAAAGGGAAAAGTCCTCCATGAATAAAATAATAATAAAATAATGCTCTAGAAGGCTCCAAGGGATCTATAAAAGAAATGGAGGAGGCCATTGGGAGATATCTTTGGAGTAGATCATTTGCTTGTGTATGAGAGGTTTGAGGACGTGGTTCTCTACTTCAGCCGTAGCCCCAAGACAAAAACCCTCGGGTGATTTGTGAGTGTTGGACGAAAACCCAACTCTCTTGAGGAGGCTTCACTTAGGAGTTTCATAGAGCTTCAGAGTTCGTTGTGAGGATCATTCAGATCTTCAACTTGGGCTTCATCATTTTCAATGGGTTCAGTGATAGCTGTTGCCAGAGGGGGAGTGCAGCAGTTCAGTTTTATGGCCAGCACCGTTCAACAACTTATCTTGGTGGCCAGTTTTCTATCTCAGCTCTTTCTGGCTCAGATCTATATGTAAACCCATTTTTTTATTTATAATAAAGTTGAGTTTATTCCCGTTCTATGTGGTATTGGATTGCAGTATTTTATATGCTTAATTTTACATGGCAATCTTCTGTAAGTAAATGTTGATTTTGCGGCATTTTGTGGAGTTTATTTATTTATCTGCATTTTTAGTAAAAATATCCCATCCGGGATATTACAAAAATAAAGGAAGAGGGGGGGTTCATCTAGGCTTAAGGAGCCTTTGGCCATGCCAAGTAGGCCTAAAAACAATTTAGGAACCCTAGAATCACAAGAATTTCACCAAAAAATGCCAAAAAAACACTTCCTTAGAGGCAACGTCTTCCTTCATCAATTGGAAGTTGAGTTTCTGGAAATTGGGGAGGTTATATCTTACCCTCAAGGGAATATATCGACCTTACTTGATTAGATGAATAGCCTAAAAAATAAATGTTGCTTCAAAACCCTTGAGCTATCACCTACACAAATGAATAAAAAAATTACAAACCCCAAATATATACAGAAAATTTCAAAAACACAAAACCCCAAGATCTACAAAATAAAACAAGGGTTGGAAATAATTTATAAATAGTTACAATATTTAAAAATTAAAATTACAAGCTCTCATTAGCAAATTAATTCTTTTTATCCCAAGATCAAATAATTTTTTTTATGAATTTTGAAAATAAAAATTTTCGATGAATAATTTCAAAAGATAGACCAACCAAAACTATCCCGCAAAATAATTTTCCACAATGAAAGCTTAGAGCGCTAACAAGGTTGACTCTTCCCCACAGTCTGTGAATTTGGAGCCCAAGGGCTAGTGTACCTATAAATATCTATAAAAAATCTCAAGATAAACTGTTAATTCATATAGTGAATCATCTCAAATAAGATAACTCATATCAATAGAATGTTCTTATCACCGAAGAATGAAATAAAAATAAAAAAACTATTTAGCACAATATGGGATAAACACATAGCTAACACATACCATGGATGATCAGATAGAAGAACACCATGAACTGAACCCCAAAGTCTTTCTATTATGAGAAAAAATGTTCCAAGCAAAACAACACCTTAGTACAAGCGTTACAAAATTACCTCATCCAAAGATGGGAAATAGAAGCTCAATAGATTCTTTATATAGAGAAAACCCCTCAAAATGAAAAATAATGGCTAGTTGTTTAATCCTTGTCAAAATAATATCGACTGTCGAAAATAACTTCATCATCTTTTAATCTCCTCCGTAAAATTTTTATTTTTGAGGAAAAAAATAAATTTCTCTTGCAAACTAGTTTTTATTAATCGAAAAATAATATTTTGGATTAATTTCCTCAAAAAATCAACTTTGACTTAACCACCAAGGTCTAAGGGCTCAAATTTTCTTAAAATATCCATTTTTCCCTTGGTGGGGGAACTCCAAAAATTGCTTCCTTTTGACCCACATATTTTTTATTATTTTCCACTTGGAGAGAAATTAATTTCTCTATAATTATTTTGACTCAAAATTAATTGATTTTTTGGCTTAGGATTTTAAATTAATTTAGCGATAAAAATTAATAAATTGACTATAGAGGGGATTTAATAAATTTTCCACCCTAAAAAAATGTTAGCCATGGTGTCTGATTGCGAGGGACCATGCACTAAAATATTTTTACATTCAAAATATTAGAATTAATTCAACTGTTCAAGCTGGAAAACACCTTTAGACATAGACCCTCAATAATTAACTAGTTCCACGACACAAAATAATCTAGTATGAAACCAAATGTGCTTATAATAAATTAATTTAGCCATGGTTTCTAATTGTGAGGGACCATGCACTAATTATTCCTAAACACACCTTTACATTAGACTCGATAAATGTTAGGACTCACCTAAGACCTTGTCATCGAATTCCACCCTAGCTTTAGGGTTTAAGTTGGATGAAAATCTCTGGCGATTAGGCGTGTTAACAAAAAGACATAATTTGGGGAGGTTAAAAAAATTTCGTAGGATTAAATCCTTTTCCAAAATCATAGCTTACCTAGGTGTTGTTACATAATTAAATGGTCATACTAGCATCATTTACAGTAAAATTTGTAAAAATTGGGTTTACAATGACATATTCACGTTCAATGATAACTTTGATCTTTGAAAATGTTTCTCAACTTGCTTGCACACTACTTCCTTACACTGTTGACAAAATTGTGGATAACATTTGGCTCCACATGGGGACACGTTTCTTCACTGAAGGAATGTGAGAATCCAAAATATTGTATTCAAGAAAACAAAATTATATCAAAGAGATATGCACTCATAATTAAATTCATCATGTATATATCATCATCACACACACACACACACACACACACACACACACACACACACATATTTTGTTGGAATAGAAAAAAGTATTCTAATGTATGAAATACAAATACATAACTTAAATGCATGAAAAGAAAACTAACTAATGAAAGAAACAAAATTTAAATATAAGAGAGTAGGGTTAGAGATATTATGCAAAGATTCCCTAGGGAATTAGATGTCTTTAATGAAGTGCATATTGAGCATCTGTCGATTCTCAGGCAGATCCAAGGGTTGCTTCTTCATTAGGGGAATTTTGAGGTCTAAAATGGGCCTCCTAAGGAAAATGTACAATCAAAATTCATTTTATGAGAACCAATCACATTTTAGGGGATGACATCATCCCTAATGGTTGAGGTAGCATTGATTGAGTTAAAGGTACTTACTTGTCACATTCTCAATGGTGGATAAAAACTTATGGTTAACCATGGTAGTGCTCTAAGTACGTTTAAAGTCAAAGTAAAATACTCATAATAAATGTCATTTCACACTTTTTGAATAAAAATATATTATTGTCATTTCATATTTCATGAAATAAACAATGCATATCCCTATGCATTTATTATATTATATTTTTTTTATATAGTATATTAATTACAAGTTATTATACAATTTAAATAATATAAATTTTAATTAATAGCATATAATATAATTAAGAATTTATAAATTTAAATTTAAATTTTATTTTAAGTTATTTAAGTACAAAGGACAAATGCATTAGTTGTTCAATGATAATGACTTTTTCTTGAAAAGCTCATTCTTATTTCTAGTCACATCAATACAATTTTTTTATTAATTTTATTTTGGTACAACTTTTGAATTAGATTTAACTATGGTTACATGGATTGTGGTGAAAAAAGTGAATTGAAAATTAATAAATATTCTTTTATTATTTCCTTAGGAGGCCCATTTTAGGCCTCAAAATTCCCCTAATGAGATGCACCATGTTGAATTATGAAGAGAATAGGGTTTTGACTTATCTAAATATCATGATGTTCCCAACCATCATATTCAGCAAACATATTCCTTCTTATCTTATGCTTTTTACTTTTGCTTATGGCAGGACATGATGCTGATGATGCGGCCAGTGTATTTTTTCTGTCATGATGCTTATATAAAAAATCTAAAGTATTTGAGGCATGCCCAATTTTATTCTGAATAAATTCCATCAATGGTGACACATAAGTTCAAAAATTACTATTATTGACCTTAATAGCATGATTTTTCTAAGTCTCTTTTCCAACTACTCCACTTTCGACTAACCCCTTTTCATTGGGACAAGTAACCTCCTCACAATGAGATAGGAGTTTATTTAGCGGACTAGGAGGTTTGTGATTTGTTGAGAGCTCTTTATGATTGCCTTCTAGATCCTTTAGTCTAAGTTTTAGCTCCTGAATCTGTGACTTTTCCATCATTTGTAGCTTACTCTGAAGAGAAATTTTTTCAGTCCTCATGATAGTATTTCTTCGGCGTGCTTTGATTCCATAATTTTTATTTGACATATGTGATTAACCTCCATGGTTTCTATCATACTATGTAACCTGACCTCCACAACACTCATTTCCTTAGCATTATATAATTCCATGGTCTTTATTAATCGTGCTTGGTTTTGTTCCACGACCAAAATCATGTTCTGAAGAGAGATCTGATCAAATTCCATGTCCTTTATTACTTTGTTATGATTTTATTAAATAAAATTCATATCTTTCTCATGATTTGCTTCTGTGGTGATCAAATGATTTTGCATGTTGGCCATCTGGATAGAGTGATTAATTTCCATAATTTACAAACTTTTCTACGTGGTCCTTATTTCGTTGGCATGATTTTCCATTAATTTCTTTTGATTAAGTTCCATGGTTTTCATCAACTGTGCTTGAATAAACTACATATCCTTAATCATTTGATTCAATTCATTGATAAGTTTCTTGTCATTTTCATTTTGATTATTTTTTCCTTCCTTTCCACTATCAAGGATTCTTCTTGCAATGACACAAGTGGATTCATCATGAAAATGCTCACAAGGTCTGCAATATGGAAAATATTTATGTTGCATATTGCCTTGAAACCTTTCTACGATAGTTGGGTCCTTTACATGATCACTTTCATATTTCTTCATGTTGTAATTGGCACAAGATGAATCCATTTGGTCTCCATATCTATTTTTAAAATCATTGATGATGGCTTGCAAAGAATGAAAAGAATTGTGAGGAAAATCACAAAACCAATTATTCACATCACCTTCCAAGGAAAGGACAAAGAGTCACATATTGATTTCTTCATGATTATAACATGTAGAGCCACAGATCCTCAACATACAATGAGTAAAATTTATAAGATTATCTCTAGAAAAAATTGAATTATTACCCTTAAAAGAAGGAAAATTATCAATGGTTGAATATGGATTATCAGGAGGATAGTCTAGAATGTTAGTAAAATAATAGGAGGAAAATAAGTCATTCATGATCATTTTATTAAGGGGACAAGGATTTAATGGATCTTAGAGATGATATCCTTGTTACAAAAAGATAAGAAGTCTACAAGAACCTAGTTTCTTGCAGAAATTATTGTACAAAATGAAAGAAGAGGAGTCACGACTTGAACATGAATCTAACTCTAAAATCCAAAAGGAAAAAATCGAAAAGTTAGTCAAGGACCAGGAAGGGGAAAACTCTAATCCCAAGTCAAGGAAAATCAAGTGGATATCAGGGAGAACTTCATGTATGAGAAAAAATTATTTCTTACCATAATGTAATTTGTTTAACTGAGCTCTAAGAATGGGGTTAACCGAGCTACTAGGATTTCTTCTAATATGAGCTCTTGTGAATGGACATTGAATCAATGGAGTCGCCATCGAAATAAGAAACTAACCCAAATGTCCAAGATCAGATAGAAACCAATGAATGTTGTGATGGAAAGGATAAGAAAAGGATGTCAAAGTGCCAAAAAAATGTGTCGCTCGAAGCATTGAATGAAAAGATGAAAATATGGAGAAAATGTCATTGAAGCACTGAGAACAAAATAAACTTATCCCCGAAAATGGTGCCAAAATGTGGTGATGTCGATTCAAAGGATGATGATAAAATAAGAGATGATAATGATGAAGTGAAGAGAATTTCATTGAAGCACCAAGAACAAGATAAACGTATGCCTGACAACGGTTCCAAAATGTTGTAGCTCAAAATGTATAGGCAAGATGCGAAAACGATTAGGGCGGTAGTTTTCACATTGATCCCCACCCTCTCTGTTCTAGTTGTCTCCCTAAAACAAGCTATGGGGGGTAGTCCCTATGAAATGTGAACATGGAAAGACCCATCACCAACTGACAAGTCCAGTAGACACAACTAAAAGGCCTAACAAATTGGTTAATTTAGAAAGTTTAATGATTATATTTGATTATCTTGAAAGACTAATGCCTTAATGGAGCCAAATAATTTTTTTATGTTAATTATATACCAAGCCATCAGATGAAAAATTTCTTCTTTAGGATGCTTCACTATCCTATATGAAATGAAACACCTAAGAAACTAAGTGAAATGTAAGATCTTGGTTTATTTTAGGTTATATGCATAACCAGGTAAATCATTTCCCTTAGATATTTGAAATTGGTCCCTAGTGTAGGTTGTGGAGAGAAGCATAAGGAAATATAGAATTGGCTATATTAAGGATACCTTCCCCAGAAATCTAACCACCCGGTGCCTCCGACGCTACAGAGACCGTAGATCTGAAGACTGTAAGGTCATCGTGTTAACCACTAAAGAGGGTATATACTTCATAAGATAGATGAGAAAGGTGGTCATAGAGTCTTTCAACCAAGCTTATGTTTGGAGGCAAATTAATTAAATGCAAGGTTAATACCTAGAATGTAGATGCAAGATGAGAGATTACTCTTAGTGAGATTGTTAAATGTCTTAAGCACATAGAGACAACAATATTCAATTTAGAACAATGAAGTACTTCAACAATATATAATGTCAATCTTCACTAAAATATAAATTCTTAATTAAACAAGATAGAAGGCGCCAAAATACCAATAGACAGTTTCTCATAAAATAAACAATCAGTGCTTCTCTCAACAATTGTATAACACCAAATAGATAACAACGATTAACAATAGAATTCCAATGTGTCAATTAGATACATAAGAGGGAGGTTAAACACTATTAGCAATTCTTTTAGATTATCACAAGAATACTATTATCATGTTTATGATTATCAATTTAAGTGCTTTTAAGAGTGATTTGATTATCAATAATGTAAGCTCACTTGCAATGCACAATATTAGTTACACTTGTCACAATGTTAGCAAGAAAATAACGTCAACATAAGATGTTAATCCACTAAAACGATACAAAAAATAGAGATGACAGAATATAGGGATATTTTAAATGGCAAGTATGCAAGGCTAGGAAAACCCCAACTCTAGCATTAGAAGAGGCAAAGGATGAGGCTACAAGCCTAAAGAAGGAAAATGATGGAGGGAGAAAGGCATAGAAAGGCCTTGGTTGAGGGAAACAAGCCCACAAGGGCTGACATCAAGCCCTACAAGGCTGACGCAAGGCAAGGGAAGTCCCCTAGAGGGGTGGAGGCTAAGGGAAATGCCCCTTCAGGGCTTGCGGCCAAGACTTAAGGGGAGGTTGAGGCCTAGGCAAGGCTCCCCAATCCTGCGACCAAGGGAAAAAGAGGAGGTCAAGGGCCTAGTAAGGGGTTGTGGCACCCTTGGAGGGAAAAAACGGGTAGCCACACGGGAAAAAAGAGGAATACGGGGCTCATCTAGGCTTAAGGATCCTTCGGCTAGGTCAAGTAGGCCTAAAACTTTTTTTGAATCCCTACAATCACAAGAATTTTGCCACAAAATGCCAAAAAATCACTTCCTTAGTGCTAGTGTCTTCCTTCTCCAACTGGAAGTTGATTTTTTGGAAGCTAGGGATGATAGACCATACCCTCAAGGGCATTAATTAGTTTTCCTTGCTTGGATGAATAGCCCCAAAAATAATTGCTGCTTCAAAACCCTTTAGCTATCACCTGCACAAATGAACATGAAAGAATTCCAAACCCAAAATATATACAAAAATATTCAAAACCCTAAAACCAATATACAAAATAAAAAAAAGAGTTAGAAATAATTTACAAATAGTTGCAATATTTAAAAATTAAAATTATAAGCTTTCATTAGCAAATTAATCTTTTTGGCCCAAGATCAAATAATTTTTTTTTTTGAGAATTTTGAAATATAAATTTTGGATGAATAATTTAGAAATATAGACTAGCCAAAACCATCTTGTAAAATAATTTACCATAATGAAATCTTAGAGCCAAAACAAGGTCGACTCTTCCCTACAATTTGGGAACTTGGAGCCCAAGGGCTACCGTACGTGTGAATCTCTATAAAAATTCCCAAGATAAACTGTTAATTCATGTAATGAATCAAATCACCTAAGATAACTCGTGCCAATATAATGTTCATATCATTGAAAAATGAAATAACAATAAAAAAGATATCTAGCACAATATAGGATAAAGACATAGCTAACACATACCATTGATCAATAGATGGAAGAACAACATGAACTGAATGTTGGAAACAATATTAATACTGAGAGGTGGGATGTGAATTAGTATTAAGCTTAATTTTAAAATTTTATGCCAATTTATCTTTTCTCATCCAAAATTAGCATCCATTGTGTGATCAACCATTAACATAACATTACAGCATCCATATCAACCAATACAAGCATACACGTCATGAGCAACAAACACATGACACATAGGTTTAACATGGAAACCCTTCCGGGAGAAAAACCACCAAAGCTTGTTTGTTATTATGATGTAAATAAGAGTGCCTACTCCACTAGAAAATTTGGCCCAATTTTCAACGGCCACTTCGTCGCTATTCCGACACATAGTCGTCACAAGAGCGACAGTTCGAGGATGGGAAAAACGTGGTTTGCCATTACGTCGCAATTCCGACGCACTGACAAAGTGTCGCACTACCGAAACTTTTTCCATCGCTTCCAAACAAGCGTCGCTCTTCCAACGTTTCCCAAACCGTCGCACTTCCGACGTTTGTAAACTGTCGCAATTCCAATGAAATGTGGTCTGACGTTTTGAACGTCGCTCTTTCGACGTTTGTAAACTGTCGCAATTCCGACGAAATGTGGTCCGACGTTTTGAACGTCGCTCTTCCGACATTTTTATACTGTCTCTCTTTCGACGTTTTTATGATGTCACAAGACCGACACGTCCCAGAAGCGTCACAATACCGACGCATTCCAAAAGCGTCACAATACTGACCCTAGGAAGACCAAAGGAAATCGTTCAAGACGTCAGAAGACCGACGCTTACAAAGCATCAGTATACCGACGGTGGGTTCAATTTAAAAAAAAAAAATGAAACTTTAAAACAGGACAATAACTCTCCAATATTTTTTATGAATTGTAGGCGTTCCAATGACCATGAAATATTAATATAATAAACCACCCCGCAGCGCTTCGACTCTAAACAATCATATAAACATGGCTCTGTATTTCAAAAAACAAGTTTAAAATAGAAACATGGCAACATTTTTTTTCCAATTGTTATGAACATAATTCGACTGTGAAATATTAATATAATAAACCACCCCGCAGCGCTTCGACTATAAACAATCATTTTTTTTCACAAGAGAAAAAACGTTGTTTTGAATATATTATATGAAGTAAAAAAGTCCATGAAGTCATTACATTTTCACATCCTAAGATTGGAAACCCAAATATCCATCCTAAAAGTGGAAGTCCCACCCTTGCATAATGATAAAATACCCCATGTCACATACAGGACATGATATAAAACCCAAGAATTACCCACACATGGAGATTATCGGCTAATCCGGGAGAAAAAGATCCAAATATGCCCAAGGCATCTATAAGAAAGTGAATGAACAAGAGTGTAGAATAGTAAAGCAACAGATAGAGTACCAACGTCCATTGTTCCAAATACAAATTAAAGTACCCAAAATCCTTGAACAAATAAAAACGCTAATCATGTGAGGAGTGTGATATGTTCAAAATATAAAAAGACCATCAGACCATATCAATAAACCAACAACATAGACCAACATCGCTAGTTTTGAAGGCAAAGTGATAACCTGTCAACACATAAAGTAGTATCATAAAGCGGATACAGGAAATGTGCAGAGACATGTACTGTTGATATACGCCTCACACAAAAAGCATCCATGATAGAGCAAAAATATGTATAAACCCAGGGTCGATTGTATGTTCTGGCTCGCTTGTTCCCGGAAATAAAAATCATCTGCAGAAACCTGTGCCCGCTGATTCCAAAATTGGTAATCATCTCGCATCCGAGACTCTGTCGCATCCGAGATGTAAGGTTCAGGCTTTCTTGTTTCCATTAGTAGCCCGCTATAGCATCCACCCTGTTCATAGCAAAAAGGTTCTTGTAGATATACAGAGAAAGATATAACACGTAGACCATATAAACATGGCTCTCGTATTTCAAAAAACAGGTTTAAAATAGAAACAGGGCAACATTTTTTTTTTCCAATTGTTATGAACATAATTTGACCGTGAAATATTAATATAATAAACCACCCTGTAGCGCTTCGACTATAAACAATCATATAAACATGGCTCTGTATTTCAAAAAACAGGTTTAAAATAGAAACAGAGAAACATTTTTTTTTTCCAATTGTTATGAACATAATTCAACTGTGAAATATTAATATAATAAACCACCCTGCAACGCTTCGACTATAAACAATCATATAAACATGGCTCTATATTTCAAAAATCAGGTTTAAAATAGAAACAGGGCAACATTTTTTTCTTCTAAGTAAAGTTAATCTATTAACAGTGGGAATAAAATTACAACATGACCGAAGTCAAAAACATTGCCCAGACTTATGGCAAATTTGTCCTCAAAAAATCAAAAAAGAAGACTGCCCTCATATGGGGAAACCAGTCTTTAATGTTTACAGAATTCAAAAATATTACAGAGGTCCAACACTGTAATATAATCTAAAACAGGCCCAATTAAGTGGGCCGCGAAGCAAGAAAAAAAAATAAACCAAACTACTCCTTTGGTGGTTCCTCGACGATTCGACACCATCCTTTGGAAGGTCCAGGATCGCCAGGTGCTATCTCCACATTCATGCCACCGCTCCCCTCCTGAAGCCCCGAATGCTGGCTGACTTTTTCTAAGCTTAGACCCGCCGGATGGGTGCATTGTTCCTCCACTTGGGCCTCCTCACGGAAAACCACGGTGATTGAAGCTGTGATTCATGGGCGATTCAGAGAGAAATTAAAGGAAAAAAGCGCAGTGCGCGTCGTGGGAGAAGGTGCAGCATTGGGGAAATGAGAAGCAGGGGAGCCCATCTGGTGGCCAGATCCTAGAACCCGACCCCGCCCACTTCTAGTGTTGGATAGCGACCTGCGTAATAATCACTGGACTAGGAAGACAACTCGGTTGAGGGGCTAGAGGGAGCGCGCAAGGGTTGACCTCTAGTGCTTCCCCTACGGCAATGCATCCTTTGACGCAGGTGAGGCATGGGTGCAGTCTCAGTAGTGGGCACAAGACGAGACAGAGAAGCAGGATTCCAAGAAACCGAGGAAGACAGACACAGACCAGACCGAGAGAAATGCAAATTTGCACCAAGGTCTAAGCAGCAGTTCAGTTGGCCACTTCTCCTTCTCGTCACAGTGAGCAGGTAGTGTAACCCAGCAACTGGAGAGCATCTGCAATTCAAAGGTTGCGGCTCGTTTGAAAAACCATAGCGAAATGCCATTTTATCGACCCGACTGCAATGGCATCGAAGAACGTCTGTCATAATTAATCTCTCATTGATGAGAGCCGAAGGCCGGATCATATTGGAGCATGCGGAATCACTAACAGGAGTGGAGGTCCGATCTTGAACACTGTTAAAACTGCATGCGATTTGATGTGAAAACCTTGGAACTTAATTGAACAACATTAAAACTTAATGCGATTGATATGAAATCACCACATCCATGTCCCATCACCTTAAACACCATCGAATGCACCCGCATCCGGGAACAGGGAAAATTTTGATTGAGGACACGTGGCAGAAATTGATTGGAGCAGATCTTTGTTTGGGCCGCTCGCGCAGTGGAAATCCGGACCTGAAAAAGATTAGGGTGAATTTGATAAGAAATTTGCGTCACAACTCTCCCTCCGTACGCTAGCCCAACTTCGGACCCGAAAAAGATTAGGGCGGAATTCATTTGGTTTTCGCGTCACAAAATTGGCCGATGTCAGCAGGTTATTTTGGAACGTGAATTTGGTTTGAATTATGGTTTATCGCCGTTTGAAGTCCAGTGGGCTCGAATTAAGAACAATTTTGTTTGATCCCATCTTATAAAATTTGTGTTGGTTTTCTTTGATAATACACATATTTATAATAAATCATGGGAATACCACACTAAACATGTGGAAAAGTTATATAAATTATTGAGAACAATCATTTTTATGTAAAAATATCCCAATGTGCTTTTGGGAAATAAGAATTCGAGTATTTGGTTCATATTGTTTTAAAGGAAGGAGTGAAGTTGGAGCCTCAAAAGATGCAAGCTATTACAAAATGACCTATTCCTAAGAAAATCAAGGTTCTTAGAAGATTTTTTAGACTTACATGATATTATTGATCATTTGTTAAGAATTATGCATGCATTTCAAGTCCACTCACATATCTCTTGGAGAAAATATCATTTATATGGAATGATGAGGCTACTTTGGCATTCTCTCTTTTAATGGATGCCATGTCTTCTACACCAACATCGGTTGCACCTACTTTTGGTAAAACATTCATAGTAGAGTGTGAGGCACTAGGACAAGGAATTACGTAACATTAACACAATAAGGGATATCATTGGCTTTTAAAAGCAAGGAATTCAAAGAAAATATTTGGTGAAATCTACGTATGAAAAATAAATGGAAGCAATATTACATGCAATAAAAATGGGGATAGTATATCATTGGGAGGTACTTTAAATTCAAGATATACCATGATAGCATAAAGTATTTTTTGAAGCTATGATTTTCATTAGAAGATTAACAAAAATGAGGAGAAAAAATGCAAAGTTTTAATTTTGAGATAATCTGCAAAAAGGGTAAGGAAAATTTAGTACAGATGCTCTTTCTAAAATAGAAGAGGCCTCAAATTTATATCCAATTACATTTTCTATTCCTAGGTGGCTAGAAGAAGCTTGCCATAATGGGAAAATGACAATAGTACTAAACAAAAACTAAAATTTATAAAGGATGGGATGAACTCTATGGAGCATTGGGAGTGAAAGAGAGATATAATTTGGTGCAAATGTAGAATATTTTTATGCATGCAAGCATATTTGAATAAAAAAATATTAAGGGAGTCCCATGTCTCTCTGATGGTAGGACGCAGGGTTCCTTAAAACATCTCAAAGGATCAAAAAATATATTTTTGGATGGAATGGAGAAAGATATTCAAAATTTTGTAAGAGAAGGTCAGGGTTTTATAATAAATAAAAGAGAGATAGTAAAATCTCTAGGGTTACTTCGACCATTCCACATACATATTCAAAGACTAGAAGATATATCAATAGACTTTATTACAGGGTTACTTAAATATAAAGGTAAGTATTACATTTTTGTGGTCATTTATATAGACAAATTTTGTAGATTTTTTTAGTAGAGCTCAAAGTACATAAACAACAAGCCAAGTGGCAGAAGTGTTCAATACTAGAAGATATATCAATAGACTTTATTACATGGTTACTGAAATATAAAGGTAAGTATTACATTTTTGTGGTCATTTATATAGACAAATTTTGTATATTTTTTTTTGTAGAGCTCAAAGTACATAAACAATAAGCCAAGTGGCAGAAGTGTCTGTGAAAGAAATTTACTTGTATTGAAGATCACTATTCTAGGAATAAGGAGTTATTTTCTCCAAAAATAAGCCTAGCCAAACATTGACAATGCATCAAGGATATCTTTCTATGCTTCATAAGTACATATGTTCTACTTCTAAATCATGTCTTGGAAGTGGTTGTTTTGCTGGAAATTATTCACCAGTTGTTTTCATACCAAAGTCTTTTTCACATTTTCAGCATCCAATACATGAAAAAGATAATGGTTTAAAACAACATAAATATTTGAAATTTTGCAAGAATTGTCTAGCACACTTTGAATATGAAT